>CAJFCP010026102.1:295640-333079 GCA_904066005.1 Synergus itoensis
CTATTTTGGCATCTAAACAAAACTTTTGAGCTTGGTTCCGAGAAAAAAAAAATTTTGTTTTTTTTTTGAAACGCCCTAATATATATATATATATATTTTCGTATATTTACAGATCAGTTACCATCATGATCATAAGATTTTATATTAGGATTATAAAGTAATTTTAACCTTTACTTGCCACACCGGGGTGGATTACACCCCAGGCTTTTTTTCTCTTAATTTAAAGTACCGAAACGTGAAGGAAATCTCTTTAAATCAATATTTGTCAATAATTCGAGACAAAACAACTGTCAAAGAAAAATATCCAATAGTTAATTTTTTATTACAGTTTTTATGGGTGGGGTGGCCGACATCCCAGTTTGGCAAGCGTTTTACTCCACGAATAAGGTGTGGCAAGTAAGGGTTAAGGGATTTGACTATATCTATATCTTGAAAACGCGTAGAGGTAAATTAATGAAATTGAGCACACTTATCACATTATATACCTAGTTGAATTTCTTACAGGGGTTTAACAAAATATTTAATTTTACAAGTTTTACGTACTTTTATAATTTTAGTGAAACTCATTTTTCAACTATAACTTCTCAAATAATCAAAAATCAAAGCAGACGTCAGGAGAAGAAAAATTTCTTGTGTCTAGACGAATCGATTTACCTATAAGATTAATGCATTTCATTGAAAAATAAAAAAGTTATCCTTTATTCTAATTTTCGAAAATGAATTTTTCGACTATAACTTCTCAAATAATCAAAATTTAAGACTGACGTACGGAAAATAAACTTTTTTTGTGTTGACACGAATCAGGTGACCTAATGTTAATACATTTGATTAATTAATTAATGCCTCTATGAGAAAGTTTCCAGGAAGCAAAGTGCTCATTATTGAATGAGCACAAAAGTTGCTACAACTTCACAGCTAGTTAAGGACTTTTAAAGAATTCAAGGGACTTTACGAAATTTAAAGGAATTTCACCAAATTTTGAAGGATAATAATGGCATTTTAAGGAATTTTATGAAACTTATGGAGATTCCTGGAATTAGATAAATAATTACAAGATTTTATATTTCAAGAATTACAAATTCTCAGTTATTTTTTCTACTAGCTAAAGGTGTGCAAAGATGAGAAATTAATCGCGCGCGGATCATGATTGCTGTACTTATATATAAAAAAATTGTTTTATACACCAGACTTGTTAATATCTCCTTTAATCCTGAAATCCTCCCCTGTTATGTTTTATAGAACCCCAGGCTCTAGATTGTCAGATTTATTCCCAAAACCTCATAACGCATTCCAGTTAATAGTATCTCTCATAGTATTAGAGGAACTTTACTAATAGGGTCAACTATAAATTTTTGATCATTGTTAGAGGGCACTTTGCAAATTTAAAAATTTAATCTTTACATTACATCCTGCTGAATTAACTTTCATCAAAATATCCTTGCAACACCACTGGGAAAAGTTTGCTTAATTAAATTAATAATTTTAACCTTGTTAACTTCTTATGTTTTTATTTCATTGTATTTTGTAATTTTATTGAAATCTCGTTCATAATTAACCAAAAATTTAAACTTTACCACTCTATTAGTAAATTGCACGTAGAGTGTCTTAGTTTACGCGAGGGAATAATTAATATTCCATTTCTATACACAGCCACAGGGAGGACCCAGCTTCCTATAATAAATTAATCGAGCTTGCTGGGTAAAATGACGTTAATGAGAACACGTCATCAGCGTATATCATATGAGAAGCCGTCATGCGAACACAAATCCATTAATCCACATACCACTACGAATTAATTATAGCTTTTTTTCTAAATATAAATTATAAACTTCCTAATTATCTCTTTATTCATTTTCTTCGTTGTAAATATAAAAATTTCATATTCATGAAGCAAAGCTGATTTCTTTTTTGCGAAATGAATCACATGAGTGCCTCTGATGTTATAAATAGCATTAGAATATCCATTTAAGGCTGTCTCATAGAATAAATCGATCGACCCTCGTTTCGAAATCGTTAAAACGAGCTTATGATAGCCAAAGAGGACTGACCCCAGTTGAGAACTCACATAAGTGCAATTGACTCTCTGCATAAGATTCTAAACTTTTGTTTTATAATAAAAGCCTTGGGAACAACGAAACAAATATATTCCCTGGAGAAAAAGAAAAAAACTTGTCACTTATGTTTCTCGCGACCGACGTGAAAACTTTGCAGCAGTTTTTTGTAAAACTTTTCTCGTCTCATCCATAATTTTTTCTTAATAAAAAAAGTCTAAACTTTGTTACACGTGTAGAGCATTTTAAACTTATCGCTACCTCTTAACTGAAATATTACAGAATGCCCGAAAACGAGCTTCTTGTGAATTTCCACGTTCGAAAGTAATTTTTCTCATTTTTTCTAAATGCCCCTTTTAAGGAGGAAACATTTACGAGGTTGCATAATTTTTCACTTTTTCTCCCTCTTGGATAATTTCATCTGCAATAAATTAGTATTTAGTGGAAGAGATAAAAAAATTTCAAAAAGGGATGTAATGAATGGAAGATAGTTTTATCTTTTTAGGATGCAGAAAATACGTTAAACAGTATAAATGGGTCATTCCACGTGAAATTTACAACCAAATGTTTGATTGCGCTGAAACTTTTTTCTCTCGTTCTATAGACAAAAACAAAGACACGTATTTTTTTTCAATATGATATTGATATTTTTCGAGATATCGATTTTTCAATTTTTCGGTTCCAAAAATATTCTTCAAATGCTTCAAATCGCCAATTTTTCGATATCTCGAAAAATATCAATATCATATTGAAAAAAAATACGTGACTTTATTTTCGTCTATAGAACAAGAGAAAAAACTTTCAGCGCAATCAAAAATTTTGTTGTAAATTTCAAATGGAATAACCTAAATGTAATAAAGTAACAGTATAAATGTAATAAATTTAAAAAAAAAATGTTTGGAATGCATTTAAATTAAATTGAACCACTTTGTAAAATACTATAATCCCAAACAAGATTCGTGAACTAAATTATTATTTTACTCTCTACATGAATTTAAGGCTACATGAAGAATTTAATACCCTAAATTTTAAAATTCTTTTACCTCGGCTACCTTCTCCTGATCCTATTATTAAAAGGACATACGTATCGAATATCGAAAAACTGTAATGCTAAAATGCGTGGACCCGATTCCTTATTGGTCAATACAGACGGTGACGCGTCGTATATCGATAATCGCGGGTGGCGTGGGAAATTTTAAATCTTTTCACATGGTATAGTCTAGTAGAGTAAGAGACAGATATACTTAAAAAAATTGTTTAATGAAAAAATTAATTAATTAATTAATTATTAATATAATAATAATAATAATTAAAGTAATAATTATATTGATTATTGATTATTAGTTATTACATATTATTATAGAAATAATATAAAATATGAAAATTATAAAATAAATTTGTTATACATATACATTAATTTAATGTTTATTAATTACTTGAAAAAAAAATTAAATTAGTGTATTCAACAGTATGGATATATTAATTCTACAATATTCGACAACCGTCGAGTACGCTAATTCAATTTTAAAGAAATATGAAATATCGTAAAATATAAAATTTAAAAATAAAATAAACCCGCGCGCGGGAGCGCGCGTTCGATCTCGTATTAATAAAAGCTAACTTGAACTTTCCGAATGATTAAATAGGCTATAAAGAGCAATCATTGCGTTCTTTATCATCAAAAATGAGAAATGAGAAATCTGAAATAATAAATGAAGATCGACTGTTTTATTAATAACGACACCGACAATGATGACCTGCGAATAAAGAAAGTCGTTGAGTTGTTTACGAGGGTTTATATAGAGGAGGATATTATGGGTTATAGTCTTGAGGGTTGGAAGAGTTTTTCACGTTTTTAGATCTTTTTAGACTCTTTGTCTTTATTAACCATGCCATACACGCACAAAAGCACATGGAAACTCCTTGCAGTACTCGAGCTGGAATCACGCCTTGTATTACTATAATATACTTTATCGTGTTCACGTGAGAGATTTTCGATAAGGTCCAGTGCCAGAGAGGGTGATAGATAGGATCGCTAACTAACCATACTGTAACTATACTGATCCCAGTGTTCGCTGTTCAGCTTTAATTTCACATCCGCTCTACCGTTCCACTAAATTATGCTCCAGTCATGTAATTTACGATCACCATCATACATCGTTCAAAAATGCGTATTTTAGCTTTATTTGAATGGAATTTATTGTTTAAATATGTTTAAAGGTAAAACGGATGTCCTAACTGTAAATTTTTCTCATAATTCTATGTAACCCATGTAGAAATCGTCCCATTTGTCCCTATGTTCATTAGGGCGGTAGTCAGATCCTTGCTAGAACAACTGGAATAGTAAATTCTAGTCAGGACCCCTTAAGGCACTGTTAGGATTTTCCATTCTTTGCTCGATTCTTTGGTGAATAGAAAATCTATGCACGTCTAGTTAGGCCCCAATCTTATATTTTAACTAGGTTTTAGTTGGGCCCTGATTCGAATAAAAGAACAAAGAAATTATAGTCAGGAACTGTTCGGGTCTTAGCCAGTATGGTCCATTTTACTGAAATATTTCCAATTCTCACAAAAAAAATCATAATATTTATGATATAGATATTGAAAAACACAGTTAAAAATAAAATTGTAAGAGTGAAAAAAAAACTATGCTATTACTATGTTTATAATAGTTTTATAATGTATAAAATACACCGACTTTACTTTTGACATTTAAGAATTTTTTATTCTTTATTAATTTGAATTTGGTACTTTACAGATGGTAAATAACCAAAATAATATAATAGAAAGGGTCTAGATGGGGCCCTACCTAACTCTCGTTAGGGCCTGCTCAGAAGTTCTAGCTAGAACCTGGCTAAAACAGCGTTACAGAACTAGTCAGGCCCTCTCCATTTTTCCCGACCAGCGCCCGACTAGAAATAGGAAAAACTAGCCAGGGCCCTACTAAACCCCGATCGGAATTTCTACATGGGAAAGTAAAGGTTGAAATCGAGGGGTTGCCAACTTGATCAAGCGGGTGTACACCTACTTCTGACTTCAAGATATTTCAGGATATTTCAATGACTTCAGAAGATTTCACTGACTTCAAGAGATTTCAAGAAAATTCAAATGAATTCACGTGACTTCAAGTGAATTCCCGTGATTTCAAGTGAATTTACGTGACTTCAAGTGAATTTACGCGACTTCAAGTGAACTTACGTGACTTCAGATGACTTCAAGTGACTTCACTGACTTCACTGACTTCAGAAGATTTCACTGACTTCAGGAGATTTCAAGAAAATTAAAATGAATTCACGCGACTTCAAGTGAACTCACGTGACTTCAGGTGACTTCAAGTGACTTCACTGATTTCAGAAGATTTCACTGACTTCAGGAGATTTCAAGAAAATCAAAATGAATTCACGCGATTTCAAGTGAATTCACGTGATTTCAGGTGACTTCAAGTGACTTCACTGACTTCAGATGATTTCAATGACTTCAGGAGATTTCAGGAAAATTCAAGTGAATTTCCGTGACTTCAAGTGACTTCAAATGACTTCAGATATTTCAGGAGATTTCAGATATTTCAGGGGAATTCAGGAGATATCAATCCAAGTGTACACCTGATTTCACGAGTTGTCAATCCCTCGGTTGAAATTATTTTATTGACAAAATAGGAGACCTATCAATCACAATCAGAAAAAAGTTTGTTTGCATTAACCAAAATTTGTTTCAATCAAACAAATTATAACTTTCATATAGGGTCAATCATATGTTTGTTTGATCCAAATAAATTCTATATTTGTTTTTATTTATTTCAATTGAATATAATTTTATTTAATATAAATAAATGTTCTGTTTAAATTAAAAAATATTTCTTTTAATTAATTGAAAAAAATAAGTGATTTTTTATGCAAAAAAAAAAGAAAAAAAAGAAATCAAGTTATGTATACTAGTTATTAATGTATACTACAGTTATGTATAGTTCCATTGATCTAAGACATATACTCCACAACAAAAAAAATAATCGTATAGGTCAAAAATATATTAGTTAATTTTTCAATATATAATATAACTAGCTGTGAAGTTGTATCAACTTTGGTGCTTATTCAATAAGCACTTTGCTTCCTGGAGGAAAATATGATTTGCTTCCTCATACACTCAGAAAAAAGTTTGTTTGAATCAAACAAACGTATCATTGATATAGGGTCAAAGAAAAAATACCTTTAAATTAATCAAAATTTGTTTGACTTAAAAAAAATTTGTTTGATTCAAAGATATTTTTTCTTTGACCCTATATCAATGATACGTTTGTTTGATTCAATCAAACTTTTTTCTGAGTGTAGAGGAAGCATTAATTAATTAATCAAATGAATAAATATTAGGTTACCTGATTTTTGTCAACACAAAAAAATTTTATTTCCCTTACGTCAGCTTTAAATTTTTATTATTTGAGAGTGTACTATGTTTTAAGAGACATGCATTTCTGCACAAAGTCTTACTGCAACTACTGTAATTGCAACATAAGAGAACTTTTAATGAAGTCTTCTCGTATTGACTATATACAAATCAATTTTAACTTAGTTTAGCTTGTTAATTCTGTTTAGGCGAATTGAACACAAAACATTTAGATCTACTAGTTCCCAAATAAGAAACTGTTTAGACGAATTTAATGCTTCAGGTACATTTGAGTCTGCAAGTGTGCGTTAATTTCACTCCTACGGAAGGAAGCTGAAGGCATTACTCAAGGAGGGTTCTGCGAGGGTGAAGGTGAAGGGAACTCGTAACTCGAAAGTGCAAATCGAAATGACTGTCGTCGTAAGTTACTTCAGACTTTAATACCTTGAGTGCTCTCTTTCAGGAGAAGTTAAAAAGTCTCAGTTTTTATCGAAGATAAATTTATTCAGAAAATCTGAAGAGTTCGATTCATTTACAAATTAATGAGATAATTAAACATAGTATAGAAGAAACAAAACAATTAATAATTAATTTAATTGAATCTTTTTTAAATTGCACTTTAAATACCCATATCAAGAATTAGATTAGAATTTAAATTATAAAGCAAATTAATTTGGAATTAAAATTTTTAATAAAAGATGATGGAAAAAGTAGACTGAGCCAGTATCTATTTTCCTACAGAATATTCCTCGGTTTTTATGATCTTTTATTAAATAAATAAATTTTTACAATATTCATAAATTGAACCTGATCGTAGCTCGTAGAGTTTTGTAAAGTTTCACAAAAACAAAGTTTTTATCAAAGTATTTCATCATTTGATTACCATACCTGGTGAATATATAATTCATATTTTATTTTTGAGTCTCTGAGGCAGTGAAATATTTTGTCAAAGGAAAATCCTATTTATTTCTTTGCTGGTAAATAAGCGATTATCGATATTTTGCCGATAACTCTGTATTGAGTTTATCTCGAAGTCCGAGCGAGACATTCTTTGAAGGATATAAAGGAATAGATAGAAAAGAGAGAAAGAGAGAGGGAGAGGGAGGGAGAGAGAGGAGGGGTGAAAAATGTCGGGAAATTGGGAGGAAAAGAAGGAATCTGAAACCTTTTATCTCGTTTCGTGAACTTCCGGACAAGGAAGTGAAAGGCTTCATCACTTTCCGATTTTATTTTGTAACACTCCTGACATATTAGGAACCTCTTATTGAAACCTTTCATTATTTCCGAGAAAAAAGTGTTTATTGAATTAAGTAATTTAAGTAACACTATACTGCGAAAAGTGTTTATGCCTGTTATTTGAAAAGATATGTTGTATTTTCATTAGAAAATTATTTTTAGCAGATAATTTAGTTTTTCTTTTTTTTGTGATAAAGAGAAAAAAGAACACACCCTCGTCCAAAAAAGAGAAATCCAGTATCGAATTTTAGGGAAATTATATTTTAGATAATAATCTTTAAAGTCCATAAAAATCTCTTAAAATTATTGGAAACCTATAGAAATCCCTTAAAATTTGCTGAAATATTTTGAAATTTCTAGACACATCTTGAAATTCCTTAAAATACCTCTACAATATTTAAACTCCCATAAAATCTCGTAAATTCTTTAAAATCTATTAGAATTCCATGGAATTCTTTATAACTTCACAAAATCTTTTACAGATCATAAAAATCTCGTGAAATTCTTTGAAATTCAATAAAGAACTTTAAAATTCTCTAAAATTCATTAAAATCTCTAAATAAAAATTCTTAGAAACAAAAATCTCATAAAATCTTTTAAAAAATAAAAATAAGTTTTTAAATTTTGTAAAATTCCATGAGGAATATGAAATTTTCTTCAGATCGTTTTAAAAATGTCAAAATTTCTTAAAATTCTTCTAAGCTTCTTTAAATCGTTTACACTTCCACGAAAAACTTCAAAATCCCTTAAAATACATAAATATCTCTTAAAATTTTTTCAAACTTCTTAAAATTCCTTACTATTCCATAAAATCTTTTCAAAATAATAAAAATCTCGTGAAGGTCCTTTAAAGTTCAATTAGGAACATTCATGTCTCTTAAAATCACTTTAAAATATCAAAATTTCTTAAAATTCTTACAAGCTTTTTAAAATCCTTTAAAATTCCACGAGAATATTTATAATTCCTTAAAATCTCTTAAAATTCTTAAAAGTTTCTTAAAATCCTTTATAATTCCATGAAAAACTTTCAAATCCTTTAAAATAGGTACAAATCTCCTAAAATTTTGTAAGATTCCACAAGGACTTTAAAATTCCTTAAAATTCTTTGAATTTCCTAAACTTTCTTAAAAATCTCTTAAAATTTCATGAAGTCCTTTAAAATTCCACTAATTCTTTTAAAAATTATACAAATCTCTTGTAATCCCTTTAAATTCCTAGAAATCTCTTAAAATCTTTTAAAATTATTGAAAATCTCTTATAATCATTAGAAAATCCAAAGAATATTAAAGAATGTCAGGAAATTCTTTATAACCCTTGGAAATCCTTGGAAAGTTTCTAAAATCTGTTAAAAGCCTGTTATTTGAAAAGATATGTTGTATTTTTATTAGAAAATTATTTTCAGCAGATAATTTAGTTTTTCTTTTTTTGTGATAAAGAGAAAAAAGAACACACCCAAAAAAGAGAAATCCAGTATCGAATTTTATAATTTTTTTTTTTTAATTTTATACCATTTCCCTAAAATACCTGACTATAGTCATAGGAGGGAAAATCATTAGAGAAGATCTCCTAATGAATCTAAAAATATGTTTATTTTCTCGTTAATATCAGCACCAGACTCTTCATCAAACTGGACCTTGGATTTATATAAAATACCTTTATGTTACTATTGTTTAATTTTTTTCTAGGCGTGATAAAGTGATACTTTACCATAAGAGTAATTTAGTTTCCGCAACTTTATGTTTGCAGTAATAAATATTTTTCACTAAAACTAGACCACATTTACCTTCATTTAATATACAGACAGAGGTAAATAGCCTAGTTTTAGTGAAAAATATTTATTATTGCGAACGTAAAGTTGCGGAAACTAAATTGCTCTTATGGTAATAAAGTATCACATGCCCTTAAAATAAATAATTCTAATGTCTTATAATGTGACATTTATGATTTTTACAATAATTTTGAGCTCAAATAATGTACTCTGAATATTACATTATTTTATGTAGGAGAATGACCATAAAATCATTATAGAGTGCATCGCATCGCGGCGTAACTAGAATTATAATTTGTTATGAGAACGTTGTTTTGAATCGAATCAGAAAATGGACTTTGTGGATTTAGTGGATTTTGTGTTTAGTGCTTTGGATATTATAGTGTGAGGTACATATATTCAAAAGATACTTATTCACGCAATGGGTTCGAATAATCCGAGAAGCTTTAATGGTTGACCGCTAATGACGTTAATCTGTAAATGCATCTAAATGCAGTTGGCTGTCGAAAGCAGTGCGATATATATTGAAAGCTATGGTTTCCTTTATCGTCTAAACAGGATCACGTAAATTGTCATTCGGTTCGTGCTATTTCCTCGACATGGATCCCACACTAAAATCCTTCTACTTTACATATGGGGAAAACGACCTCGGATTTCTTTCTTTCAGAATTACGTCTGTATATTTTTTTGATCTACCGAAATAATACCAGATTTCTGAGGAGCATTTTTTGCCCCACCACAATTGCTTCGCAAAAATAACAAGAAGCTGTTTGCTTCCGTAAAAAAAAAAGTAACGTTTCCATAACATTCAGATTTTTTTTTGTGCTATATTATATATTTTTTCCCTTTGCACAAAATATTTAGTGGAAAATTTACCACCAGTGCATAGGAAGGACACTTTGTCGGAATTTATTTATAGTCAAATAACGTTTAGCTGGATGAATTTCCACCGAATGAGAAATATAGAACGAGGTGAATTCATAACGCTTTATACCTTGTGATAAATAAAGTGAAGTGAATAAAATGATGATAAACGACTCTGTAGATGAATTCATTATACATATACAATTATACATATGATGGATATTTTTTAATTGAAAAGTAATAAAAATAACGATATTCGGATATTGTATATCGATTTTCTCTAAAATTCCCCCTTTGTATTAAATTTTGTTCATGCGTTTGGGAAATGTTAGACCAATATTTTTACAACTTCTGGACAGATAAACAATTTAACGGATTTTTTTATGGTGTCATGGGTCCATGACCGCATACCCAAACTATAACAAACACATACGCTTACGCAAACTCATAGACTTGCAGTCTACACGGAAAAAATATGTCCTATAAAAAGTGTAGAACTCAGTCTGGGAATCTTGGACGGGTACTAAAATGTGTAAAAATTGTAACCCTCCTTCTATGAAATTTACAAGATATTTCAATACTAAGTGCAAGAAAGAACTACATAAAGTCCTGGACAGTCTAGGAAAATATGAAGTGACCCAAGTGATATTTAATTTGTTTTAACATGTTTTATTTAAATATTATATTATAACTGTATCATTTTATTATTTTTAATATTTTAATTTTTAAGATTTCGTGAGTTTTATATAAGTACACTTATTAACTTTATATTTCACTCTGCCAGCTGATGGTCGACTGCGCACATCGACGCGCATCATTTTCCCAGACTGTCCAGGACTTTCTGTAATCCCAGCTCTTCAGTAATTACAAAACTATTTTTCCTAGACTATTATAGAGAATTTCCAAGACTCATTTGCATTTAGTATTGAAAAGTTTGAAACCTTTTATTAAAAGTCATTCAAGAACTGCAATATTTTGGTACCCGTCCAAAACTCCTGGACTAATTCTACAATTTTTACAGAACATATTTTTTCCGTGTAGGTCATCGTCCACTAACGCAACCGAACCCAAGGTGGATCACCGAACCGAGAGACGATTACCAAAATCAAGAAGCGTATAGAGTAGAGGTGGGCGATTCCAACGAAATGTATCGGAATCGAGGTATCGACGATTCCAATTATTTCGATTCCGATCCGAATCCGATACCATACGAAAAAGTATCGATTCCAAAGTATCGAATCCCGATACTTCGATGGCGAAATTCGACCATTGGTCCAAACTTTCGAGTTTGAATCGCGCGCGTAAAGTTTGGATTAATATGGGAGAATTTCTACAGCGGAAAGCCAAAATAATGCGCGCGCAGGGTGCCCCATTTGAGAGCACCTGGAGCAAAAATGGCGAAAAAGAGAGGGGAAGAATCGCGGACTCGATATTACAGAATGCGGTATCGAATCGTCGATGGATCGATTACGAAAATATCGGCATCGAGCATTCATTAAAGTATCGGTACTCGATACTCGATTCTTAGAGAATCGAATCGGAATCGCCCACCTCTAGTATAGAGCAAATCCGCCACCGGAAGACGATTCTGGCTTCTATAAAATAGCCACATCAGTCTCGTACAAGTCAGTTTCCAATTAACATCCGAAGGGTAAACGGTAGCAATTCGGTATCACCAGTACCAGTTCTTAAATAACATCCGAGGGGTAAACAGTTCCCAATTAACATCCAAGGGGTAAACAGTACCAGAAGAACCGGTAATTCAGTCAGCAGTTCCAAATTAACATCCGAAGGGTAAACGGTACACGGAGAAAACTGGATATTAAATCGTAAATTCGTAACGAGACCGAATGCGCGCTTCCGCGCGCGGGTTGACTTTATTCTTAATTTAAGCGATTTTGTACAATATAAAGATTTAAAAGGACCCCGCTAAAAATGTACATGAAATGGCTTTCGGTCAATTTTGACAAAACTTCGTAAAATTGTATTTCTCAATGTCCCGAGCAAAAGTATTATTAGACAAAAAGTCAAAAAAAGGACAGTTTTCGAGCTACAGAGAACTAAACATGCAACTGACTCTATGTTGATTTCCTCTTCGTATCTCGTCTTTATTGTCTTAATATTAACAATAAATGACAAGTTTACATTGAATGACCTTGAAAAATGAATTCTGTGTTAGTCATGACTTCCCTTGGATTTCTTCGTCAGAGCCAAATAACTTTCATGAGGAGCATCTGTAACTCGAAAACTGTCCATTTGTTGACTTTTCGTCTAATAATATTTTTGCTCGGGACATTGAGAACTACAATTTTACGAAGTTTTATCAAAATCGACCGAAAGCCATTTCATGTACATTTTCAGCGAGGTCCTTTCCCGCGTCGCCCGCGATTATCGATATACGACGCGTCACGAACTGTATTGACCAACAAGGAATCGGGTCCACGCATTTTGCATTACAGTTTTTCGATATTCGATACGTACTTATGTCCTTTTAATAATACGAGAACGAACGCGCGCTTCCGCGCGCGGGTTGACTTTATTTTTAATTTAAGCGATTTTGTACAATATGAAGATTTAAAATTTCCCGCACCACCCACGATTATCGATATACGACGCGTCACCGTCTGTATTGACCAATAAGGAATCGGGTCCACGCTTTAGCATTACAGTTTTTCGATATATTCGATACGTATGTCCTTTTAATAATATAGGATGGAGCAATTATATCTTAAGGAAAATCCTGTTATTCGCATTACTGCCATTTCTATGATGAATTTACCTGAGAATTTAACTGTTCATATGGGATCCATAAGAACTTCGAGCGCACGGCCGAGGCTACTTGAGAAAAAAGAACATAAGAAGGTTTTGTTGTTGGATGAAGAGAATGAACCTCAGGTTCAGCATGAACATTGGGGTTGAATGTGACTTTCGACTGCTTTCGTCAACTTCGAGGAGTTTTTATAATAAATAAGACATTTTAAAAAAATATTGTGTAATATCGTATGTTAGCATTATACATTATGAATGTATTCTATAAATGATGTGCAATAAAATATAACATTTTTGTGACATATTAATGATCCTTTTCTATTGCTTAACCGCTAGATAAATTTTTTAATTTGTAATTTCATTACTATCAGTATTGTTAGGTTTTATCTAACTGGCAAAAATATTGCGCGCGCTACGCGTGCGATTTTAAGGGCGTTAGATACAAGTGTTAAGCTCATAATACTATTCTCCATTTTACTCAACGAAAATTATAGATAGGGGAGAGTCCCCCAAGGTGGACACCAATCTTTTAAACAATCGTAGAATCCAAACAACATTACATATCTTGTACAATCCTACATTTTCTGAAACCTTAACTCATAAGCTAACTGTTCACGAAACACAATTTTGATATCATCAATATAACCAAAATTTTAATTGATTTTAAAAATAGCACAAAATTTCGACTTTGAAAAAAGGTCCCCCAAGGTGGACACCTTTGAGAAATCTACTTCAAAAGTTGGAAAAATAATCCAAAAATTCATGGTTTGATCATTTTATTCAATTTTTGATGTTTTTTATTTGAAATATTTGTACCTATTGTTTTAAAACATATATTCCTGCACTTATGAGGAAGTAGATAGATTTTTCGCCCCGGGGTTCCGCTGACTGTCGCTACGGCACTACACTCACTGTGTGTGTGTGTGTGTGACTGTGAACACTGTGTGTGAGTCACTCACCTGTGTCTGTATTTCTCTTTCAACATTCATAAATATAAATTAATATGGTTTGTGCACAAATTTTAATAAAAAAAGCAAGTGTCCACCTTAGGGTAAAAAAAGAGTCCACCTTAGGGTCAGAACGCAATTTCCTTGGCAAAAACGAAAAAAATTATCTACTCGCAATATCATGCAAATCTGTTTAGAATATGTTTGTTTGGTACGTAAGCAGAGTCAAAAGGGTATTTACCTTTTCGGAAACACTGTTTTCGATCATTTAATCCCAGTTATTCGAAGGGTCTTCAAAACTTTTGGAGTGACTTTCTCGTACTGTGTAGTGCAGTAGACAAACAGCTACGACTTGCCACTTCATGACATAACTAAAAACTGGGTATTCCCAAACTGTAATACCGACATGAAGCGCACAGTGCTACCACCTGATAAAAAAAAATTTCCCAGGGTGTCCACCTTGGGGGATGTATTTATTATTTTTTATTATTTATTTATTTTTTATTTCTGGGTTTTTATTATAAAATGAATCATTATTGGTTCAATATTGCCCATTACTTTTTCGTGCTTTATTGTCCTAATATTGAAATCCGAAAGCAGACTGAGAAGTTTAATTTCGAAACGAGACCGGGTGCAATTGCCAAGACTCCATTTTCTTTTTACTTTAGAGAGACATTTTAATGAAACTCTTCTTGAATATCGATGCTTCAGAGTTTGAGAGTACCTCGATTGTTTACGGGAAGAAGATACGAAAGGTAGGTGGAAAGGAATCAAGAGGTTTCCGAAATAATGAAGATCTTATCTTGGCCTTCATTATTCTGGAAGGCTCTATTTTCCCTCAGGAATTTTTCGACTTTTGCAAACTAGAGCGTTTTCACGACTTAATAAAAAAGTACCCAATGTCTTTACGATAGTCTATTAATATTGAATTGTCTTATTAAAAAGAATATTAAAGTACTGTACTAGAGAGGAGAACTATTCAATTTTTAAATTGCTTTTCTGTTTTTCATTTCACAGTTTTTCCTCAAGATTTTCTCTCTTTTTTTTTCTTTCTGCTTCCTTTTCATTAGTTCTAGTTATGGGAATTTCTTCTTCTGAATCACGTTCTATTCAAAAACCGCCTTCATTCATGATTTTAAATTTCTAAATATAAATTCAACTCTGAAATAGAGGTGCCTCGATAAATCATTGAGGTGAAGCCTTTGTGGGAGACGACGAGGACGATAAATCAGAGGGCCTTTTTCGCATCGGAGCGATTTAATCTTGGAAGTCCAGAAGTCTCGCCCAATGCATCTACCAAAGCGTGAAATTCTCATAAATCTCCCAACTCTCGTTATCATTTTACAAAATGGTATCTTTCACGGCAAAAAGGGGTTTGATAAGCGAAAAATAAATGAAAAAAGATTCCAATTTATGGGTGGGTATAAGGTCCCATAATGAGGTCTAATTTTTTAAATCAACAAGTTTTTCTGATCAGTGCCGTAAATCAGTGCCCCCCGAAGAACATTAATTTTTACTTATTTTTTATTTCTAAAGAGATAGAAATTTATTATAAATTTATCGAGATACTTAAAAAATTTCTGAACAAATTTTCGAAAAAATTTTGAAAATTTGTTTGCTTAACCTGCGCCCCCCCGCCCCCGGAGCTTGCGCCTCGGGCAGTTGCCCCGATCTCCCCGTCTTCGTTACGGCACTGTTTCTGATTTTTAGTTGAAAGTTCCACTAGCCTGGGTTACAATTTTCAGAAACGATTTTCCTCTACCCGTATGGAAATCTTCCCAATTAAGCCCAATTATTATTTGGGCGCCAATTTAGGCCCAAATGGGCAACCCTATTTGTAAAAAAATCTTGAAATATAATAGTTTTATTAGTAAAATAGTATTTTAGTTGTGATTTTGAATGTGTCTCGTGACCAATTATGATGAAAGTAAAATAATTTATCTTATTTAAATTCATTGGGCATTAAGTGGGTAACCCCATTTTGGGCATAAGCACTACTCAGCGTTACAACCCCGACTAGAACCTAATTAGTAGCAGCGGCGGATTTAAGTTTAGCGGGGCCCTGGGCACTAATAGTGTGGGGGCCCCCTTGTAAGGGATTTAAAATATTACAAATTACACAATATTTATTGCATATTTTTTTTATATTTGAATGAAAAAAGAATTAAAAAAGAGAAAAAAAAGAATGAAAAAGAATGAAAAAAGAGGATACTTATTTTGTGGGGGCCCCTGGGCACGTGCCCCATGTGCCCTTATGTAAATCCGCCACTGATTAGTAGTTGGGTATTTGTTGAGGTGTAATCGGGGAACCTAATTGGGAGTTGGGCAAATCAACTGGGGCCCATTTAGGCCCCAACCGGCTTTTCCACACGGATAGTGGATCTAATTTATGATATAAGGAAAGAATTTCTTTTTACAGCTACGCAGATAACTTCATGCTTATCAAGCTTGGCGTTACGCTCGTTCTCGACATGAAATTTTAGATATTTGTTGGTATTTCTCTCGTTTGTGAATCTCCAGCTTGAGATCAGTGGAATAAGAAAGTTTAGGTAGTGAGGTAAGGCAAGAGGGAAAAGCTCTTCCGAGAATTATGTAAATCTATCTCTAGCTTCCTATACCCTCGAGTACAGTGATACGCGATAAATATGCGCATACTATGATCGAGGGCTCATCCCCCTGGAATCTAAGATGCAGACGTTATATTTTCGTAGAATACAAAAAAATATATAGATAAAACTATCAGCTAGTTTTTCTTCGTTTCAATTTAATTCCTGGTAATTCACTTCTTTACTAACATTTATTATAGTAAATGGACACTTTACTGGCATGTCAAATTTATAAAATAACGAGTAAATAAATATATAAATAAAGAAAAACTAGCTGTCAAGTTGTATCAACTTTTGTGCTCATTCAATGAGCACTTTGCTTCCTGTAAGCAAATATGATTTGCTTCCTTATAGAGGAAGCATTAAGTATTTAATTTTCTTTACATCAGCATTAAATTTTAATTATTTGAGAAGTTATATTCGAAAAACTCTTTTTCGAATATTACAATAAAACGTAACTTTCTTATTTTTGAATGAAATGGATTAATCTTATAGGTCAATCGATTCGTCTGGACACAATGAATCTTCATTTCCCTAACACCAGCTTTAAATTTTTATTATTTGAGAAATTACAGTTGAAAAATTGAATATTTAAAAAATAATTTTTTATAACTTTCTTATTTCGCAATGAAATGCATTAATGATATAGGTCAATCGATTCATCTCGACACAAAGAATATTTATTTTCCTTACGTCAGGTCAAAATTTTGATTATTTGAAAAGTTATAGTTGAAAAATTAATTTTTGAAAATACAATTAACCATAACATCCTTATTTTTTAATGAAATGCATTAATCATATAGGTCAATCGATTCGTCTCGATGAAAGGAATCTTAATTTTCGTTACATCAACTTTATATTTTGAATATTTGAGAAGTTATAGTGAAAAAATGAATTTTACGAAAATTATAAAAGTACACGAAACTTGTAAAATTTAATATTTTGGTAAACCATTGTAAAAAAATTCAACTTGGTAAATAGTGGAATAAATATGCTAAATTTCATCAATTTATCTATACGCGTTCTAAAGATATTGCAGGATCGTTAAAAGCGTGACACACACACACACACCCGGACAATTTTTCAAGACATCATATTAGATATATTCCACTTAAAATATGTTCAAAAAAACCTTTTTTTAGAAACTGGATTTTTGTCACCACTACAAAGCTTCCTCTATGAGGAAGCAATAAAATAGATATAAAAAAATATTAATAAATTATCTTTGATAAAGATTCTCTAGATAGAAACCACAAAATGGTAAATTTAATTAAAGGCTTTTCCATTGACCCTAAACCTGTAAATTAAGTGTTCTTTAATTAAAATCATATTAAGGAAAACGCTAAAAAGACATGAAAAGCTTGAATTAGACCCCAGGGAACTATATATAAGACAGATAGCACATATCAGTTCTTAACGATCAACACGCTATGACATTAAATGGATTTTAGGGACCGGATTGCTTGAATAAAGAAAACAATTACATTTATAACGCTTTTCATTATTTCTCGGCTTTTCCCCCCTTCTCATTCCTGAATGTTGAAATTATATAGTTCCGCATGACGAACTGTTTTAATCTCTCTTATCTAAATTTACATTCACCTAATTTGTTTTCTGTGAATTCATCAGCCCTTAATTATACTTCTAGTGCTTTTGTATTATGTAAAAATTTTTACAGTAACCTTTTACTTTAATTTTAGTTACATTTCGATTGTTATATGCAGTAAAGGTCCAGCATTCAAATCGTCGAAGATTAAAAATTTTTTATTTAACGTACGTTTGAAACTGAATGAAAAAGTAAAGTCTTCAAAGTCGAACAATAGAATTGGGGAAGATTTATAACTGGTGAAAAAAGTCAACTATTAGCGTGACAACAAATATTTATGCATCGAGGTAAAGACACAGAAGAATGAAACAGGTCTAGCAGAGACCATCAAAAGCTGAGCTTAGTCTAGCTCATAGGCTTAAAGCTTATGTAGGATTCTGACAGAAAATGCTATAAATATGCATTTCGTATCTACAGTTCCTATGCAGAATACATGACCTGCATCTAATATCCAAAAATTCACAACATTTTTTAAAATTCTATGAGGACTATTAAAATTCCTTAAAATCATTTTAAAAATGTCAAAATTACTTACAATTTTTACAAGCTTCTTGAAATCCTTTAGAATTCCATGAAAAACTTTAAAATCCGTTAAAATACTTAAAAATTTTTCTTAAAATTCTTGAAAACCTCTTGAAATTCCTTCAATTTCTACAAAATCTGTTACAACTTATGCAAATTTTGTGAAATGCTTTTAAATTCCATGAGGAACATTTAAATTCCTTAAACTCACCTTAAAATAATCAAAATTTCTTAAAATATTTACAAGCCTTTTAAAATTCTCTTAAATTCCACGAGAATATTTATAATTCCTTAAAATCTCTTAAAATTCTTACAAGTTTCTTAAAATCCTTTATAATTCCATGAAAAACTTTCAAATCCTTTAAAATAGGTACAAATCTCCTAAAATTTTGTAAAATTCCACAAAATTTTTTTAAAGTCATAAAAATCTCATGAAATTTTTTAAAATTCCATGAGGAACATTAAAATCCCTTTAAATTCCTTAAACTCACCTTAAAATAATAAAAATTTCTTTAAATTTTTACAATCCTTTTAAAATCTTTTTAAATTCCTTTTAAATTCCACGAGAATATTTATATAATTCCTTAAAATCTCTTAAAATTCAACACGGAGAAAACTGGATATTAAACCGTAATATCTAGCTATTTAACTATGGGATAACTATCTAGATATTTAGATATAATATCTTGATATTAAAACTTAATGTTCAAATATTAAAATATTGGATGTTAGAATATTTAGATTATATACTTTAATATCAAGATATTATATCTAAATATCTAGATAGTCGTCCCATAGTTAAATAAATAGATATTACGGTTTAATATCCAGTTTTCTCCGTGAATCCTTTATAATTCCACGAAAAACTTTTAAATCCCTTAAAATACGTAAAAATCTTTTAAAATTTTTTAAAAATTTTAAAAATTCCCTAAAATTCCTCCATATCTTTATAAAATCATAAAAATTTCGTGAAATCCTTTAAAGTTCCATGAGGAACATTAAAATCTCGCAGAATACATGACCTGCATCTAATATCCAAAAATATCATCGTGATTACATTTTCTGCAATGTCAATATTTTTATAATCAACTATACTGGAAAAAATTAACATTATTTGGATTTTCATTATTGTACTTAATTTCAAACTCCACGAACTTTCTGAATGCAAAATTAAATATCTACATTCTTTTCGAATGTAAATCATGTTTAATTAGTTTTTAAAAATGTGTTAAATTTAAATCCTAATCATATTTTTCAAGGGAAACGGGTCATGAGGAATAGTGAAACGATATGTAATCCGGATTTTCTTATTTAGACGTCTCTTACGCAACTGTAGGGTAGATATTCCTACTTTGAAGTAGAAATGGGGGAGAAATGGCAGACCCGACGCATTCCAGAGAATCAAGTCTTGAATAATAAGCTTTAAATTCGTGTTCCTGTACTTGGCAAATGCCAATCTACGTCATTTCCGATGAGATTGCGAAACTCAGCCAAGGGTGAGTTTCCACTAGGTTAACGATTATTTCCCAAACGAAAGAAACAAGTTGAACATTGCAAAGAGTGAAGAAATAAACGAAAAAATCGAAACAAAATAGGGTTGTTTCATAATTTTAGATAAAATCATTTTTGAATACATAATTTTAATCTAAACTCAAAGTGTATTTAAATTTTTTTTTCTGCTGAGTCGTTCAACAGAAAAAAATTATTAAAAATTGAAGGCGGGAAAACACTTATTCAAATTGGTGTCACGTGGATGTCACGTGACTCAGAGATTTTCATAATTATTAATATGACGATGTGGCTTTGATGGAAACTAACGAAACTTATGATAAAGAGGTTAGGCCCATTTAGGCCACGGTCTGGTATTAATTCTGATTATTTTTATTTGGTAGCTTTATTTATTAAGGTTTATGTGACAAACAAAGAAAAATTGTGCAAAAAAGTATTTTTATATTTGACAATAACAAGAAATTCTATGTCAAAAAAGTGAAACATAACCTATAAGTTATCAAGTGAAATCTTTTGAGGATACTTACGAAAAGTCACAATTACTCTTAAAATACTCCGATACAATATATATCTACTTTCGGTAGATTTCTACTATTGGCTTTTATGAAACCCTCGTTTGGCATTTTTTTAAACAATATTTACCGACTTCTATTTTCGATGTGGACATAACCAAAACAAAATATCGGCAGAGAAAAACATATTTGAGAATCACTGACACGTAAGCTGTGATTGGTCGAAAATCCGACCGCTATGACGTCAGAGTGGCCCTCCAATCGAAACCGTGATAGAAAATTCAAATTTCAACATTAAATTAATAATAGTAAACGATATGCAAAAAATATTTGATGAGCGTTTTTAAAATTAGAATTTTATAAACTATAAGATCCATTCATTCGATAACTGATATCTAACTTTGGAAACAACCCTATTAAATATAATACAATTCTGCTGAGTCCCGTGTAGAAATTTCCAAACCTGACCCAGACCGGTGATGAAACGCCCGGCCCAATCGGGCCCCTATCCGGCCAGGTTTGGCCAGGTCTGAGCCTGGTCGGGCCGTGTGTTTCATCCCCGGTCTGAAATCCCCCGATCTGGACCCGATCGGAGCCAGATACCCCAATCTGGGCCCGATCGGGGCCACAGCAAAATTTCTACTCGGGGTTCGTAAAAACACGGTGCCCATAAGTTTCAATGTTTCAATTTCTTTGAAATTTTCCTGACTTTCAGAAAAATTTCCCGGACAGAAAAGTATGAAAAATGCGCACAAATTTTCAATAATAATATTATTGAAATTTTTCAAAAATTTCATATAATATCATTTTAAATCTTTTATGTAAAGTCACTTACAATTTGTAAAAACCATTAAAATTTACAACCTTGGAAATCTTTTAAAATTCATTGAAATTTCTTGAAATTCCCAGAAACATCTTAAAATTCCACGAAATCCCTTTAAAGTTAATTTTTAATGAAATCCCTTCAATTTTCACTAATCTTTTTAAAATTCCTCAAAATCATTGGAAACACTTTAAATTTCACGAAAAACTTCAAAATCTTTTAAAATTCCTAAAAATCTCTTAAAAATTGCTATAATCCTTCAAAATTTCATAAAAGGTTTTCAAAATCTCTTGAAATATCTTTAAATTCCACGAGGAACTTTACAATCCCTTAAAATGCATCAAAGTCTCTTAAAATTATTGGAAATCTATTGAAATCCCTTAAAATTCGTTGAAATCTTTTGAAATTCCTAGAAATATCTTAAAATTCCACTACAATTTTTTAAATTCCATGAAATCTTTTACAAATATTTTACAAAATTTTTTACAAATCATAAAAATCTCGTGAAATTATTTAAAATTCCCTAAATTGCATTAAAACTTCTAAAAAAAACTCTTGAAATAAAAAATCTCACAAACTTTTGTAAAAATCAAAAATGACTTGAAATTTTTTAAAATTCTATGATGAGGACTATTAAAATTCTTTAAAATCATTTTAAAAATGTCAAAATTACTTAAAATGTTTACAAGTTTCTTAAAATCCTATATAATTCCACGAAAAACTTTAGAATCTCTTAAAATACGTAAAAATATTTAAAAATTTTTTTAAATGTTTTTAATCTACAATTGTTTCCAGTTTTTAATAGTTTTACTTCGTGTTTTATAAAATACAACAATTTAATACAGTTATAATATTCTCAAAGCCCTGGAAAAATAAAGAAAAACTTGATTTTATTAAATTTTTTGATAAACAAAATAACAGCAATCATATTTACGACCTAACTTTATAGTCTCATTTTATATTAGTCTGTTGCGTGCATGTTTGGTAGTTTAATAAAGTGTAATAAAAAAACAATTCCAACTCGACGTTTATAATTTAATTAATAATTATATAGCGTAAGTGTTCCATTCAGATTAATAGGAGTAAAAAATATATTAAGGGGGCTTTTTTCATATTATATTTTTATATTTTTTCAAATATTCGTATTCTAAATATAGCTATAATATCATTTTGAAACGTGAACCCAAATAACGGTACTTTAGTCGAAAATAAATTAGAAAAAGAATTCAAATTAACAGTAACGAAAGTACTAAAAGTAATTAAGGGTTGGTGAATTCTCAGAAATGAAATGAAGTGCATGACAAATTAGATGAAGGGGGATTATTAAAATACTTTGTCATGTAACCGGAACTAATCAAAATTCAGGAGTCAGAAGTAAATACTAACCCAGAAATTACATATACAATATTATATTATTGATTTAAATTGTGTTCCCCATCCTATTAAATTAATAATTTTTCAGTTCCTCATTGAATAATGTTCCTTATTGTGCAAAGTTTGTTATATCTACTTTACACAAGTTTCACACTTTATCTTGCCTGGAAATGTCTCCTTGCAATCCACTTTAAGTGAGATAAGACTTTGAGTAAACGTTGCAAAATCTCTGAAGGGTAACTAAGAGTAGGGAGGGGAAGAAGAAGAAAGTGCAAGATAAAGAACATCTAAAAGCGTGATATCTGGACAGTAAATTATGATAGGTGTCCACAACTACGAGATAGGTGTTTAGTTTATATGTATATACGTTTATATATATACGTAAAGATCAGAGAACTTCAATGTACGAGCCGATATGAGGGTGAGGGTGCAGTAGGTCCGTAACACGTTACACCCTTGGGGCTTCCCGCCCCCTATTGCCCCACTTACAGCTCATACGTTTCCTTATATCCAACTCTTCTGCTTTCTGTAGTTACTTCGAAAATTTTCCTTTTCCACCTCCCTTTACACTTATCCAATTTAAAAAAACTTTCCAGAAATAGAAAAATCAACGTGTTCAAGAAAAAATCTTTTTCTAATTCTTTTTCTAATTTATTGTCGATTAAAGTACCGTTATTTGGGTTCACGTTTCAAAATGATATTATAGTTATATTTAGAATACGAATATTTGAAAAAATATAAAAATATAATATAAAAAAAGCCTCCTTAATATATTTTTTACTCCTATTAATCTGAATGGAACACTTATCAAGAATGGAACACTAATCAAGAAAAAATCAACGTTTACAGTTGAGAAATTTTAAATTGTTAATTTAAATTTTAAATAGGTTTAGTAAATATTGATTCCTGATTTTCTGTCATTCCAGTAAATATTTTTTATCGTGAAATTACTTTTTAATCTGGTTTATAACTCGAGAGATTAAAGTTTTAAATACTTATCCACTGAACCTGATTTTACGCTGGAGCAAGAGAAGATTTATTTAAGAATTTTCCTTAAAATGGGAAATTGCTTGAGGAAATAAGCTTTAGATCATTAAAACTTTTTTCTTGTTCAGTAGAAATTTTTAACCATTTATTACGCTTATTAAAGTTTAATTATTCGGGTTTTGAAGTTGCACGGAAAAAATAAAATGGCTGAATTTACCATCAATCTGCGCTCTGAACGCATTTTTCCAGAAATTCAGTAAGTATTATTATTTAAAATTGTAATTTTTGCTAAGAAAATTGCAAACCCTGTTTTTTCATTGCAAAAGTTACAATTTGAAATAGTAAAAGTTACTAAATTCCAGGAAAACTGCGTTCAGAGCGCATGTTAACTATTTTAAATGGTAAATTCAGCCATTTTCTTTTTTCCGTGTGAATTGAGTTTTATTGAATCTTGGAGTAGATAATTTAATACTAAGAAAATAATAATAACGTATCGAGTAACTTAGAAGTCAATCCTTTCAAATCCTGTCTATAAAATACGAACTTTGCAGAGTTGACAATTTGAAAAAGAACAATTTTATACTCATTCTCTTTTAGAAGACAAAATCAGGAGGAAAGCTAAATTAAGTTGAGGACATTGATTTCAACTTTCTTTTACTTTCTTTTTCCCTCTCTTTGTGCCAGTGTACTCTAAGTTGACAAGAAGCGAGAGAAAAGTTTGGTATGAAAGAAGCAGAGAAAAATTCTGTTCCAGAATTTATGAAACTGTCATAGATACACACTGGTGTCCAATAAAAACGTACAAAACGGAAAGACACTTTTCTACATCGAGGTCGAAGCGTGGGAAATTTTTATGGAATACTGCCGTAAAACAAGAATGATTGAAAGAAGCAAAATAACGCAACTAGGACATGAAATTACAATTGCGTATATTTAGAACTTAGTTTCAGTCTCAACACTGAGAAAAATGTTTGGTTCGGACAACAAAACGTTTGGTTGCTATAGAAGCAACAAAAATTTTTGGTTGTGCCAACCAAATCTTGGTTCTTTCAACAAACTTGTTGTTGGCACAACCAAAAATTTTTGTTGCAACCAAAAATTGTTTGGTTGTGCCAACAACAGGTTTATTGAAAGAACCAAGATTTGGTTGGCACAACCAAAAATTTTTGTTGCTTCTATAGCAACCAAACGTTTTGTTGTCCGAATCAAACATTTTTCTCAGTGAATCATTCGTCCAAAAATAGCCCATTTGGTTCACTGATTTCTCGTTTCGCAAGAAGGGCATCTAGGAATTTTCAATGTAGTTGTAGAATTGTACATGTACAATACATCTACAAGTAATTTTGCTGAAAATCAAAGATAACAATCCGTTCCCACATTAAAAAGTATCATAAAAAATCTGGATTTAAAAAAAGAATTACCTCGTAACCATTGTTAAGAATATACGAGGTTAAATATAAAGTCTTTATACTATCAGCAAGACTACAACCAATCCTTTTTTCTTTTCTATGTATTGCGAACACAGTTTACAGAGGTTCGTAAGTCTAACAACATCGTAAAGGCGAAATACCATGTAGCTTGGCAATCCGTGACCTAATTTTCCTATAACATCCTATCACCATTTGGCCTCAGTATAAACAGGAAAATTACGGTATTTCAAATCTGCCTTCTTTTCTACCAAATTGCAGTGTTATATATCTACACTTTCATACTATTTTTTCTTTCACTAGCAATTATGATCCGCACGCTTTTCGCGCGATTAGTTTCTCGTTTTTGCACACCTTTTGTTATAGCAAAAATTGTAGTAGAAAAAATAATTGAGAAGTTTTAATTCTTGAAATATAAAATCTTGTAATTGTTTAATTTCAGGAATCTTCATGAGTTTTATAAAATTCCTTCAAATGCCTTTATTATTATTCAAAATTTGGTGAAATTCCTTTAAATTTCGTAAATTCACTTGACCTTATTTAAAATTACTTAAAATTACTCAAAGTCCCATGAAGTTTCACTAAATATTCTCTTAAAATTTTTTTAAATCCACTGAAATTTCGTAAAATCCAATGAATCCATTCAAAGTTCTTTAAATTACTTAATATCCCATAAAACATCGAAAAATCCCTTCAAATTACTTAAAATTCCACAAAATTTGGAGAAATCCCTTAAAGTTATTTAAAATCCTATGAAATTTCATGAAATCCCTTAAAATTCCTAATATGTACCATGAAATCTCGTAAAATTTTCATAGAATATCTTAAAATCCCTTTAACATTCTTAAAATCATCTGATAATCCTGGATATTCCTTAAAATTCCACAACCTATCGTTATATCCCTTAAAATTACTTAAAATTAGTCAAAATCCCATAAATTCTTATTAAATCTCTTAAAATTACTGAAAGTACCATGAAATCTAGTTAGATACTTTAAAATTCTTGAAAATCCAATGAATTCTCACTAAATCTCTTAAAATTTCTTAAAATAAAAGTCCCTTAAATTACTTAATATTTCATCAAATATCTTAAGAATCCCTTAAAATTACTTAAAATCACATGAAATCTTACGAAATTCCTATAAATTTCGTAAATTCACTCGATATTTCTTAAAATTACTTAAAATGACTAAAAATTCCATAAGGTATCATTATATAACTTAAAATTACTCAAAATTCCATGAAATTTCGTTAAATTCTTTAAAATTCTTGAAAATCCAATATAATCTCACCAAATCCTTTAAAATTTCTGGAAATAAATGTCCTTAAAATTACTTAACACCTCATAAAATAACTTAAAGGCACTTAAAATTACTTAGAATCTCCCAAAATATCATCAAATCCCATAAAATTACTTAAAATTTCATGTAATTTAGTAAAATCCTTTAAAATATCATAAAATTCCTCGAAATACCGCGAGATCACTTAATATTTCTAAAATCTCAATAAATTTCGTAAAGTTCTTTTAAATTCTTTAACATTTTTCGAGATTCCATAAAATCTCATTAAATCTCTTAAAATACCTTAAAATTCGTAAAATTTAAAATTAAATTAAATTTAAATAAATTTAGTTTAATTTTAATTTAATTAAAATGTCGAAAAGTTTCTCAAATTACTTAAAATTCCAATGAAATTTTGTGAAATCCTTTCAAATACCTTAAAAGTTTTTAAAATCACTTAAAATTCCACAACATAGCTATCGTTAAATCTTTTAAGATTCCTCAAAATCCTATGATCTCTTAAAATTGCTAAAAATCCAATGAAATTTCGTAAAATCCCTTGAATCCAAATATCCCTTAAAATATCTGAGAATCCAATGAAACTTCGTGAAATTCTTTGAAACAGCTGTAAAGTTTCTAAAATTACTTAAAATTACACAAAATAATGTTAAATACTTTCAATTACCTGAAAATCCATTGAAAATTCTTTATTAGATTTTTAGATTCTTTAAATTTCTTTAGATTCTATAAAACCCCAATAACTGGTAAAATCTCTTAAAATTTCTAAAAATCAGAATAAATTTCATAAAATTTCTTGAAATACTGTAAAATCCTTTAATATTTCTAAAATTTAAATAAATTTTGTAAAATTCGTATTCTCTGTCTTAATAATCTTTTTGACAACGAAAATAGTCTGAAGATTGTTTTCAAATTCGATACATTCACACAATTTGCGCAGTTTATAAACCAATCAGGTTTTCGACAACAATGTGTTAGATATATTGGTAACATCACTTTTTTAAGATAGGAACAGCAAAACGCAGCCCAATAGATAACAATGAAAACTATTAAGTAAATATAATTAATAATCATTTACGTCCTAAAAGAAATTCTTCAACAGAGAGCAAATTCTGGATTTCTTTCTCCATTTTTTCTGTATTGGATAATTTATGCTTTTATTTGAATTTCGAAATGGTATCTAGCTTTTGCTTGTTTCAATTGAAACTCGGATTTTTATGGATATTATCGACTTCCGATAGTGTACAGATTGCGCCTGTACAACTTCTGAATATATTTCGTTGGAATGGGTGAATGTTTCCAATAAAAATTTATTGTCCACAATTCAAAAGGAAACTCAAAAATGATTTCTGTAGATGTGTTCTTAATTAAATCAAAAAATTATTAAAATTTTTCACAAAATTTTTTTATGTTATAAACTGAAATAAAATGTAATCACAACTGAAATTCCAAAAATGAGCTTTTAAAAATCTTATCTTCACTAATTTTCTCACGATCTCATTTATTGCGCCCCTAGTCTCCAGAAAAGTTTTATGCTTCCCAATCCCCAGATAGGGTGAGCCGAAATTAGAGTGCGATTTCAGGGCGGATTTATTAAGCAGAGCGATTGATCCGAGGTGACAAGGAAGCACGTCAAGGTTATATAGAGACTAATATTCCTAATTCGATAATCCCGCAGCATTACGACAGACCAAGTAAAAAGAATCAAGTCGCGATTTATATCGGTCTTCGACATGATAGAATCACCAATTACCATAAAACGTGCTTTTACCAAACAACTCCAGGCAAGAAAAAGTGCCTACGTAATTTATTTTCTGTCGTCAAATTTGTCCATTATTTAATCTTGAAAAAAATCAAATATGAGAGACAAAGTGGCCACAAGATTCAATTTTTCAATTTCTGTAACATTTTCCTGACTTTTCCCTGACTTTCAGACAAATTTCTCTGACAGAAAAGTATTAAAAATGCGCACAAATTTTCAATAATAATAATACTATTGAAATTTTTCAAAAATTTCGTATGGTATCACTTTAAATCTTTTGAAATGTAAAATCACTTACCATTCGTAAAAACTATTAAAATTTACAATCTTGGAAATCTCTTAAAATTCATTGAAATTTCTTGAAATTCCCAGAAACATCTTAAAATTCCACGAAATCTCTGCAAAGTTAATTTTTAATGAAATTCCTTCAGTTTTCATTAATGTTTTTAAAATTCCTCAAAATCATTTGAAATACT
This sequence comes from Synergus itoensis, assembly GCA_904066005.1. Taxonomy (NCBI): domain Eukaryota; kingdom Metazoa; phylum Arthropoda; class Insecta; order Hymenoptera; family Cynipidae; genus Synergus; species Synergus itoensis. The sequence continues at coordinate 324,555 of CAJFCP010026102.1, forward strand.
TTTAAATTCCAAGAAAAACTTCAAAATCTTTTACAAATCATAAAAATCTCGAGAAATTCTTTAAAATTCCGTAAATTGCATTAAAACCTCTAAAAAAAACTCTTAAAATAAAAAATCTCACATAATTTTTTAAAAATCAAAAATGACTTGAAATTTTTTAAAATTCTATGAGCACTATTAAAATTCCTTAAAATCATTATAAAAATGTCAAAATTTTTACAACATTTTTTACAAGTTTCTTAAAATCCTTTAGAATTCCACGAAAAACTTTAAAATCCCTTAAAATACGTAAAAAGTTTTCTTAAAATTCTTGAAAACCTCTTGAAATTCCTTAAACTTCTACAAAATCTTTTATAAATTATACAAATTTTGTGAAATGCTTTAAAATTCCATGAGGAACATTTAAATTCCTTAAACTCACTTTAAAATAAGCAAAATTTCTTAGAATTTTTACAAGCCTTTTAAAATCCTTTTAAATTCCACGAGAAAATTTATAATTCCTTAAAATCTCTTAAAATTCTTACAAGTTTCTTAAAATCTTTTATAATTCCACAAAAAACTTTAAAATCCCTTAAAATACGTAAAAATACGTAAAAATCTTTTAAAATTTTGAAAACTTTTCAGAATTTCCTAAAATTGCACAAAATCTTTAAAAATCCATAAAAATGTCATGAATTGTTTTCAAATTCCATGAGAAACATTAAAATCCCTTTAAACTCCTTAAACTCACATTAAAATAATGAAAATTTCTTACAATTTTTACAAGCCTTTTAAAATCCTTTATAATTACACGAAAAACTTTAAAATCTCTTAAAATACGTAAAAATCTTTTAAAATTTTTGAAAACTTTTCAAAATTCCCTAAAATTCCACAAAATCTTCCGAAAGTCATAAAAATCTCGTGAAATCCTTTAAAATTCTATGAGGAACATTAAAATCCTTTAAAATTCCTCAAGAAACTTTAAAATTCCTTAAAATTCTTTGAATTCAAATTCTTGTCTCCGCGAAGAAAGTGTTTATTGAATTAAGCAATTTAAGTGACACTATACTGCGAAAAGTGTTTATGCCTGTTATTTGAAAAGACAAAAACGGAATTGATTCGCATAGGAAGGCATTAAAAATCCAATGCCATTCTATGCCTTCCAATGCTCTCCTTCTTACTGGGCTACTGGAGATACATATAGAATTTCTATTTGGAATAAACAAATGTCATTCTCTTATGAGAAATTTCATAACATTGTCTATAAGCTTTAAGATAACGTGTTATTTTAATTGGAATTTTGGACTTACTCGGTTTGGTTGTCCTCGAAGGTGATAAAACCTTCCATGTGTTCGTATTGTTTCCCTGGTTTGGCAGTTCCTTCGATTGTTCGATAAGGGACAATAACACGTCCTCTAGCTCCACTGTATCTCACTACACGTAGAGGATATTGTCCGACGCTTTCCACTAATTCAACATCCCTCTCGGGAAATCCAAATATCCCACTGTGATCATCATCAAGTATCATTACTGTTGCTAAACTGGGAGAGACTAGCATGGCTGGCTGGGAGACATTCATCAATCTGAAAGAAAAAACAAGAAAACATTGAATTTTCAGAAAAAAGTTGCTTATTGTTAGCGAACCAAATAAAAAGCGAAATAATTGCAATCACGTTCTTCCATTTGAAACTCAAACCCTTATAGGTGGACTTCGATTTCGATTTCTGATTCATTAAATACGGTACAAATTATGGGACAGATTACTATTAATTAATTATTGAATTGCACTGCTCCCTCAAATGTAGTCATGCTTCGGTTCGTCATGACACTTTGTGAGTAAATTTAGAGCGTTTAGAGTTAGCAGGTAAAGAAGTCAGGGCCGTATGTACTAGTGTTCCCTTTGCGGGCTCCATAATGATGTGCATTGATGCTCATGCGCAGGGTTGTGCACGTAATATACCTTAGGCAAATTACATGAGGTTTTTTATATAATTTACGCACGTACATTACATCCTGAGTTTTTTACAAAACGTAATACACTCGAGTCTCCCAAATGTCAATTTCCCAAATCTCAAGTTCTCCCAAATTTCAAGACATGATTCTCTCTGCTCTCAAATGTCAAGTTCCTGTTTCTGAAATCCCACTTGATAACCACTGCGCACGCGTTGCGTTCGGCATCTGATTGGTTGCTATTAGCGCGCAATATTCAAAAAGTGAGGTTATGTTTATTCTATCCGTTTTTTCTTATGTCCGCCATCTTTTTTTTTACATTTATGACGTTTTTTTACGTACATTACATTTTTTACGTATAATACGTCAAAAACCTCAAGTTACGCGTAACTGACCAACACTGGTAACTGCAGTGGGATTCCGGTGCATAAATTCGAACGGATCTCTCTCTTTCTACCATGTGAGTTAGAGAACGAGGTACGATCGATTCGAACCACATTCGAACCGACTGTTCTTTCGGCATTTCTTTCTATTGTACGAGATTAAAGAAGGACGTTCGACGACATTTCCGAATTGTCGTCGAACGTCCTTCTTTAATCTCGTACGATAGAAAGAGATGCCGAAAGAACAGTCGATTCAAATCGATCGTACCTCGTTCTCTAACTCACATGGTAGAAAGAGAGATCCGTTCGAATTTATGCACCGGAATCCCACTGCTGACCAACACTGCTCATGCGTCGCGCATGGCGCAAATGGTTGATTGGTTGCTTTTAAAAGTTTGCGTCTGATTGGTTACTTTCCGCGAATGAGTGAACCGAGTGAACCACAGTGAAAACTGACTTAGGGTACTGCACCCTTTGCAGCTACGGTACTGCCGAGTTGGCGGCGCCTTCCTTTCGACTCCTCACCACCCCTTATCAAAATTTGGGAGCGAACCCAAGTTCTAGGAAGACGACAACTGAGTGAACTGCAACCGGTGGAGCAGTGTAATTACAGAATATAAGTTAAAATATCGATTACGGAATCAAATACAGAATAAGATACCGATTCAAATACGGAACAAATTACGGACAAAATCAGCTACGGAACCAATAAATTGCGAGGAAGATTCGTCAATGAAACGCTGGTAAATAAAAATTTATGTAAACATTGGTTTCAAGCGAAACTCTTATAGATTTTATTTCATGCAATTTATGATACTAAATTACTTTTCTACCCTAAGGACAAATTTTTCTTCATCTCAGAAAAGTGACATATAAATGCAGACATTCATTTACCCTGAAAGTAAATGTTAGGAACTGCGATAAAAGTAATGGGGAGTTAAATAGGCATAAAAAAGTACACAGGAAAATAAGATATTTTTTTGGGAAAATATATAATCCAAGAGAGAGAGAGAGAGAGATATCAGATTCGTCCCTCTATTTTAGCAAGATTCTAGATTTCAGATCTCCAGAGAAGACATCTTCAAAGCTAATTCCACCCATTAAGGTTTTTATTAGAAACGCCGAGATTTCGTGAAAAGCTTACTCGAAAAGTTACTCACAGAAAGAGTTTCCTTTTAGTGGATGAAACTTAAGAATTCTACTATCCTTCGAGTGTAATTACATGAGGATCTTCTGGGAAACTTGAAACATCCTCTTTTAAACGTCCTATCATTTCCACCAATTCTATCAAATTTTTTTCGAATTATCAGATTTTTTTTTAATTAAAAAATTTGAATTCTTTTAAGGCTGTTGGAGCAACGGACAAAAAGTCATTTCGAATATATATAGTTTTTAGGCCGCAAGAATACACGAATTGAAATTTCCTTTTGCCGAGTAGGGTTTCTTGAAGTCAGGAGGGGGGCTAGCTCTCTTTTTTCCGAAAAAACTAATTTGTTTGGCTAAAATAGGAAATTTTCGGCTAACTTAACCTAAAACCTAACCCTAGCCGAAACTTTCCCATTTTAGCCAAAAAATTTAGTTTTTTTGAAAAATAGACAGCTACCCCCCCTCCTGACTTCGAGAAATCCTACTCGGCTTAAGGGTGTTGCAGCGTCGGATAAAAAGTAATTTCGTAGATTTGATCCCAAATTCACAAAAATGCACTGTTTTAAGTACCGTTTGGCAGAGAAGTGTTTCTCGATGTGAGGAAGGGGGCTTAGTGTCTGTTTTTCTAAAAAACTAATTTTTTTGGCTAAAATGGAAACGTTTCGGCTATGGTTAGGTTTTAGGTTAGGTTAGGCGAAACGTTTCCATTTTAGCAAAAAAAATTAGTTTTTTTGAAAAACAGACACTAAGCCCCCCTCCTCACATCGAAAAAAACTTCTCTGCCAAACGGCACTTAAAACCGTGCATTTTTGCGAATTTGGGATCAAATCTACGAAATGACTTTTTTTCCGGCGCTGCAACACCCTTAAGGAAATTTCAATCCGTCTATTTTTGCGGCCTAAAAACTATATATATTCGAACTGTCTTTTTGTACGTTTGCTCCAACAGCCTTAAGGGCATGTAATACTTTACCATAAGAGCAGATTAGTTATACCAATTATACGTTCATAATAATAAATATTTTTAGCTAATAAAAGAGTCAATAAACCTTTGTCTCATGTAGACGAAGGTTTATTGACTCTTATTAGCTAAAAATATTTATTATTATGAACGTATAATTGGTATAACTAATTTGCTCTTATGGTAAAGTATTACATGCCCTTAAATAATAACTTTGAATGTTTCGATTTGAAAATCGTTTAATTTGCACGACCACGACGACGCAAGAAAGTCTTAAGAGTGCTGTAATAATTTCCTGCTCGACCTACTTATACTACTGATCTCAATTCCCCAGAGCTTTCATTATAACTAATCGACACGAAAATTGTTACATAACAGAAAAAAAAGCTTCGAGCAGTCACATTTTTCTGTTATCAGTCCTTTATCACTAATTACTTCTGGGAAATTTTTATATGCATTTAGCATGTTTTTTCTCTTCACATGAAGTTGTCGGTTTTTATGAAGAATTCTAAAAATATTAATATAGGTAGAAAATTTTGAGTATTAATTTGTTCCTTCACTTGAAAACTTTCTCTGCAAATAACTCTTTCTGCAAATAAAAAGTTTCCAGTGCAAGCTCCTTTAGAGAATTAAAAAAAATGGAGAACAAGGAATAAGGTAGATATAGAAAGGAGCAATTAAGCTCTACTTAATCCACAAGTAATCGAGTCTGGTATTTTGGAATAAATGAACATGAAGAGGAAGAATGCGGTAAGTTTAAGTCGTTTAAGATAAAGAGGAAGATGAATTACTTAATTTACAGATTGTTCATACCACACGTTATTATATTCAAGTTGTACAAATTACTATACAATTTGTCAAAGAAGATACAAAAGGAAAAAGTGTATTTAAAAATTAATATAAATGGTGGAGTCCATGTCAAGTGATCACAAGAATTTTCGTACTTGAATCGGATTTGCGTGTAATTCGGTGTAATCAGTCTTTTAGTTGTCTTGAAAAACCACAATAAATATTTTTGGAAAATTCCAAAAAATGGCGGAGATATGGGACTTTGGAATTTTTTGGACCTTTTTTGGAAACATCATATCTTTGTTTCTAATTAACCCATTTAGCTTTTTAACGTCTCAAATTTTTTGTAATAAAACGTACTTTCATATAAAAAAAGTCAAAGAAAAAAAATTTTTTTGACTCTTTTGTAAACTCAAAAAAAAAAATTCGCATTTTTTATATTTTTTTATTTTTTTACCAAATAAAGGTCTGCATGTGCTTTACAAGTTCTGTAAATTTCAGAGTAGGTTTCTCCGAAACTACTGAGAGACCCACTCTGAAATTTACAGAACTTGTAAAGCACATGCAGACCTTTATTTGGTAAAAAAATAAAAAAAAAAATAAAAAATGATTTTTTTTCAAAAAAGCGATTTTTGTTTTATGAGTTTACAAAAAAGAGTCAAAAAAATTTGTTTTCTTAGAGTTTTTTTTTATTTGAAAGTACGTTTTATTAGAAAAAATTTGAGACGTTAAAAAGCTAAATCGGTTAATTAGAAACAAAGATATGATGTTTCCAAAAAATAGGTCCAAAAAATTTCAAAGTCCCATATCTCCGCCATTTTTTGGAATTTTCCAAAAATATTTATTGTGGTTTTTCAAGACTACTAAAGGACTGATTACACCGAATTACACGCAAATCCGATTTGTTTCAGCTCGAAGCTTCTATCAATTTCCTGATTGTTTGTTTATCTGATCTTTTGTTAGTTAACAACTAAACTGCAGAATGTTTGGGCTTTAGTGTGGTTTCTCCTTTCTGTAACTGGATTCTATGCACAGTTTACAGGTCAACGATCAGCAACCACTAACAAGTAATTAACCCCTTAGGCCTCAGACCCATTAATAGAAGGCTAATTTAACCATTCCTTTGTTTATAAATTTGTACCTAAAGTTTACTTAATTTATTAATAGCTTAATTATACTATTCAAATTTCAATGCATACTTGAGACTAAATATGTAACTGCAAAGAATAATTTGATAGAAAAAAATGTAATTTTACTTTACGTTAACAGATTTTACTCAATCAATAGTCTAAATATTGTTATAAGATCCACCATAAAACGGTATGCTGTAAAAAGCAAGCTTTTAGTACGATTGAACACGTGCTTGCACTTTTTGCAGTTGTCATATTTGGCTCCACACCGCGCCTTAGGCCGGGAGTAGCTTCCGATATTTAAAAATAGAACTCAGATTTATCATCAAAATAGATTTAAGGGTCAGAGGGTTCCAAACTTTTGAAACTAGAGTGTCAGACCAGAGGAAATGTTATTTTTAACAATACTTTTGAAAAATGATTTTTTGTTATAGATACAAAAATAGTTGTTCTCATTACCAATCTTCAGAAGAAAGAAGTAAAACAAAATTTTTTATTTCTACGTGCTCAAAGATAGATCCAGTTTGAACTCAAATATAATAACTTTTTTTTTTAATCTGGGGACGATTACGTAATTTTTCACTTCCACTTTCACTTTATTGACATTTAGGGTTTTCACTTTTTGTTCTTCATTTTTTTCAAATACACGTGAATATCAATTTTGACATTTATCTATTTCTTATTCATCGTTTTTCAAGATTCCAAATTTTCAAGTTTTTCATGAAAACAACAAATAAGAAATAAATATGCGAACCGCTTACAATTATTCGGTATTGATGGGTTGAAGTTTCAGACGCCTACAGTCTGACGAAAAATATCAAAAAATATTTCCAAAATTCTCAAAACCCCAGATTTTTATGAATTTACTCAGCACAAATTTACCAGATGTTGTCCGGAATTTTGAAAAAATTTCATAGGATTTAAAAAAATTTGAAAGGGACTTTAAAGGATTTCAGAAAAGGTGTTTTCAGAGATTGCACGAAATTTTAAGACATTTTAACTGATTTGAACGAATTTGAAGGAATTTGAAGAAATTTTAAGGAACTTCAAGAGATTTTAATGAACTCTGAGGGATTTTGATATAACTTTAATGATTTTAAGACATTTAGAGAAGATTAAAGAAATTTTTAATAATTTCAAGTAATTTTAAGGGATTTCATTTGATTTCTTCTACATTAGAATCAATTTCTCGAAATTTCTTAAAATCACTTCACATCAGTTGAAATCTCAAAAGTCCTTGCATTTTCTTAAAGTCATTTAAAAAATCTGACGAAATCCTTTAAGATGTCTTGAAATCTTCTGAAAACTCTTGAAAATCATTAAACTCTTTTGTACTCTTTCAAGATTGTTTTGAAGTTCCATATAATCAAATAAAATTCCTTCAAATATCTTGAAATTTCCTAAAATCACTTAAAGTCACTTGAAATCGCCCTTAAAAACACGGGAAACGCCTAGTTTTTGGTTTTGAAAACTATGTTTCATATTTTCAATTGAATAAGTGTAAAAAAAATTAATAAATAAAAAATGTTCGTCAGACTAGAAGTCTGCAACTACAGCCCAATTTCTTCGGTAACGTTTAAAACGTCAAAATTGATATCACGTGTATTTGAAAAAAGTGAAAATCAAAAAGTGGGAAACCAAAAAGTGAAAGTAAAAGTGGAAGTGAAAAGTTACATAATCGCTCCCCTGTTTATTATTTAAAAATTGTCCGAAGCTAATAATCAAAGTGTTTTATTTCGGACACTGAATTAATTAATTTTAAAATGTATGGAATTATATATTAATAACGTTAGTTACTTATAAGACTTTTAAAGGCTTTCATTTTTTCTATATAAATCAATAAACTTTGTTTTCAGATCTTTTGGCCGAGTCCGATTTTAGTCTACAAAATTTCGATTTTTACTGAAAGTGTTAAAAACACTGAAAACACCTGATTTTTGATTTTGGAAACTTTGTAAAAAAAATTATAAATAAAAAATGTTCGTCAGACAGAAGTCTGCAACTACAACCCAATTTCTTCGGTGACGTTTAAAACGTCAAAATTGACATCACGTGTATTTGAAAAAAGTGAAAATCAAAAAGTGGGAAACCAAAAGTGAAAGTGGAAGTGAAAAGTTACATACTCTCTCAATCTGAATTAGTAAGAAATTACTAATGAATTAGTGCCGATTCGTTTACTAATTCACTT
>CAJFCP010026102.1:333179-344808 GCA_904066005.1 Synergus itoensis
TTACTAATTCACTTTAGTAAGCATTTTTACTATCAATTAATTAAAAACTACTAATTCACAGTAAAAAGCAACTAATTCATTCAGTAAGGGTAACTAAATCAATTAGTGAGCCTTACTGAATGAATTAGTAGTTTATTACTGCAAATTAGTAGTTTTTAACTAATTGATAGTAAAAATGCTTACTATATTGAATTAGTAAACGAATCGGCACTATTTCATTAGTAACTTCTTACTAATTCAGATTGAGAGAGTAATTGCTCCCCTGCATAAAAATGAACAAACCCCTCACCTCACGTAAAAATGCTCATCTTCCTCAAAGACGTCGTCATCAATAACCGACAAGTTGATAGTCTTCCTCGTCTCTCCAGGTTCAAACTTCAAAGTTCCCTTAGCAGATACATAATCAGATCCAGCCTCAGCAGACCCATCCTCAGTGCAATAGTCCACAGAACAGGGGCGATTAATATCTCCTCCAATCCTGCTGACTCCGACCTCAAAGGTCCCCACATTCTCAAAAACCGTATAATGCCCCGGTTCAAAATACACTCTCTGGCAATTCACATTCTCAATATCAATGCTCTCAGCCTCAGCTCTCTGCAACTCAGCCTTCACCTCACTTAAATCACTCTGGGCCCTTTCACTAATCTTCCTACTCAGACTCCCAGCACCCACCATTTTTCTCGTAGCCTGGACCCTATAAAAAGCCCTGCTCTTAGGCCCCTTTCCCAAAACCTCTTCATGGGCCATCACCTCCAGTTGCTCCAAACTCAACTGCGGATTCTTTTTCCTCAACTCTCTCAACGTGTGAATATAATCCTTCCTCGTCTGTTCAAACTCCTTAGCCTCCGGAGTATCAACATCAGCAAATCTGTCCACCATTCCCTGGATGCCATCATGCTGGGCCTTTATCTCCAACTCCACTCCTCCATCAGAATCTCCCCCTTCCACTTCTACAATCACACCCCTCTTGTTCATCCTGTAACCCTTGTGCAGATATTTGTAAATAAGTAGTCTCCGATCAGCAATATAAGCAGTCAAGACAGTGGCCGGGAAGAATAAAAAGGTCAAAATCCCCTCCCAGACCTCAAGAACACCTGGACTAAAAACTGCCAGGATCAAGTAAAGCCAAACGTAGGCGAAGATACTCCAGGTGGCTGTGACAAAGAAGACTCGAAGATGTTTGATCTTTCTGTTCTCGTTTGAGGGAATCACAAAGACGCAGAGAGCGATGATGACAAAAAGATTGTAGGCTGCTGAACCAACTATGGTTCCTGGACCGAGTTCCCCAGCCTTAAAATTTTTTGCATAGATCTCTATGATCGAGAGAAGGATCTCTGGGGCGCTGCTCCCCAGCGCCATCAGGGTGAGGTTCGCCACTGTCTCGTTCCACACCCTCACAACTATTATCTGAGGTTCTCGACCTTGTCTCCGGACCACCAGTTCCTTCTCCTGCGAGGTTATAACCTCGATCGCTGCCATGAACCTGTCGCTCACTATTGAGACTCCGATGAAGAGATACATCAGAGTTAGGAAGTAGACCAAACCGCGGAAGACTATGTCCATCGTGTTCAGATTCTCGGTTGGGTGCCATACCGGAATCATCAAACCCGGCTCGCATTTGGCAGTCAAATTCCCTGACATTTTTAATTTTTTGATCCACTGATTATTTTATCATCTCTGTGCTTCTTCTATTTCTCCTCTTGTTTCTTCAGTGATCTATTTGCTTCCTCTTCTGACTACCTCATCAAAGATCATTTTTTATTTTATTTTACTCTTTCATTTTATGAATTTTAGTCATGTATTGTGAAAAAGAAATTCAAATCCTTATTTTAGCTCTTGACATCTATCTTTCTGTATGATACATATTTGGGATTATGTTCCGTGTAAATTCTTCCTTTATTCTGAAAGACTCCGAACTGGTATTAATTCTAAGTGACACTAATTTTGATTAATCTTCACTTTAAGCCGATAAGTCAACAGAAGTTTGTTTACACAACACTCGCGACACTGATTCCCACTCGTCACACTAAATCCTCCACTTTCACCTTCGAAGACATCATTCTTCTCTGTAGTTGCACTCTGTAGTTTATTTTTATTTACTTTCTATAGATTAAGAGTTTGTCTTCATTTCGATTTCACTTTTCGAGGGGAATGAAGGGTTGAGTCACCCTCTTGGATGATTATGAAGGAGAAAAAATAATTTAAGAGGGAATGGGAATGGGCTACCGAGGGAACTCGGGATTTCTACCTTTGTAGAATGCTCCCATCACGATAAAGTGAAAAGCATAGAACGAAACGGTTAAAACCGCGTTCGAACGAACACTGAGCGACTTGAGGTGGCCAGTTGCGGAATCCCCTCTTTTTCGTTTCTTTCCGTCCCTTTTTCCTACAAAAGCCTCTCCCTTGTGCCAGCGATCTCTGTCTAACCATCCCCTGCCAACCCACTAACCACCCTTAGCGCATGCGCTTCTAGAAGAATGATATGCTCATCCACCCCAAAAGGGGATGCTGTTTCTTCACCAATATGTTATGGGAAAGGCACAACTGTAGTGTGGACCATATAAAGGCATTTTTTTAATTATTTTCGCCTTTCCAGTTTATCGTTTGATGATCTCTGAGAGAAAATAGAGATGTTTCATGAATTAGAACCTGTACTTTAAATAATATATAAAATACAATTTAATCATTTCTAATTTCAAATATATGATTTGATTCTCCCTGATATATGTTGTAGTACTCGAAAAACTAAGCGACACGTATTTTTTTTTTATCTGCTGAAAAACACTTTAAGGGGGTAAAACATCCCCTAAAAAATAGGGGTTTCAAGTTTCGATTGCGTAGTTTTGTATATAAAAACCACATTGATTTCGATCAAACCAACTGGAAAAGTTTCCTCGTGATGAAAGATGAATAACGTAATTTTCTCAAAAAAAAAAAAAAAGTTATAAGGGGGTAAACCTCCCCTACATATTTTTAAAGTTGTGCTAAAAATTTTTTAATTTACAGGAAAAAATTAAAAAAAAATATATATTTTTTATATTTGAGACAAAAATAAGGTTTACGTGTTTCGCCAAAAATTAAAAAAAAAATTAGAGGGATAACTACCCCTAAACACTTTTTATTTTGTGTGTGTGATAATATATACTTTCCATGCACAAAAAAAATTGGGAAATTAGTTGGTACTGCCTGGTAGCGTTAATGGGGATGTTGTGATAAGAACCCATAGCCTGAAGTCTACAAAAAAAAATCATCCGGACACAGAGTTCAATATTTTCGAAAAATGATTATTTTCCTAAAGGTGAAGATCGAGAAATATTCACAGAGTCTTTACTTCTTATCAGAAATGATTGGTACTGCCTGGATGTGTTTAGGGGTATATTGTGATTACAACCCAAAGCCTGAAGTCTACAAAAAAAATTCATCCGGGCACAGAGTTCAATATTTTCGAAAAATGATCATTTACATAAATAAGAAGACACGAAAATTATTCACAGAGTCTTTGCATATTATCAGAAATGATTTGTAATGTCTTCCATTTATTCGAATAATGGTATTTTTTTCGACAAATGTGATATAATTCTATTTACAGAGTCTTTCCAGCTTTCTTGAATTGATTTCTAATGCGTGGGTGGGTTTGATCGAGTGTTAGGGTTAAATTATATAGCCAAAGGTTCCTCTGAAAAAATCTTTAATACAATAACTTTGCATTTTGTGGAAATAGCTTTTTTTTGCTAATTAGTAATTTGGAAAATCTTTACCAATCTTTAGCTATATGTAAATTTAAAAATTTTTTTTATCTATTTTATCAGTCATTATTTTCCATTGAACGTATTTTTCTTCCATTGTTTTCTTTTTTAAAATATTTTTTTAGATAATATTTTTTGTTATGTTTCTTAAATAATTTATTATAATATATTAAGAATTATTACTCCTACATATGTTTCCATGCTTTTTCTATTTTGAATATGGCGCCAGAAGTCCATTTAAATCAATTTAGTGATCGATCGAGATACCCAGGCGGCGCTGATTGTATTGTTTGTGTTTACTTTTTTCCGTGAATTTTAAAGTGCGTTATTTTAGTGTTTTATTAATATTTATCGCGAGTGTTGACAATTCTGGGGGACTTTCCGACTCAAATATGGATTTCTTCTTCCTTGTGGAAAAAAAATTGCCCCCCGATATCCTTTCGTTGCGCCAGCATTTGGAATCAATTTTTTGTGGTGAATTAGTTAAATAGGTTAGATTACCCCCTACATGAGCCTTATCGTCCCATAGGTCGTGCGTTCGATTCCCCCCAGCGTTATGTGCGAAATTTTATTTATTATACTTACATGTGTTAAAATTTGCAAATATCGATTGGCTATAAGTATATATCTATACGAATAAATCATGTTCCTAATTAATAATTGTTTCTGAGGCATTTATTTTAATGTTTGAAAGTACTAAAAATCTGTAAGTGTACAATTTATATTAATTATTGCAGAATGAATCAAAAAAGACTTCGCGCTGATACTTATCAAGGATTAGTTGATCATTTACAACAAAAATCGAATGATTCTAATTGCACTATAGGAAAAATGATCATACTTCCATCATCATTCACTGGATCTCCGCGTAATATGCTACAACATTATCAAGACGCAATGGCAATTGTTAGGAAATTTGGTAAGCCAGATTTATTTATAACTATGACATCAAATTTTATCTGTAGAATTTACAAATTTTATCTGTAGAATTTACAGATTTTATCTGTAGAATCTACAGATTTTATCTGTAGAATTTACAGATTTTTCTGTAAATTCAAAAGATTTGGTCGTTAACAAAAATTTTCTGTAGAATCTACAGAAATAATCTGCTGTCTCTATTCCAGCAGATTAAATCTGTAAATCCTACAGATTTTTCTGTAGATTCAACAGATTTTTTTTCTGCGTGCACGCAGAAAAAAAATTGTACACTTTAAATCCCTTAAAATCCCAGAAACCTTTCTAAATCTCTTAAAGTTTGAGAAAATATTTTAAAATTCCCAGAAACTTCTTGAAATGTTTTAAAATTCTATGATGACAATTAAAATACCTTTTTATCCTTTATAATACATTAAAAATATAATTAGAAATATAATTTCATTTGATTTACTCCACATTACAGTCGGTCTCATAAGAGCGTAGTCACTGTTGTGAAAAAATTAAGGTATTTATTACGAAAATTTTTGCCAATATCATTTTATTAGATCAGACACTTACATGCAAATCCGTAAATAACAGGTCCAATCGCCGCCAGCATCAATAATGGCCTGGCATCTTCGAGGCATCCTTTCCACAAGATTTTTCGCGTATGCTTCCATTTTTTCGTATTCTTTGCGAATTCGTTGACTAAGCTGCTTTAAATTGCAGGACCTGTTTTTTTGAAGCCTCATCTTTATTTGAGCCCAAACGTTTTCAATGGGATTAGCGTCGGGCGACTGAGATCGACGGCCAATCCAAAGTCACGATACCATTTTGCGAACACAAAAAAACTGCTTCGAAGCGCGAAGCGTATTAAGCTGCGCTCGTTTTGCTTTTTTCTGGAAATCGAACTAAAAATAAAAGTCAGCTGATTCTTTTTCATGAAGCATGAAGAACTGTACTTCTCCCAGTATGAGAGAAAAAAACTACAGATTTTCTCTTTAATGATCGCTAGTAATCGTGACTACGCTCCATTGAATTACTTACATCAACTTATCACTAAAATCTCTTAAAATTCCTTAAAGTCGCTTAAAATCTGATAAAATTCTTTAAGGTGTCTTGAAATCTTGTGAAATATATAAAATATCCTTTTAATAACCATTTCAAACTCTTATAAAAATTCCTTGAAATCTTGTGAAAACTCTTGAAAATCTTTAAACTGTTTTGAATTCTTTTGAAAATCCTTTGACGTTTTTTAAGATATCTTGAAATTCCCGAAAATGAAAAATCTCTATAAAATCCCTTGAAATTTCTTAAAAACCCGGGCAAGCCCGAGTACTACTCGTAAATAAATAAAAATAAAATGATTTTGGGAACTTTTTTGATTTTTTTAATCCAAAAAATGCAAAAAAAAAAAACTAGCTGTGAATTCGATCTCGGGTGTTTATAGACGTCTGAAACTTCAACCCAATCTGAGAGTTGTGCATTTTATTTAAAACGTTATGTACTTTAAAAATTCCAAAATGTTTGCATTTTGAAAGAAAAAAATAAAATCGTTGGGGGTTGGGACATTTCAAAACATTTCTTGAATATTCTTATTTAAAAAAAAATGGTTTAATTACTCTGATATTTCATTTTTGTAAATATATTTTTAAGTGTTAGTATCTCGAATAAAACTCCATGGTGAGCAAGTCACATAAGATAAATCGAATCAGAAATTTTATCTGTTCTCTGCTGACCCTTTCACCTTGGTCTGCGACCCTCGGAACCTTGAAAAGTATTTTCACACTTGAGCCATGCCTTTTTTTTACCGTTGAGAAGTTCCGTGTTAAGGAAATAAAATAGGGTTAGATGGGAGGGTGAAAAATAAAGGAAAATTTATTTGATAGATAGCTGAGTGCAATCTATCAAAATTGGATCTGCATTTATTTAGTGATGGGTTTTTTTGAACAAGGAAATACGATTTGTATATCCAAGTAATAGATTATTTATTTCCAACTCAGTTGAATAAATGTGAATAGAAACATTATCATGTAAAAGTAAATATAAAGCGGAATATAAAAATTATTATATATGTACTCTGTGTATTAATCTGATGCTATTACATACATCTGAGATTTTGACAGAATAAAGCAAAACAAACATTATTTATTCAATACTTAATACTATTCAATAATATCAATACATATTATATATTCATTATAAGATTTATCATATAAAAGTATAAAATTGCGAGGCAATTAAGCATATCGATTGTAGATTACATTTGCAAATATAATATATTTAAGCATAAAACATTGTTTTAAGATATTTCGAGTAAAAACATAATATTAAAAAGTTAAAAATTCTTCAGGTTTATAAATTCAAGAAACAAATTAATTAACTTTTATAATTTTCATTATTTCCCGTAATGAAAATAATTTCGTAAGAATTTTAATGAAGAGTTTTTTTTTTATATACACTTAGAAAAAAGTTTGTTTGAATCAAATAAATGTATCATTGATATAGGGTCAAAGAAAAAATATCTTTGAAATAAAAAAAATTTGTTTGATTCTAAGTTTTTTTTAATATGATGAAATCAATTTTATTGAATTGATGACAATTTTTTTGAATCAAACAAATTTTGTTTAATTCGAAGATATTTTTTCTTTGACCCTATATATCAATGATACGTTTGTTTGATTAAAACAAACTTTTTTCTGAGTGTAGAATTTGTTTCTTGATTAAAGAATTCCATTGAATTTATAAGCCAGAAACATTTTTGGAATATATAAGTATTAAGTAGGTGCCTATGTATTAAGCACAATGGTCGTAAAGGCAGAGCTGGGTAAAATGGTTCTCAAAATGTATTTAAAATGTAAAATGCAAAATAGGTTTACAAAATCCATTTAAAATGGATTTTGTAAACCTATTTTAATTTAAAAATAATTATTTTTGATTGCAGACAAAAGCAAACTTTATATAATAAGTCAAAAATGAATATTTTTGTTTTTTTTTTTTTTGATGTACCAGAATTTATGCATTAAAGCAGAAACCCCCCCCCAAATTTTTTTTTCAAATACCTATTTGAAATGAATTCATTTGAAATAGTTACTCAGCTCTGCGTAAAGGTAATAATTTTAATAAAAAGTTATTTTTTACACAGGATAGAAATTATGAATATTTGTTCTTTCGAAAGAGAAACCCGCTTTTTTCATAAAAACTTTCCTTCTCCGCTTCTACAAAACGAGAATTTATGTAAATTATCGTATTTTCTGGCAGAAACTTCAATGAAAGTGGCTTCAGAGTGCCAATAGGATTATTTTCAAAATTCAAAAAAGTTAGAGATGATTCACCCAATAATACGTCTTCGATTGATTTAAACAAATTATCATTTATAAATAAATACTCAAGTTTTAAAGATGATCGGCAGTCCAGTTGAGAGAGTTTATTATGTGCAAGATTTAATGCTACCAAATTCTGCAAACTGTCGAAACTACCAGATGAAATAGTAAGTATATTATTTCCGCTCAAAGACAAAAATTTTAATTTTTCTGTACATCCAAAAGAATTCGCAAAGACCTGTTGAATATTATTATCATTGATATATAAGTGCGTTAATTTTTTTAGGCTACACACATCTGGAATCTTCGAAATTTGATTCTCGTTCAAGTTTAAAATTTCCAAGTTTGACAAGTTGTTGAATATACCTCCAGGAAGTACTCTGATGAGATTTTTTGACACATCCAAATACAGTAGATCCGAATTGAAGTTGAAGGCACCTGATGAGACGAACTCTATGCTGTTGTTGGCAATTGATAAGAACTTTAATCGTGGAAAGTCTAGGAAATCTATACAACCATCACCTAAACACGAGAAAGTATTTCCATCCAATGAGAGTAAAATTAACGACGCTGAGACATTGGGTATCTTGGTTAAATTAATATTACATCTTTCGATGTACAAGTGAGTTACAGTTGGTGGAATATTCTCCAGAAATTGATGGATCCGATTTTGTAAATTGTTGTCTGACAGATGTAAGTGAGTCAATTTTGGCAAATTAGTACTTGCAATTGAAGGGAATCTTCTTGCGTTGATATTTCGAAGATACAGATGTTCCAATTTTGGCAAAGTCCATGAAATTTGATTGACTTCGGTCCATTCATTGTAATGAGTAGGGTAATGTTCACCATTGTAATTAGGGTAATCTTCACCATTGTAATTAGGGTAATTTTCACCATTGTGATGATTAGGGTAATATTTACCATTGTAATGATTAGGGTAATATTTACCATTGTAATTTTTAGAGATTAATACACCGTCTTCATGTTCTCTCAATCTTTCAGTTTGCTGAGATACCGCGTTGTCTAAAATTAAAATTTTGAGATTTGGATGTGAACTAGAGTTTAGAAAATCGACCACATCAAGCTTGTTATTGGCGAGGTTCAAATATGCAAGATTTGAAAGATTTTTGAAAGCATTGAGGTTTCCTTCTTTAATCTCATTTCCTTCCAAACTCAAACAGGTGACATTAGGATTGGAAATAAATGGTGTTTTAATTTTTCTTAGTTCCAAATTTGATAAATCCAATGATACATTTTGACAATGTTCCTCTTCACATGACGTTATTAATGAGGCCTTGTCAGAAAATGATTCTTCGATTGTAGCTTCTCTGGAGACTTGGAAATCTTCTGTAGGAGCATTATCCAAGTCCGCACTTGAGTATTTATTCCCAAAACAAGCAAATATGAACATTAATAAATATAAATTTCTAAGTTCCATTTTTGAACAGATTTTCACTTATTATCACTTTCAAAGTTTATTTCAGCAATTTTTATGAGAGTTTTGAATAAATGTCGTGAACACTAACTTCAGACCTTGTTATGCTCGAACGATGACACAAAGATCTTTGAATTCATATTACTCTACGAAAACGGAGGTTTATATAGCGATTGCCCACCTACTTTTAATGGGTCTGTGATTCCCCGCAGTTCTTTGAAAATTTCATACAAAGGCAAATAAAAAATTGCTTTGTTTCCGGCCAGAGTGTTCAGATATGATTAGAAAGTAAAGAGAATAAAATGTAGAGAGAAAAGTTGCTGGAAGTGAAATTATTATCATTAGGTATCAATTTTCGTAGAACTGAGAGGAAGTGAATTTTTAAGTTTATAAAGTTTGAATTAGAAATTGCTTTATAGTTTTATTTAAAAAATTATTTCAATTGGAAAAATATTTATACAATCTAGTAAACTCTTAGTATACAAGCATTTATACAAAAATGGATACATTTACATGAGTTTGGCTACAAATTCAGCTTACCAGTTTTCTAATACTACAATAACAATCTAATCGTTGAAGATATCAAATAATCAAATCATTGTACAATATTGGGTTGAAGTTTCAGATGTCTATAGACATGTGAGTCTGACGATTTTTTTACATTTATTAGAATAATGATAAAATAAAATAAGAATAAAAATAATAATTTAAATAATTAAAATAATAATAAAAAAAAAGTTTTCACTGTTCCCAAAACCCAAAATTTTTATTTAGCAATTTTAGAGAATTTAGAGGAATTTTAAAGAGACTTAAAAGAATTGCAAAAGATTTTATATAATTTTAAGAAATTTCAAGAGATTTCATAAGATTTCTAAAATTATAAAAGGATTTCAAGAGATTTATAGTAATTTTAAAGAATTTCAAGGGATGCTAAAAGAATTTGATTGATTTTAGGAATTTAAAGGGATTTTTAAAAGAGCTGAAAAGAGTTTTATCAAAAGATTTTTTTCAGAGATTTCACAAGATTTCAAGACATTTTAACTGATTTTAAGGAATTTTACGCAATTTTAAGAGACTTCAAGATACATATTTCAAGAGATTTGAAGATATTTAAAGACATTTACAGCAGATTTAAGTTTTTAAAGAATTTCAAGTAATTTTAAGGGATTTCATTTAATTTACTCCACATTAGAAAAAATTCCTTAAAATTTCTTAAAAATACTTCAAATGTTTTGGAATCTTTTGAAAATCTTTAAACTCTCTTGAATTCTTTTAAAATCCCTTGAAATCTTGTGAAATCTCTTGAAAATCCTTAAACTGTTTTGAATTCTTTTAAAAATCCTTTGAAGTTCATTAAGATATCTTGAAATTCCCCGAAATCAATTAAAATCTCTATTATAAAATCCCTCAAAATTTCTTAAAAACCCTTGCAACGCTGGATAAATTTCTACTAGTAAATAAATATAAATAAAATGATTTTGGGAATTTTTTTTGATATTCTTAATCACAGCTGGGTAAAATGGTTCTCAAAATGTATTTAAAATGTAAAATGCAAAATGGGTTTACGAAATCT
The DNA here is from genome assembly GCA_904066005.1 of Synergus itoensis. Classification (NCBI taxonomy): domain Eukaryota; kingdom Metazoa; phylum Arthropoda; class Insecta; order Hymenoptera; family Cynipidae; genus Synergus; species Synergus itoensis. Next base: position 344,172 of record CAJFCP010026102.1, read on the forward strand.
ATTTAAAATGGAAAATAGAAAATGGTTTTCTATCTTCTATTTAAAATGAAAAATGCAAAATGCGTATTTGAAATAGGTTAGTAAAAAATGCAAAATGGATTTTTATTATTTTTAATAATGTTTAATTTAATTTCCAAAGTCAATTATAAATTATAATTACGTAAAATTTCTTAATGAATAATTATTATTCTTTGCGAAATAAGGTATACATGTCTACTTCGACTTTACACCGGTAAACACGAATTTTCTGAGTTCTACCCAGGAACAAAAAACCGATTAGAAAATTTGAATCGGTCTGAGGCTTTCGTGAATCCACATTCTTAAATTAATAGGAAATTTCCGATTAAAAATTTAGCAAAGAGTTTATTTAAAGATTTATTTACTTTTATAATTACAAACTCTACTTATTTATCTTTTATATTCTTGAAATCGCAATCTATGTTGAATTTCGATTTTCCAGTACATAGCTTTGTTTAATTAGCCAACGGTTTAAAAAATTGAAAATTTGGTGTGAAATATGGCAATATAACTGTCACGTCCCGCGACGTAAACTATAATTAATTATTAATTATTACCAATTGTTTATAAATAATCTATTTCTTGTAATGCATTTTAGGAATGTCAAACATAATATACT
>CAJFCP010026102.1:353667-387328 GCA_904066005.1 Synergus itoensis
TAATTAATCGGTTATTTCAAATAATACTGTACACAACTATAAATGTGTTGTTTTTTTTTTTGGGAAAAAAAACCACAATTAAACATCAATACAACTGTAAACGTAGTTAATTTTGAAAACAATCTAACAACTATTATTTTTTATAAAGTATCATGAGTTATAAACAAAAACAGTAAGTAATTATATTCTTCTAAAAATTTACTACATTTACAGTTGTATTGGATGTTTAAGCGAGGTTTCACCTTCTAAAAAAACTTAAGAAATTTACAGTTTTATAATATTATTTAAAATAAACAATTAATTAATTTCATGATGATTAATTAATCGGTTATTTCAAAAGCAAAAGACATATTGTAATTATTTAATTTACAAAATATAAGGAATCATTTTTTATAAATATATATTATTTTGAAAATTGTTTAAGTTTTTAAAATTCATATCATGTTACTGTTATTTCTATAAAATTCAAATTTTTAAAAATAAAATTTTAATTATGACGGATAGAAGAGTAGAAATAAAATATCATAAATTATAACATTTAAAAAAAGCAAATGCGCGCGCGGAGCGCGTTTTCGTTCTTGTATAATTAAATTTTTGAAGCACTTTCATAAATAAAAACAATCCTTTCTCAACACTCAACATACAACCTCGAAATATTAAAAGAACGCACTGCAACATCCTTGATTTGATTTCTTCTAAGATCCAGATATTCTAAAAACCCAGCACCAACTGTAGTTGCGTCACCAATAGTTTTAAATAAATTCCCTTGAAGAAAGAGGCGACGAAGAGTGAAAGGCTTTTGCCATCCTTCAAAGGTGCTCAATTGATTATCCGCGAGATGCAATTCTTCCAAAGATCTCAAATTCCCAAAAGAGTTGACTGAAACCCTCTGAATTCCTGCATCATTCAACCACAATTCTTTCAAATTCTTCAGTTCACAGAATTTATTTTCTTCTATGTTAAGTATTCTCGTATGGTCCAGAATCAATACTTCCAAGTTGGTTAATGCACAGAGATTAGGAACTTGTGTCAAAGGGTTACTGCTGAGGTTTAAGCTTCTCAACTTGGTCAGTTTACTGAACGTGTTTTGGTTTAAATTGTCGATGTGATTAGATGAGAGATCTAATGCAAGGATATTGGGTAAATCATCAAAGGCATTATGCTCAATTTCATAAATATCATTACCGCCAATAAAAAGCCTCTCCAAATTCTGGAACCTCTTCAGACACAAAGTTGAGACTCTTGCTTCCTCAGTACATCCAATTTTTTCAAAGAAGTTCTCACTAGCACTCAAAACTTTCAGTCTCCCAATTTGTTGGACAGGGATTCGTCTCAAGCTATTGTGATTCAAAAACAAATGAGTCACTGAATTAGGAATTGAGAAAGTAGTGCCTTTGGATAATTCATTTCCTGATAAATAAAGATGAGTTAGACTTGGCGAAAGGGAGAATTCGAAATTGTACAAACCCAAATTTCTCAGATAAAGGTGCTTCAGTTTTGGATAAACTCCTATGATCTTCAAAAATGTGGTTCCTTTGTTTTGATCCAGATTGAGAGTTTCCAACAAAGGAAGATTAGCGAATGATTGGAAAAATCCATCCACGGCAAGATTATTATTCTCGAGGTTGATCAAACGCAAATTTGTCAATTTGTTAAAAAACACTTTTGAGATTTCTTGAATCCGATTTCCCTTTAGATCTATGCACTTTATTTTTGTTCCCGAGACCACTTTTTCATCCAGTTTATCCAGACTGGAATTTATAAGTGCAAATGATTCACTGGGATTTATCCTGCAGGATTTCAGTGGATGAAATCCATTCGTGATCTCTTCCCAATTTTCGTATTCTTGTTCGAGAGAATTTCCGAATGTCAGCAGGCATGAAAATAGAATAAATGCAGTTGTTTTGAATTTTGTCATGTTTCCAATCACGAGTTTCGTTGTTGATGTTTAAAGTGCTAAAGTGTTCACTTTTTTTATAACAATGCGGAAGAAAATGATTCTATATGCAATTTTACTGAAGCTTTGTGTCTCGAGACGTTCGAAGTTGAAATTAGAAATAGAACTGTTTGAAGAACTTACAGTTCAAGTTCCACGAGTCGGTCCATAGAAGACGAAGGCGATACACTTTGACTCTTGATCTTAAAGACCTCGAGAAGAGAGGGTTATTATCAAGGGGAATTACATCAAGGGAATCTATAGTTGATTCGTCAATAGTATTGCTTGGAAAATACGAAGTAGGCCAATTTCAAACCGATAAGTTGGCAATATCTCATTTCATAATCGTCCTATCCTCCTATCTTAAAAAAGTGGTGTCACGAAATGTCTCGAAAATCTCGCATACATTGTTGTTACAAACCTTCAAAATCTCTTAAAGTTTGAGAAAATCTTTTAAAAATCAGGAAACTTTCTTTAAATCCCTTAAAATTATTAGAAATCTCATAAAATTCCATAAAATCCTTATAACTGCCAATAAAGTGTTTAAAAGTCATTAAAATCTCTTAATTCTCCTAAAATTCTTGGAAATTCCATGACAAAATTTAAAATCCCCTAAAATTCTCAGAAACCTTTTAAAATTTCTAAATTCCTAGAAATTCCACCACAATACTTAAAATTCCGGAAAATCCCAGAAACTGCTTGAAATGTTTTAGAATTCTATGTTAACAATTAAAATACCTTTTTATCTTTAAAATACATTAAAAGTATTAGAAATATCATTGAATTCTACGAAATCCTTAGAAATTACATAAAATATTTAAAAATCAAAAAAATCTGTTGAAATTCCTTAAAATTATTAAAAATCTCATGAAATTCCAAAAAATCTTTTAAAAATCATAAAAATCTTTTGAAATCCTTTAAAAAAATTCCCTGAAAAGTTTTAAAATCCCTTCATATCTTTTAAAATCTATTAAAAGTATTAGAGATCTCGTCAAATTCTATGAAATCCTTAAAAATTCTATAAAATCTTTTAAAAATCAGAAAAATCTCTTGAATTCTCTTAAAATTTCTGGACATTTCATGATAAAATTTAAAATCTCTTAAAATCCTTAAAAGCTATTAGAAACGTTTCGAAATTTCGAAATTCTACGACAAGATTTAAAATCCCAGAAACCTTTTTACATCTCTTAAAATTTCACGAAAAACTTCCAAATCGATTAAAATTCGTGAAAATCTACTAAAATTTTCAGAAACTTCTTGAAATTCTTTCAAATTCTATATGATAACAATTAAAATCTCTTTTATATCCCTTAAAATCCATTAAAAGTATTCGAAATCTCATAAAATTCCATGAAATCCTAAAATTCAGGAATATCTATAAAAATTCATAGAAACCTCTTAAAATTCCTTAACATTTAAAATCCCTTAAAATCCTACACAATTTTTTAAAAATTAGAAAAATCTCTTGAAATCTTTTAAAATTATTAGAAATCTCATAAAAATTCCACAATATCTTTTAAAATTCGAAAAATTTATTAAAAACCCTTAAAAAATTCCTTTGAAATTCTACTAAATCTTTTAAAAATCGTAAAAAGCTTTTAAAATCTCTTCATAAAATTCTCTGACAAACTTTAAAATTTCTTAAAATTCTCAGAAAATTCTTGAAATTTTACATTTAAAATCCGTTAAAATTATTAGAAATCTTATAAAATTCCATGAAATCCTTCAAAATGCTCACAAAATCTTTTAAAGATCAGGAAATTTCATAAAATTGCATAAAATCCCTCGCAATTCTTAGAAATTTTTCAAAATATCTTAAAATTCCTTGGAATTCCAGGATAACATTTAAAATTCCTTAAAACCCTATAATACTCTTACAAACCTTTTGAAATCCCTTAAAATTTAACGAAAATCTTACAAATCGCTTTAATTCGTTGAAATATTTTGAAATTCTTAGAAACCTCTTAAAATTCATCAAAATTTCAAAACATTTAGAATCTCTTCAAATCCCTTAGAATTCTTAAAAGTCTCTTAAAATTGCATGAATTCATTTAAAATCTCACGAAATATCCTAAAATTCCTTAAAATTCTACGAAATCTTTTTAGAATCCTAAAAATCTTTTGAATTTTATAAAAATCACTTAAAAATCGTCAAATTCCCTTAAAATACCTAGAAACTTCTTAAAACCCCTCTCTAAAAAATTGGTTCCTCTCTAAAAATGTCTAAAAAGTTTCGTATACATTATAGTTTCAAATCTGATTGGCTTTGGAATGACTTGAAGTTTTAAGAAGAAAATCAAAATAATCGCGCGCGTAGCGCGCGTGTTGGTTTGATAGTTCTCTTAAAATTCCTCGAAGTTTCATGAAGACATTTAAAATCCCTTAAAATTCTCTAGAGTTCTTAAAAATCTTTTAAAATTTTATGAATTCCTTTAAAATGCCGCGAAATATCTGGAAATTCTTTAAAATGCTGCGAAATATATAAAAATTCTAAAAAATCCTTTTAAAATTCCGCTCTAAAGATTTCTCTAAAATCTCGTATAACATACATTGTTGTTCGAAACCTTTACTCTCTAAATTTTAATCAGCGAAATTATAAGAATTAAAATTATAAAAAGTAAAAAAAAAATAATCGTGGGCGTAGCGCGCATGTTAGTTTGCTAGTATTATATATTATATTCTATATTAAAAAACATTTATTTACACATTATTTTTCAGTTTTACAATAATATTACGTCAGAATTTTAAAGATTTTACATCTCATTTAAAGATGTGCTAACGAAGATTCGGTTACTTTATTATAAATAAAATAAATAATTAATTTAACTCTTCGTACAAAATTTAAAAAACTATCTTCGAATACTTTTTAAATAAATACAAATTTTTTTTCGAAACAATTCAGATTTAGCCATAGTATAAATATTTTTTGATCCACACGGAGAAAACTGGATATTAAACCTTAATATCTAGCTATTTAACTATGGGACGACTATCTAGATATTTAGATATAATATCTTGATATTAAAACTTAATATCCAGATATTAAAATATTGGATGTTAGAATATTTGGATTATATATTTTAATATCTGGATATTATGTTTTAATATCAAGATATTATATCTAAATATCTAGATAGTCGTCCCATAGTTAAATAGCTAGATATTACGGTTTAATATCCAGTTATCTCTGTGCATTTTTCACTTAAAACACTACCAGCACTTTCAATTTTTCTATCATATAAAATTTTGCTCAGCAATGCACACTTCGTAACATCTTCCACTCATAGCTCTGCACTCACTCTTCACGTGAATCCGCACATCGTATGAAAGATTTTCGGTACAGCTCACACTTATCACAGGATTGTTTTGCATATAAACAACCGATAGATGTCTTGCACTTTCCAAACACAAATGGGAAAAGGCTGTGAAAAGATTCCCTCTGACATCTAATGACTTGAGACTTCCCTGTTGCCTCATCCAGAATCTATCCAAATGATGCAACCTGTTATAAGAGAGATCCAATTCTTCCAAATTTGGAAGGTCAATAAAGGAGTCAGTTTCAACTTTACAAATCCTGTTGTTGTTTAAAATAATTTTCTTCAAGAATCTCAAGTCCCTGAAGCTCCCAGTCCGAATTGTCTCAATTTTATTATAACCCAAGGAAACAGTCAAGAGTTGAGTATTCATGCTCAAATCTGGAACATTCGTCAAACAATTTCCAGTCAAATCCAGCTCCCTGAGGTTCCTCAAATTATGAAAAGTATCTGGTTTGATAGTCTCAATTTTATTATTTGCCAGATCTAAAGTCAACAAATCACGAGAATTGCTAAAAGAATCTTCCTCAATTCTCACAATTTCGTTATGAGTCACTGAAAGGTACTTCATTCTTCTTGCATTCTCCAAACGCAGGGCTCCATCCTCCAAACAATAACTATTGCACACAGATCTGATCCTATTATTATCCAGAAAAAGGAATTCAATGTTGTCCAAAATTTCACCCCCGAATCTGCTAATATGATTCCTTTCGAGATGAAGATAAGTTAAACAACTCGGAACATCTCTCGTGAAATGTTCGTTTTCTATGTAGTTGTCAGACAAGTAAAGATGTCTCAGATTCGGAAATGCAGTTCTTAAGGAAAATTGTAATTTCCTTAGATAATTATTTCTCATGTAGAGACTTTCGAGACTAGGAAAGCAATCACTCTGAACAAGATCACGTCCAAAATCGTTGATTGGCAGCTCATTTTCGTCGAGAATTAAAGTCTCCAGTCTATTGTAACGGCTTCCAAAGGATAGAAGATTGCAAACTGGAATCCTGTTCTTTGAGAGATCCAGATAGAGAAGGTTTGGTAAGGGGTGGAAGGTTCCAGATTCAATTCGATCAATATGGTTATTTCGGAAACTGAGACAGGTGACTTCCGAGCTGCTGATGATCCCTGGGTAGAGACTTCGAAGTCCAACTCGAGGAAGGAACAAACTTAGGCCACGTCCTTTTAAATCTTGGCAATTACCGGTTGGCAAAATTGGTGGATCGTCATTGGGAGATCCAATCGAGTGGTAGACTCTTGTCATTGGAAATGAAATTGAAGTGTAAAATCCATTGATGATTATCACTTTCAGCAGAAGGATGAAGATCAGTTGGATTCTTAATCCCATTTTTGGAAACCTTGCAAAAAAAAAGAAATTTTACACTCTCCCGTGTGGAAATTGCCCAGCTTAGCCATTTTTAAATGTTGGCCCTCTATAGGCCCCACGAAGGCGCGCCTCTATAGTATGCCCCTCTGGGCCCTTTCTGGGGCCTCTAGAAGACCCTCGCTAGTGCCTACAATGGTTACCCCTCTTGTTGTGTTTAAAAATTTTCTAAATCCACACTGGTACTTTTTGATCGTGAAATCTTTTATGGTTTTTGGGGATGTTGAACAAAAATAACATTTTCCATTGTTAAGTTAAACTCTAAGTAAAAAAATTAGGTCGAAAACGACAAAGGTTTAAAAAATAAAAATAGTTTTTAAAATGAGGTGAAAGACGTGACTTTTAATTTATATTTAATCTTATTTTCGTTTAATCTTACTTGATTCGTTTTATTTCGTTTTGTGTTCGAATTGAATTGAAAACAATTTATTCATGCCAACAATGAGTTCATGCAGTGTTCACTATAGTTCGACTATAATTAAAAAAATAAAGTTTCTTTGAATATAGTAACTGTTTTTCATTAATTATAAAACGGTCATATATGAACCCAACAGAGGGCCTACCTTGGCCCTACAAAGGGCCACTTTATTGGCCCTTCGTAGGCAGCCTACATTGGGCCTTCGTAGGCGAACATGTCAAAACTATGTTGGCCCTTTATAGTTTGCCAACGTGGGGTCAACATAATAAGGGGACAAACTACGTGGGGCCCCGCGGGGACCAACTCAAAATTTCCACACGGGCTTGTTTCACATTCTTATTTTACACTTTTTCAGTGATGGGAAGTAACTTGTTAAAAGTAACTAGTTACTTTTTCTTGGTAACGATGATAGTAACGAAGTTACTTTTGTTAATAGGTAACGAATAGGTAACTAGTTACATTTTTTCAGTAACGGTAACGATAAAAATCGTTACTTTTCTCGTTACTTTTGAAATATAGTATAGAATTTTTTTTGTTACGATAATCAATATAGTTTATTGTTTCTGGAGCGATTTTTTTAATTTCGAATTATGGCGGCACTTTCAGCGACCAATCAATGACGAGTGCTTGAAACGCTGATTGGGGGTAATTGAATCAGGAATTCAGCAGGAATCATACTGAACTCGAGAAGGGGTAAATTGAACGACGAAACTTTTGAACAATTAGTAATGTTAAAAATAAACAAAGAATACAGATAGAAAAAAGCTTTGATTATTATTTCCCTTACTATATATTTGTAATATTTTTAAAATATAAAAGTAACGAAAAAAGTAACGACAGTTACTTTTTTTGAAAAAGCAACTAAGTAAAAGTTACATTTCAGGATGGTAACGGTAACGGTAACTAGTTACTTTTTTTAGTGATGTAACGATAACGGTAACTAGTTCCTTTTAAAAAGTAACTTACCCATCACTGCACTTTTTGTATATTTTTTTTTGTATGTATTTTTTGGGTACTTTATTTAAAATGTATGAATGTATATATATGAATTAGATTTAAGCCTGTTGGAGCAACGGACAAAAAGTCATTTCGAATATATATAGTTTTTAGGCCGCAAAAATACACGAATTGAAATTTCCTTTTGCCGAGTAGGGTTTCTCAAAGTCAGGAGGGGGGGTAGCTCTCTTTTTTCCGAAAAGACTAATTTGTTTGGCTAAAATAAGAAAGTTTCGGCTAACCTAACCTAAAACCTAACCTTAGCCGAAACTTTCCCATTTTAGCCAAACAATTTAGTTTTTTTGAAAAACAGACAGCTAGCCCCCCTCCTGACTTCGAGAAACCCTACTCGGCAAAAGGAAATTTCAATTCGTGTATTTTTGCGGCCTAAAAACTATATATATTCGAAATGACTTTTTGTCCGTTGCTTCAACAGCCTTAATTAGATTAGTTTTTAATTTAAAATCGATTTTTCAAATCGAGTTTAAATCATTAGGAAGATGTTATTTAGAAGTACTTACGTTAATAGTGCCGGTGTCTTTCTCACTGGAGGTTACAAAGACTTGTGTGACAAATCAGATTCCAACTTTGCTTATATAGTCTGATCGATAAACTAGGTTTTTTTAGACCACAAACTCCCAATGTCGACTACGTAATTGACGCACTAGTGGTTTATCTCAAGTTTCGAAACATGGCGGTATTTGCACGTTTTGCATTGTTTTCATTAGATAATACGTTCTTCTTTTGGAAAGAAGAGAGATAATATGTACTTCCGGTTTTCCGGGTATCTGTTTACTCACTGGATGAGACGTGCTGTTCAATTTTAATCCAAATTTTATTTTATAATAATAATATATGGAGAAACTGCTTGTAGCAAAATTATAAAAATAGCACGCGTCAAATTGGTTTCATTTTGATTTGAATTATGAAGGACATTCCTGCTACATTGATTAAGTCTGTAAAAATAACAAGTGTCATAAAATTCTGATTGAGAATTAAAAAAAATTTAATTAGGCGATTATTCGATAACTTTTTTTTTAATTAGATTAGTACTTATAACTAACATTTTTTATATAAATTATTTTTTAAAACTGTTATTTTGATTATATAAGAAATTTCATATAGATTAATAAAAAACGAATATGATTAGAATAAGAAAACTGTTTTGTAATGTTGCAAATTTGATGAAATAATTAAATCAATGAATCAGTTAATAGTTTGATATATTTGGTAATGCCATGGACATGCATAAAATTGTCTCTCGTCCATCGAAGTCTTTCCCAAGGTCTTGGAACCATGTGATCATTTGGTTATCTCAAATGATTGATAGATTGCAGAAAAACTTTTAAAGATACATATTTTATCCGTGTAAATGATTAAATAAATAATTACAAGTAATTTTAATTTAAACTAGCTGTGAATTCTATCTCGGGTGTTCTATTTTACTATATATATTTATATTTTTTTTGTGCAAATATTTAAAAATATATATATATAAATCTTTTTTCTCGAAACAAAGAATCTTTCGACCTCATAATTGATTATTTTTAATAAAATTTATTTATATTAGATTACTTAATTGTATACGATGCAAAAAACCTTTTACTTCCTTACATTAGCTTCGAATTTTAGTTATTTGAAAGCAAAGATAAAAACGAAATTTTTCAAAATTACGGAAAATAAAATAAAATAAATAAATTATAAAATGCATTAATCGTACCGAATTTGAAAACTATTTTCAGATTATTTTCGTTGTCAAAACGATTACTGTTAAAAAGGTTATATAAAGATAGAAAATAATGTAAAGACATAAAAATAATTATTTTGAAATACGAAATAAATTTTCATCAGTGAAGCAAAAAAATATTTTGAAAATATATAAAGTTATGGTGAACATTATTTTTGAGAAATTAAACAGATTACTAATAATAAACTTTTCGTGCGTTTTTTTATATTAGTTTTTAATACTTAATATTTTATATTACATATATGTATTCGAATATTTACAGATCAGTTACTATCATGATCATGAGATCATATTTTGTGGAATTTTGGAAACTATATTTTGTGGAATTGATGATTCCAAAAATTGATTGGAATTGATCATTTCAAAAATAATCATGAGATCATATTTTGTGGAATTTTGGACACTATATTTTGTGGAATTTTAAGTAATTTGATAAACTTTTAAGAGATTTTAAGGCATTTTACGAAATTTCATTGGATTTTAAGGTATTTTAAGAGATTTAATGAGATTTCATGGAATCTTGGTTTTACGATTGAGATTTTAGAAGTATTAAGTGATTTAACGCTATTTCGAGGTATTTTATGAAATTATAAAGGACTTTACGAAATTCCATGAAATTTTAAGTAATTTTCAGAAATTTAACGATATTTCATAGGATATTAAGTAATTTTATGGGATTTGATGATATTTTGGGAGATTCTAAGTAATTTTAAGTGACATTAAGGTATTTTATGAGATATTAAGTAATTTTAAAGACATTTATTCCCAGAAATTTTAAAGGATTATAATTATAAATTATATCTATTATTATAAAGTAATTTTAAGGGATTTGACTATATTTTGTAGAATTTTAAGTAACTTAAGAGACTTTTAGGCATTTTACGAAATTTCATTGCATTTTAATTATTTTAAGAGATTTAATGAGATTTCATGGAATCTTGAATAATGTTAAGGAATTTAAAAGGTTTTTACGATTAAGATTTTAGAAATATTAAGTGATTTCACGGTATTTCAAGGAATTTTATGAAATTTAAAAAAATTTTACGAAATTGCATGAAATTTTAAATAATTTTCAGAGATTTAACGATATTTCATAGGATATTAAATTATTTTAACGACTTAAGTGATTTTAAGGGATTCACGAGATTTCATTGGATTTTCAAGAATATCAAAGGATTTCTTAAGATTTCATGGGAGTTTAAGTAATTTTATGGTATTTTATGATATCTTGGCAAATTCTAAGTAATTTTAAGCGACTAAGATATTTTATGAGATATTAAGTAATTTTAAGCACATTTATTTCCAGAAATTTTAAAGGATTTGATGAGATTATATTATTTTCAAAAATTTTAAAGAATTTAATTTAAATTCTTTAAATTCCATGGAATTTTGAGTAATTTATAATAATTTTAAGAAATGCCAATTTATTTTGCGAAATTAAAAGGAATTTCATAAGATTTCATAGGATTTTAAGTAATTTTAAAGATTTTTAAGGGATTCAAGGGATTTTACGGAATTTCATGGAATTTTTAATACTTGTGAGATATTTTACGATATTTAATGGGATATTAAGTTATTTTAATAACTTAAGGGATTTTACAAGATTTTATTGGATTGTCAGGAATTTTTAGAGATTTCATGACATTTGATATGATTTTAAGTAATTTTGAGATATTTATGAAATTTCAATGGATTTTCAGGAATTTAAAAATATTAAAGAGATTTCATTAGACTTTGAGTAATTTTATGGACTTAAGGAATTCTAGCTCAAGGTTTCGTAAAATCAAGGTGATTTTACGAAATTTAAAGGAATTTCACCAGATTTTGAAGGATATAATAAAGACATTTTAAGGAATTTTATGAAACTTATGGAGATTCCTGAAATTAGACAAGGAATAAAATTACAAAGTTTTTATATTTCAAGAATTAAAAATTCTCAATTATTTTGTCTACTAGCAAAGAATTAATAGTAAATCATTTATTGATTCGTTTTTAGTATAAAATATTGTACGTTTCTCAAAAACAGAAAAATTTAGTTAAAGTGTTTTAAATTCCAGCAATTGAATTTAATTGATAAAAATCGATAAAAATTCTCAGAATTATTTATTATATTATTATTGTTTAAGACTCTTCGTTCGATCAAAAAAATTAAGCAGCGCTTGGCTCAGTTATTATACTCGAATTAATTATCGATTTCACCAAATTAATTTACTCTTTCAACAATAGGTGTCCGATCAGTTGATAATTCCTTAGTTATCAAAATACCACTTCCACTATCTAATCCTTTAGATTCCACAATTCCGGAACATTTCATTCTGTATTCATTATCCAAATATATCGACACGTTCTTTGGCAAATTGACCAATGATCCTGTATTCACATATTTCACAGGATTTTTCTGCAGAAAAATTACTTCCAATGATTCCATACTTCCTAGAGACAAACTTCTAAAATCAGTAAAACAGTTTCTCCTTAGATCCAAAATTCGAAGCTTATCTGATGCCGTAAGCCAATATTTTGAAAGATATTGAAGTTTATTATTTGCGAGGTAAAGTTCTTCCAAAGAGATCAGATTTCCAAAAGATTCCACTTCTATGTTTTTTAATAAATTATTACTCAGTGATAATATTTTTAACATGAAAAGGTTTCCAAATTCTCTACTGGGAACAGTTTCTAATTTATTGTCACTGAGATTCAATCTTTGAAGATTTTTTAATAATGATAAATTTGGCAGAATCTTCAGACTATTGTTACTGAGTGAAAGATTTTCAAGTTTTGTTACAAAATTGAAGGTTCCCTTTCTGATAGTGTCAATTTTATTATTAGAGAGTTCCAAACTAGTCAAATTAAACGTGTCATCAAAAGAATCTGGTTCTATGTCAATTATACCATTTCCAGACAATGATAAATATTTTAAATTTTTAGCACTATTTAAAGAAAGAGAAAATTCATGACAATATGTATTACAAATAATTTGAATTTTGTTTGCATCTAAAGCAAGGAATTCTATATTTTTTATCATAGAAGCATTGAATTTTTTAATTGAATTTTCTTCAAGGTAAATGTGAGTCAAAGTGGAAGGCATCTCAAGAAATTCGAAGGTCTCAATCTTATTTTGGGTCAGATAAAGATGGCTTAATTTAGGCATATTCTTTTTCAGATTCCCAGTAATATTGCATATTCCATTTTTCCGAAGATATAAATGTTCCAAACTAGGGAAATAACGATTATCGATCCTCAAGTCACAATCTTTTTCATCATAAATATTTTCATCCAGAATCAATGTTTTTAGTTGGGAATGACTATTGAAAGAGAATAGTTTTGAAGTTGGAATCAAATTTCTCGCCACATTCAAATAATAGAGATTTGGTAAAAATTTGAATGCTCCTAGTGAAATTTCTCTTATGTGATTGTCTTCCAGGTTCAGACAATTTAAATAAGAACTCTCCATGAATCCATCCCTTATTTTTTCTAAATCAGTCTTGGACATTTTTAAAGTGATGTTTTTCTTCATTTCGTTACATTTTCCACTTGGGATGATTAAAGGTGTTTGGATTTGAGTTTTATTCTGTAAAGTTTATACAAATAATTAATATTTATGATAAATTATATTGTTAATATAGTTATATGGAATAGTAAAATTTGATGAAGATTTTACGGTAATTAGAACTTCGCAGCCGATATTTTGTATAAGTAACTTCAAAAGCACCAAAGTAATGACGTTTTGCATCATCTTCTTGAATCTGTAAATAAATAGGTCGAAGGGAAATTTTTCGTTAAAAAGAGGGAAAGGGTTTTTAAAATAAAAAAATGATGATTGATATATAATCAATTAGTATGTAAAATCTATAGTAAATTAAATAATTGTTATTCTTAAATTCTCTTACTTTTTAAATTCTCTTATTTTTTACAAAAATATGTTTACAAATTCTTACTTGAAATTGAGAAGCAGAACTTTCTTTCTCGTTCTGTAGACGATAACTTCTGCATCACTAATTAATTATCATTCTTTTATAAAGCAATGCTGGAAGTATGAGTTTCAGAAAAGAGGGAATACTTGATAATGACCGAAGCCATTGAATACGAACACTTTTATACGATCAATGGGTTATCTTATTCGATTAGCCTCTATAAAAAGTCAAAGTCTGTATTATTGTATTTCTACACAAACAATATTAGCAATTTTATAATTTTTTATTAAATTATAAACATATTGATATATCAGAACGTTCTTGAGTGCTTTATATAATCTCCCAAAATCTCAGATTCAATCGGTTTGAAACTCTTTTCAGATGACCCGTGTGGAAATTTTAAGTTGGTCCCCGCGGTGCCCCACGTAGTTTGCCCCCTTATTATGTTGGCCCCACGATGGCAAACTATGAAGGGCCAACATAGTTTCGACATGCTCGCCTTCGAAGGCTCAAATATGGCCGAGGTATGCCCTCTGTAGGGTCCATATATGACCCCTGTTAGCCTCAAGAAGGCCCTATAGAAGTTTACCCTTCTAATACCCTGATGGGGCATTTAAAAAATTTTTAAATCGATTTTGAAGACAACAGGAGTCAACACGAACCCGTGTAGAAATTTCCAAACCTGGTCCAGACCGGTGATGAAACGCCTGGCCCGATCAAGCCCCGATCTGCCCGACCAGGCCCGGGTCTGGGCCTGGTCGGGCCGTGTGTTTCATCCTCGGTCTGAAAACCCCCGATCTGGACTCGATCGGGGCCACAGCAATATTTCTACTCGGGAACGGCTTGAAATGGCTCGGCAAATTTTATATGTGGTTATAGTCAAATCAAGTTTTATAGGACCAGATATAATGAATTAAATAATTAATTTGAAGGTACCTTTTTTACGAAGCAAATTTTTTAGTTAAAAAAATGATTTCTAAACAATTACAACTCTTAACGACTTTATGTCTAGCCTATCAAAATTTCGTTTAGAAATCATTTTTTGAACTTGAAAATTTCCTTCCACGATAAAAAAGTATTTTTATATTTTTATTATCAATCTCATCTTTTATTCTTTAGAATAATTTTTTATCTTATTTTCAAAATAGCGATCGGACGTTTCTTTGTGGCAAATAATAAAGAGGGAAATATGTAGGCCCATGCTAGAACCCAGCTGAGTTTTACCAGTATAGTTAGAAAATTTTATATATAAAAAACAATAAGGAGGCAACCATTGTAGGCCCTAGCGAGGGCCTTCTAGAGGCTTCAGAAAGGGCCCAGAGGGGCATACTATGAAGGCGCGCTTTCGTGGGGCCTCTAGAGGGACAACATTTTAAAAATGGCTAAGCTGGGTAATTTCCACACGGGGAGCTTCAGATTCGTTCGAATTGAATATTCGGATTCATTAAGTTCTACGAATGAGTCGCGAATTTCGAATTGAAAATGTAAATCAGAATGGATCGAAATGATTCAGATTCGTTCAGATACAGACTTCGCATTGGCTCGGAATACCTCGGACTGGCTCGGATTGGAGTTTTATCTGAACCTAGAATTTTTTATTGGCATTTTGAATTTTTATATATTATTAATACTAGTAGTAGAATTTTAAATAAATATTTTATTTTTAATGATAAACACACACACTTCCCGAAAATACAGATATATAGGTACTAAAAAAATTGTAGGTCTAAGACGACTCACGATAAACAAATCGGGTTAAAATATTTTTACTTTTCCGATAGAATATAAAAGAAAAGGTTAAACTCACAATCTAGAATTTTTTTATTGCCATATTAAATTTTTATATTACTAATTAATTACTAATTACTAATTAATAAAATTAATAATTACTAATACTACTAATAATAGCTTTGAGTTGCAAGGGGCTGTCTCGAACGTTCTTAGGTGGAGTCAATGTCAAGTGATCTCAAGAATTTTCGTGCCTGAATGGGATTTGCGTGTAATTCAGTGTAATCAGTCCTTTAGTAGTCTAGAAAAACCGCAATAAATATTTTTGAAAAATTTCAAAAAATGGCGAAGATATGGGACTTTGAAATTTTTTGGACCTTTTCTTTGGAAACATAATATCTTTGGTTCTAATTAACCGATTTAGCTTTTTAAGGTCTCAAATTTTTTTTAATAAAACGTACCTTCATATAAAAAAAACTCCAAGCAAAAAAAAATTTTTTGACATTTTTTTGTAAACGCAAAAAAAAATCGCTTTTTTGAAAAAACGCAATTTTTTATTTTTTTGACAAATAAAGGTCTACATGTGCTTTACAAGTTTTACTTTTCCAATATAAAACATAAAAAACAAGGTTAAGCTCAAAACCTAAAAATTTTTTTTTTGACTTTTTAAATTTTTATATTATATTAATTAATAGTAGAAATATAAACAAACCTTTAAATTCGTTTATCCGATCACACATTCCAATAATGTCGTTGAAATTGCACCAACTTATATATTTATTTACAACTCCACTCTATATGTATAAATATAAATCATATAAATCAATCTGTCAAACTGATGTAAACAGTAATAACCATGTCCCAATGTCAAAAATTTCAAAACAAAAAAATACGAAAAACAAGTGAAAACAAAGGAGCTAACTTCAACCCGTGTGGAAACATCGACTGGGGCCAGACTGGGTTCCAGATAGTTTGCCCAAGTACCAAGTGGGGCCCAACTGGGATCTCTAATTGGCAGGGTTGCAAATAATTAATTACATCTGTAATTATATTACTAGAGTAATTAATAATTACATCGAAAAATTGTAATTATTCTAAAAATAATTAATAATCAAACAAAATTGAATTAAATTAATTAATTAATTAAATTAATTGAATCAAACAAATTTTGTTTAATTCAAAGATATTTTTTCTTTGACCCTATATCAATGATACGTTTATTTGATTCAAACAAACTTTTTTCTGGGTGTAAACAGTGACTGGCTCTAGAAACTTTAGTTTTAATAATTTAGGAATATGAATTATTGAAAAAAGTGCAGTATTAATCACACTTTGCATTTATTTAATTATATAATCAAAACAATCGAATCTCTTTAATTTTTTTTCATATTTGGGCTACCCAGTTGGGCGCACATTGGCGCCTAATTATAGTATGGTCTAATCTGGGCACATTTCCACACGAGAAAGTGCAGACAAAGTGAATGAATGAAAGAATAGGAAGATTATTATTATTAATTAATAATTAATTAATACTATTCACTGATTTTTCAATAGAAAAAGTCAATTTAATAAAAATAAAATAAAATAAAAAAAAATATATAATAAAATAAAATAGAAATGTTCTCAGTTTCTTCTATTTCAATATAAAACCAAAAGACTTTTTTATCCTAAACCTATCAAGTGAAATAGACTCAATTTTATTGCAGCTTAGAACAAATTTCTCGAAATGAAGTGCAATTTCTTTCGAAATGTCCCTCGAACTGTTTCTACTTAAATGGAGATTTCTGAGAAATAAAAGTCAATCGATTGTTGCATCTTATTGGAAATAAAATGTTCTTGGATAGATCCGATTTCCATTTTTGTAAAAGATATTTATCAGAATTTAAAAAATAACTAGAGGAAGTGTCAGGAACAGTAAATTTTTATTACAATTGATATTTAAAATATTTTTATTACACAGTTTTATGACAAAACATATAAGTTTAGAAAAATTATAAAAAAATATGCTTAATCTTTATTACATAAATTCGTAAGATGTTTACCTACGTGTCCCAAAGAATGAGAATGTTTCCTCATAATGCTTCCCATGTGCAAAGTTAATCCATTTGGCAAATTCACCATCGATTCCATCTTTATTCTTTTGATGCTATTATTTTTCAGGTACAAATTTTCCAGTGATGAATTTTTCAAATAGAGAAATTGAGTCTCAGAAACCTGATTCGAATTCATGTTCAAATATTTTAAATTCGTCAACGGCTGGACCCAATCTTTGTAAAGTTTATGTAATCGATTCTCAGCGAGATCCAATTTAATCAAATTTTTCAAGTTATCAAAAAATTTCTCATCCAAAATAGCTATATTGTTACCTCTTAAAGACAAAGTATCTAACTCAAGAAAATCTTCCAATGAATTCACTTGAAGAGTTTCAATTTTATTGTGACATAAAAAAAGTTTCTTTAAACTCAATAGCGAACTTCCTTTGGGAATTTTATTTAGTAAATTATGACTTAAGAAAAGACTTTTTAAATATTTTAATTCGCTGAATGTCGTGTTAGAAATGTCGGATATCAGATTAAAAGATAGATCTATTTTTTCTAAATTGTAACTTCCCTTAAAAGCATCCGAGTTAATGATTCTTATATAACAATGAGAAACAGATAATGTTTTCAAAGTTGTTTTGTTCCCTGGATTCATGTACTTATCACCACAACAACCTAGTTTATTAAAATTATTTCCACCAATAAAAAGAGAGGAAATATTTTGCAGAGAGGAAACATTGAATCGATAAATGTCACTTTTTTCCAATTCTAAGTGAATCAAAGTTTTTGGAATGCTTTCAAGATATCTTTCAATTCCTCCAGTATTTCGGGATAAATACAAGTGAGTCAGAAGTGGAAAATTATCACTAAAATTTAAGTGATGTAATCTATTATTTCTCAGGTAAAGATGTCTTAAATTAGGGAGCTTTCCGTATGACACAAATTTTCCAGAAAAGTCATTCCTGGCATTTCCGTCCAAGACGAGAGTTTTTAAATTTGTGTGGCTTCCAAAGGATAGTAATTTTTCAGCAGCTATGTTGTTTCTGGCTAGGTTTAGGTAGGTCAAATTTGGTAAGTTATCGAAGGTTCCATTGGGAATCGCGATCATATTGTTGCCTTCGAGATTGAGACAAGTTATAGGGGATTTATCGATGAAGCCTTTATAAATTAATTGGAGACCTGTATTGTTGAGATTTAGAGATATAGTAGAATTTGTCTTCATACAATGAGAATTTGGTAATGGCTCTTCGAAAAGGTCTTGCTCAAAATCAATATCAAGTTCAGTATCATCGAATACTATCGTCTGACCGTTGACGGAAGCGGGAATTGAGATTGGCATAATGATAAAAATGATGAGAAGCAGACTTTCAGTTTCCATCTGAAATTTAAGGAGAAAATGAATTTTTATTCAAAAATTTTGGAACAAAAATGTTCCAAAAAAGAAAAATTCAAGAAAAAAAAATCAAGAAAAATTCAAAAGAATGTAAAAAGGAATTGAAAATAATTACTCAGGAAACCGAGAAAAAGACAGGAAAAAAGTTCAGTAAGAAAATTTTAACATTACTTACTGTTCTTGAGTGGCAGATACTTTCTAAATGACGACGAATGGAGAACTGTATAAGCATTGAAATTAATCTTGAGAGCTATTTATGTTATTCATCAATAGCAATTACGATATGATTTATCCTAATTTGAGAAAAGCACTTTCAATTCATAAAATGGAAACAATGCATCTTATTGTTCTAATTATTTAATAATAATTAATTAATAATAATCTTTCTATTATATTATCATCATATAATAGGAAATTAAATTAAATTTAAATTTAATTAAATTAAAATCTTATTATATTACACAGGCACATAAAAAAAAGGTCTTGTTCCCGGAACCAGACTAGCATATCTTTATGTTTTTTGGGTCGCTGAATCCGAATCCGGCGTCGGTTTGTCTCAATCAGGTCAGGTTGAAGGTCATTTCAAGGTCAAATCCTGAAAAAATAGTCAAATTGATTCAAATTAATATTTCTATACATTCTTGGGGTTGCTGAATCCAAATCCGATGTCCGTTTGATCCGACAAGGTCAAATTGAAGGTCATTTCAATGTCAAAGGTGTTTATTCTTCCAAAAATGAATTTTTGACTGCAGATTCTGAAAGAACGAGAAATTTTACGTCTAGATATGTATTCAATTTTTTTTATAACATACCCCCAAGGTCATTCATTTTATTGTATGGAGGGTTCATATGACAATTTCAAAAATAAAAAAATGTGTCCTCACGGGATTAAACTACTAAATTATTATCTAGACGTAAAATTTCTCGTTCTTTCAGAATCTGCGGTCAAAAATTCATTTTTGGTATAATAAAGACATTTGACCTTGAAATGACCTTCAATTTGACCTTGTCAGATCAAACGGACATCGGATTTGGATTCAACAACCCCAAGAATATATAGAAATATTAATTTGAATCAATTTGACTATTTTTTCAGGATTTGACTTTGAAATGACCTTCAACCTGACCTGATTGAGACAAACCGACGCCGGATTCGGATTCAGCGACCCAAAAAACATAAAGATATGCTAGTCTGGTTCCGGGAACAGGACCTTTTTTTTTGTGTGCCTGTGTTATGCGCACAGAGAGAGAAAATGTCCAATTCAAATATTTCTTGAGTGAAACGAAGAATTTTGAAGTTAGATTTTGAATTCCTCGTATTATGCAAAAATTATGGAAACTAAATATTTTTTCGCTCTGTACGCAGTTTTATATTTGAAAAAACGTTAGCGCTACAGAGCGAAAAATTATTTATCTATAATTTTCGTTGAGTAAAATGGAGAATAGTATTTTGAGCTTAACACTTGTATCTAACGCCCTTAAAATCGCGCGCTACGCGCGCGCAATATTTTTGCTAGTTAGATAAAACCTAACAATACTGATAGTAAAGAAATTACAAATTAAAAAATTTATCTAGCGGTTAAGCAACAGAAAAGGATCATTAATATGTCACAAAAATGTTATATTTTATTGCACATCATTTATAGAATACATTCATAATGTATAATGCTAACATACGATATTACACAATATTTTTTAAAAATGTCTTATTTATTGTAAAAACTCCTCGAAGTTGACGAAAGCAGTTGAAAGTCACATTCAATCCCAATGTTCATGCTGAACCTGAGGTTCATTCTCTTCATCCAACAACAAAACCTTCTTATGTTCTTTTTTCTCAAGTAGCCTCGGCCGTGCGCTCGAAGTTCTTATTGATCCCATATGAACAGTTAAATTCTCAGGTAAATTCATCATAGAAATGGCAGTAATGCGAATAACAGGATTTTCCTTAAGATATAATTGCTCCATCGAGTAATTATTTCTCATAAAAAGTGATTCCACGCTCGAGAATTGGTTAAAGTTCAAATTTAAAAATCGAAGGCCTTTCAACATCTCTAAAGAATCTGGTTGAAAATAGTGAACACTATTTTCAGCCAAGTCCAATTCTACCAAGTTAGTCAAATTTGCAAAGACACCATCATTCAAATGAGAGATATTATTTCCCCTGAGTGACAAAGTTTCAAGTCCAGTGAAATTACTCAATTGTCTAACGTCTTGAATTTTATTGTGACTCAAGTACAACTTTTTCAAACAGGAAAGTGAAATACCCTTGGGGATTTCCTTTAACAAATTATAACTCAGAGACAAATTTTTCAATGAAGATACTCCATTAAACAAGCCATCAGGAATTTCGTAAATGTAGTTATTAGACATATCCAAAGTTGTCAAATTGTATGTTCCATAAAAAGCTGTTGCACCAATCTTTTCTATTTTACAATACCTAAGAGAAAGTTCCTCCAAAGTTGGAGTGTTGCTTGGGTCCAATGTATTTTCATAAGACCTATCAACATTTTTAAAATCGTTTCCATCCAAATACAATTCGGTAATATTGTTTAAGACTGATGTTCTAAAAACGTTGATGCCATTTTGCTCTAAATACAAATGTGTCACAGAAGCTGGTATGTTGCTAACAAAATTGTATAAATTTGTCACATTGACAATGTTATCAGTTAAGTAAAGATGCGTGAGGCTTGGAAAGTGAACACGGAAATCATTCGGGAAATATTCGAGAAGATTTCTTCTTAAGAATAAGGATTTCAGTTCTGGAAAGTATCCATTTAATGCAAATGTATGAGAATAAGTTGGAACATTCCCATCAAGAATTAAAGTCTCTAGTTTTTTATGACTACCGAATGACAGAAGATTATATGCTGGGATGTGATTATTCGCTAGGTTGAGATAGGTCAAGTTTGGAAGGTCATCAAAAACCCCATACGGTATTGCGACGATTTCGTTGCCTTCAAGATTGAGACAAGTGAATAAAGGACTATCTGTAAAGTGGTCGGTAATGTTGTTTATACCCATTTTTGAGAGATTTAGTTTGATGGAAGTTGCTGTTTTTTGACAATCTGGGAGTTCGGCGAAGGACAATGAAGATCGTTCCAATAAGATGTCCTGCTCGTTCAGATCAAAGGAGACTGCTTGCTTCTTACAGCCTGCAATCACTCCAGTCGTGAAGAAGA
Source organism: Synergus itoensis (assembly GCA_904066005.1). NCBI lineage: Eukaryota > Metazoa > Arthropoda > Insecta > Hymenoptera > Cynipidae > Synergus > Synergus itoensis. The sequence continues at coordinate 375,707 of CAJFCP010026102.1, forward strand.
TTGTGAAGATTGTGAAGAAAGCCTTCATTTTTATCTGGAAAAGAAATGATATTTTCAGTGAATTATTGTTTTTTGTCTCAAAGCTAGACCCGATTCAGGATTTTTATAAGATTTTTATAAGATTTCAAACTTCAAACGTTTTCAAAATATCAAAATATGAACCTATTTGTAGAAGAAAAAAATTTGAATAATTTTCAAGCCCAAGCGGACGTATTATTATTATTATTATTATTATTATTATTATTATTATTATTATTATTATTATTATTACAAGGGAGGCTTCGCGCGCTTACCCCCCATTCTGAATATTTTAATTTAATTTATTGATTTTTTGCCAACTTCATTGAATTTATGTTTTATATTTAAATTAAGAAATTAACCTTTCTGGAAATATAGACGCGGGTTTAATGGTATAGAAAAGGTGAAAATTTATTTATTATTTATTTATTTATTTGTTTGTTTCTTTGTTTATTTGTTTATTTGTTTGTTTATTTGTTTGCTTATTTGTTTGTTTATTTACTTGTTTGTTTGTTTATTTGCTTGTTTGCTTGTTTATTTGTTTGTTTATTTGTTTGTTTGTTTATTTATTTTTTTGTTTGTTTATTTGTTTCGAGAAGGTCACGTGACCTTGGAATGTAAAAGGGGCGTGGTTTCGGATAAGTCACGTTACCTCGAGATGTAAAAGTTGTAAAGGGGCGTGGTTTCACGAAGGTCACGTGACTTGGGGATGTATAAGGGGCGTGGATTCGGGAAGGTCATGTGACCTCGGGATGTAGAAGAGGCGTGGTTTCGGAAAGGTCGCGTGACCTTGGGATGTAGAATGGGCGCGGTTTCGGGAAGGTCATGTGGCCTTGGGATGTAGAAGAGGCGTGGTTTCGGGATGGTCACGTGATCTTTTGAAATCCTTTAAAATTCTACTAAATCTTTTAAAAATCGTAAAAATATTTTGAAATCTCTGCATAAAATTCCCTGACAAACTTTAAAATCTTTTAAAATTCCCAGAAAATTCTTGAAATTTTACATTTAAAATCCCTTTATATCATTAAAATACGTTAAAATTATTAGAAATCTTGTCAAATTCCATGAAATCCTTTAAAATGCTCACAAAATCTTTTAAAGATCAGAAAATCTCATAAAATTGCATAAAATCCCTTGCAATTCTTAGAAATCTTTCAAAATATCTTAAAATTCCTTAAAACCCTATAATACTCTTACAAACCTTTTGAAATCCCTTAAAATTCATCAAAATTTCAAAACATTTAGAATCTCTTCAAATCCCTTAGAATTCTTAAAAGTCTTAAAATTGCATGAATTTCTTTAAAATCTCACGAAATATCCTAAAATCCCTTAAAATTCTACGAAATCTTTTTAAAATCCTAAAAATCTTTTGAATTTTGTAAAAATCACTTAAAAATCGTCAAATTCTCTTAAAATTCCTAGAAACCTCTTGCAACCCCTCTCTAAAAAAGTGGTTCCTCTCTAAAAATGTCTAAAAAATTTCGTATACCTTATAGTTTCAAATCTGATTGGCTTTGGAATGACTTGAATTTTTAAGAAGAAAATCAAAATAATCGTGTTGGTTTGCTAGTCTTTTAAAAATTCAATAAAATCAGCCTAATTCAAAAATCCGCCTAGTTCTTGCTGATAATGTTTTCACTTGATGCCAAAGTGGCACACATAAAGTCTCAACACCTCAGCGCATGTAAAACTCACCCCAGCCACCCCTAACTATTTTTAAAATTAAAAAAAAAATTACTTACTTGATAATATAAAACTGCCTTAAAAATCACTCTAATCGACTTTTTATGTCGCCGACAGTAACCCTGAGATTTTTTTAATAAATTTTCTCAATGTCGATACTGAATATTTTATAAAGAAAACTTTCTGTGGACCCTTTTCACTACGTTGAGTCCTGTACGGACCCTGGAGACCGTATGAAGAAAGAAGCCTAGTACTAACAAGTCCAAGGTATGCTTTCAAGGTTAACGACGTTGTCGAGAAGAACGAGATTATCCAGGAAAAAATAAAAGATTTTTACTACGGGGAAGATACCAACTAGAAGGGATTCTAAGTATTGAGCATTTCAAGTTTATATTCTGATTTTGCAATATTTTTTACAAAGTTTAAAATATGAGATGGGATCTTGGGAATTAATTAAAGTAATATTTTAGGGGCAAAAAAAAATTTGATACATGGTCAAATACGATTTATTTTTCTATTATTAGCAGAATTCTCTATAAAAATATTATTAGTATTATATATTAAGGTCTGGGTTTTCCTTATGCGAAACAGGTTCTTATAAGAGATCAATGTTTTCTCTGAACTGATGAAAAATATTCAAATCTGGTTTCCAAGATGCATACAAATAAATTGAACTAAAACTCTCTTGAGTTATAAATGTGTACTTTAAATTACAAGTTTTTAACTATATTTTTAATTTAAAATTTAATTTTTTTCAAACTCAATATGAAGTTAATAAACTGATATTAATAAATTTATTAATTTTATGGAATTTATTTATTTGGTTAAATTTTGCTTCCTCATAGAGGAAGCTTTGTAATCGTTACATTTTCCAATATTTTTAAAATGGTTTAATTAAACTTTCCTCACGTGATAAATGTCTAATACAACATTCTAATCAATTGTCCGGATGTGTGTGTGTATGTGTGCGAGTGTGTGTGTGTCGCCGTTTTTTGTCGCTCTATTAACTTAAAGACAGTTGTAGATAATTTGATGAAATTTGTAAGGTAAATTGGCTCCACCTATATCTCAAAACGTGCCAAAGGATTTTTCAAAATATTGAATTTAAAAATTTTTATGTACATTTATAATTTTTTTTTTTAAATTGATTTTTCGACAATAACTTTTCAAATAATCAAAATTCAAAGCTTATTTACAGGAAAGAAAGATTCCTTGCATCTAGACGAATCCATTGACCTGTATGATTAATGCATTTTATTGAATATTAAGGAAGTTATGCTTTTATTTATGTAATTTTAAAAAATTTCGTTTTTATCTTTGTTTTCAAATAACCAAGATTCAAAGCTAATGTAAGAAAGTAAAAGGTTTTTTGCATCGTATAAAATTAAGTAATCTAATATAAATAAATTTTATTAAAAAATATAAATGATGTCGAAAGATCCTTTCTTTCGAGAAAAAAGAATTATATATATTAATATATTTTTAAATATTGAGACAAATAGTTAATACTTCCTTTATGAGGAAGCAAATTTATTTGCAACTTCATCATAATGAAGAAGCAAAGTGCTCAAAAATGAGCACAAAAAATATAAATATAATAATAATAATATAATATAATAATATAATAATATAATACTAATGGCGCAAAAAAATTTCAGGAAAACCTTTGAGATACCTTAAAATTCTTTAAGACTTCTTAAAACTCCCAAAAACCTCTTGAAATCCAAGTTAAAACTCGTAAAAACTCTACAAAATCTTTTAAAAATTAAAGCAAGCAATAAAATTACCTGACAAACTTTAAAATCCTTTAAACTCCATAAAATATTCTAAAACTCATAAAACTCTCTTGAAATCTTTTAAACTTCGTGAAAACTTCTTAAAATTCTTAGATACTGCTTAAAATTTTTTAAATTATACGATAAAATTTAAAGTTCCTTGACGTCCTTTAAAATTTATAATTAAAATTATTAGAAATCTCATTAAATTCAATGAAATCCTTAAAATTCTATAAAATCTTCTAAAAATCAGAAAATCCTTTAAAATTATTATAAATCTCATAAAATTTCACAAAATTATTTAAAATTCCATAAAATAATTTAAAAATTTTTTAAATATTTTGATTTCTTTTAAGATTCCTCGAAACTTGACAACAAGATTTAAAATCCCTTTAAATCTCTTAAAAACCCTAGAAAACTTTTCAAATCTCTTAAAACTTCACGAAAACATTCGAAATCGCTTAAAATTCGTTGAAATCTCTTAAAATTGGTGAAAACCTTTTAAAATTCTCAGAAACTTCTTAAAATTCTTTAAATTCTAGGATAAAATTTAAAGACCCTTTACATCATTTAAAATTCATTAAAATTTATATAAATCTCATTAAATTCCACAAAATCTTTTAAAAATCTAAAAAACCTCTTGAAATCATTAGAAATTTGACAATAACTTTCCAAATCCTTTTAAATTCTACGAAATCTCTTAAGTCCTAAAAATCTTTTGAAATCCCTCAATAAAGTTACCCGACAAAGTTTAAGATTCTTCAAAATCCATACAATATTTTAAAAGTTATAAAAATCTCCTAAAATTCGTTCAAAATTCGTGAAAATCTCTTAAAATTCGTAGAAACTTTTGTAAATTCCTTTAAATTCCACGATAATATTCCCTTTTTTAAAATTCAATAAAATTATTACAAATCTTATCAAATTCCATGCAATCCTTTAATATTTCACAAAATCTTTTATAAATCATAAAAATCCCTCGAATTCTCTTAAAATCATTTAAAAATCGTCAAAATTCCTTACAATACGTTAAAATCTCTGAAAATTCCTCGAAATTCCACGAAAAAAATTTTGAAACCCTAGATACTGTTTGAAATCTCTTAAAATTTCACACAAAACCTTCCAAATCTCTTAAAATTCGTTGAAGTATCGTAAAATTTCTCCAAATTTTACAACATTCAAAATCGAATTTACTATTCATTATTCGAATTTACTTTTTTGCTTTGCTTTCTCATAATTTTATTGTAAATTACTATTAAACGAATTTTTGTTATACATTTGAGTCACTTTTATTAAAAAATAATTATTTTTCATTGCAATCAACCCAAAAACTTCAAAACTTACTTATCGATGTAAAACAGACAAAAGCAAACTTTATAATAAGTCAAAAATGAATATTTTTGTCCTTTTGACCTGTGATTATCTAACTTGTCCAGGGAAGAACCAAAAAAAAAAGGAAAATGGTATTTTAAGTGGAAAATAGGTTGAAAATCTATTTAAGATGGAAAATGCAAAATGGGTTTCTTCTTTCTATTTGAAATACAAAATAGAAAATGGCATTTTGCATTTCAAATACCTATTTGAAATGAATTCATTTGAAATAATTACCCAGCTCTGGTTAGCATAAATGTCAATTTCTATTTTCCCTGACAACTACTCGCATTTCCCTGACATTTCCCTGACTTCCCTGACATGTGGCCACCCTGTCAATGAGGAAGCAAATTTATTTTAACTTCATCATAATAAGGAAGCAAAGTGCTCAAAAATGAGCACAAAAAAATAAATATAAATATATTTAAATGAAACACCCAAGATCGAGTTCACAGCTAGTTTAATTAGATTAATGAACTCTACTTATCACCAGGTTTGAGAGAGATATAGTTATAAACTTTGATAAATGGAAAACAGTCTTTGTTGCATGATATTCACTCTGCCTCGGGTTATCTTGTGTCAACTGTATAAAACAGAGTTTTCAGAAACTCTCCTTTTAGTTTGCACCGCGCATCAGAAATAAAAGGTACCACTGGAAAATGGATTCTGAATAGAAATGATAGAAATTATAAACAATTAAAATTAATTAGTGTATAAAAAACGATAGCTTTTGATGATTCAATCAAGTGGTCTAAATAATTTATTATCACTAGAAGTGAATCTACGCAAGAAGGTTTCTACTTTCAGATTATATTTGTCTTTCATTATATTTTATTATCTAAATCTTTTATCTAAATCAATTGATATTAAAATTTAATCCTTTTAGGACCATCAAAATGTGGCAATCCATTTTTCATCTACTAGTAATTTTCACAATAAAACAAACCTCAGCACTTTCGTCAGAATTTGAGGATGAAGCAATATCCGAACCAGAATTAAATCTAAATTTATTTTTCGATGACTGTGATGGTGCGAATATGATTTTTGAATCTCAGACTCCTGTAATTGGTTCAAATTTCATTTACGACTCAAAAATAACATGTTTAAATCTCGAAAATAGAGAAATCGGTGTATTGTCTTCGCAGGCTTTTGATTATCTCCCAAATTTGGAACACGTGAATCTTGCGAATAACAAATTGACGAAAGAGCAATTTTTATCTCACGGAAGACATAAAAACTTGAAAATGTTAGTGCTTGACAAAGCAATTCGAGGAGGATATCGAAATCTCACAGGATTTGCAGGATACTTAAAAGTTATTGAACTTAAAGGATATTTTCCAAAAATGGAAAAACTCTATTTGAGAAATAACAGTATTGCAATCATTTCTACTGTTCAAGGAAAATCAGTTTTTCCAAATTTAACCCATTTGTACTTAAATAACAATGAGTTGACAAACGAATCTCCTTATTTTGATCGAGGCTTCAGCTGGTTACCAAAATCTCTGAAAGAAATACATTTCGAAAATAATGATATCGATTATTTTGGATTAGGTGAGTTTCATCATTTGGAATGGATTTCTGTGGATAATAATAGAATTACTCATTTCACCATATGGGATATGCCCAAACTGAAATATTTTTCTGCAAGAGACAATAATATTAGTTGGCTTAGTGACTTCAGCACCTCTCCAGAATTAAAACTCTTGAATCTCGCAAATAACAGAATTCGACATCTGAGTCATATTCACAAAATGCCATCACTTGAGATTTTAATTCTGGATAATAATTTCTTACATTCAATTCCGAAGATAAAATTAATTCCTAATATAAAAACACTTTCGATGAGATGTAATGAAATAAGATCATTATCAAGCTGGGATTTTCTTTCAATGACCTCATTAAAAAAACTTTATTTGGACAACAACAGGATTAAGTTTGTAAATAAAAAAGCTTTTGAGAATTTGGTAAACTTGGAAATTTTGTCTCTTGAGCAAAATAAGCTGACTCATTTTTTAACTGGATGGATGGTTCAATTGAAGAGTCTAAGGGAATTGAATCTGAAAGGGAACGCATTGTTAAATATCAAAGCTTTGGGATTGAGCAATCATTTTGGACCGAGTTTGCGAATTTGGATCGAAAGTAATTTGGAAAAGGAGATGAATTATGGAAATAATTTTTTCATAAATGTAACTTTAAATTTTGATACTGAAACTGCTGTGAAAATTTGCAGAAAAGATTATTCCAAAGCTATTCATGGATTTAATTGGACTGAAAATAAATGGTAATTGTGCTTAAAGTGATCCGGACCAATGTACTAATAAATTATTAATTCTAATTAATTTACTCTGTATTTGTGTGAATTGTAAATTATTCTTTTACGTATCTTGATATGATAATTATTTTCAGGAAAGCAATAAAAGTTCAGCTAACTTTGATACCTGACAAAAGTTCATGGCAGTCTTTGAGAAAATTTCTTTTATTTAAGGGTGTTGGAGCCAAGTTCCAATCTAAAAATTCAATTTCTTCATTTTACTTAAAAAATATTAAATTTTGAATTTTTTCCCTCTGTAGAATTAATCAATTTTTAACTGGAATTATGCGTACAGAGCGAGAAAATATCTAATTCAAATATTTTTTAAGTAAAATGAAAATATTCGATTTTAAAGTTAGATTTCCATGTCCTCGTTTTATGCAAAAAGTATCGAAATTAAATATTTTTTCGTTCTGTATGCAGTCTTAGATTTTAATAATGATTAGCGCTACAGAGCGAAAAAATATTTATCTATAATTTTCGTTGAGTAAAATGGAGAATGGAACTTTGAGCTTAAAACGCCCTTAAAAGAAATAAATCGAAGAGTAGGTATAACTCACTAGATTTTATAATATACAAGTTTTATAATATTTATAATATTTAAAGTCGTAGGTAAATACAAAATACATGAGATTAAATTATATTAATTAGATAATCACCTAACTTTAATAAACATTTAAAGGTGAAGCAATTTTGCCTGTTACTTTATGCGACTTGGGTGCAACGTTCGAGGGCAAAACAAACGGATGTATGACATGTAAAGTTAAACGAATGTAAATGGTAGATAATGGTTTGTGCCCAATTGGAATACATAAATGAAAACAATTTCACTGGTAATATTTGCTCTGATATTTGTGGTTCAATTTCTATAATATATAATACTCAAGAGATAGCAATAACAAATTTGTTTTCTCAATTATTCAATTTCGTCCAATGATAATTTAATTCAGTCTAATAATGGGATAATAATAAAAGTTACTGAGAATTGATATTAATAATTAAGTTTCTCAAATGTTAATCTTTCCTTATTCACGAAATATAAATTTTCTAATATCTGCTAAAAGTATTATATATCAATAAACTTTAAAACATAAATTTTAAAAATAAATTACTTAAAAAATCAACAAATTTTTCCTTAAATTATAAAAAAAAAGTATTTAACTTTTTTAAAAAGTAATATTTCCTTATAGAGCATCGTTACTTAATGTTTCAAACTAAACAGCAAACAGCCAGGGCTTGTAGACCAATCCAGGATTTTGACTCGTCGTTGACGTGGATGACTGATCCATCCAGCGCCTGTATCTATTCATGGTTTTTTCTTTCGTTTCCTGACTTGGAAGGAGTTTCAGTACTTGTTTTGTGACAGAAGAATGAGTCGAAAGACTTTCATCCTCCAATGAGTCTCTTGTAAATTCTTCGGATTCAAAGTTCTTTTTGGCTTCTTTATTCACAGGCAATGCTGTTGCATCAGAAAAAAGAGTCATCAAGCAAATAAACGCTAGAAGGAAACTGCAGATCGCCATTCTCGGTCCTACAATAGATATAAATTAATTGGAAAAAAGCAATACAAAGAAATAAACGACCGTTTCTGGAAAATTCAATTGAAAATTTCTATTTGATTAAAGCATTCACAGAATATTACCTTCTTCTTCAATATATACTGCACTTGAACCACATAAAAAACTATCCCAAAATTGTATTTTACGATTTTAATCACTTCACTTTGTATTGAGACCTCAAAGCCTTCGAGTCACTATAACTTGTGATGAGCATGGGGACGTGACATCTGGCTTATAAAGCTGTGGATCTTTCACTGTAGCATCACACATATGAGAAACTCTAATTGGAACTCGGAGCATTTACTCTAATCGGATAAGTGTCAAATTTTAGGTCATTCAGGAAATTTTTCCAGGAATTTTTTCAGAAATTTTTCCATAATTTGTTAAATGACTTGCCAACTTAGAATCTAATAATTATAATATGAATAAAGACTACAAAGTCATTGACAAATTTATATATGTATAGACGCGGACTTATGTATGGCCTTAGTTATTAGAGTACAAAAGAAGAAGTCAGCGACCCTCAGTAATTGATTTATCCAATGTTGCAAATAAGTAAAATATTTAGATAGGATAATAACGTAATCACATTATATTAAAACGTTTAAAATATATACAAATATCATGGAAACAATAATTTCTAACTTAAGGGTGTTGGAACCAAGTTCTAATCTAAAAATTCGATTTCTTCATTTTACTCAACAAATATTAAATTTGGAAATTTTTCCCTCTGTAGCATTAATCAATTTTTAACTAGAATTATGCGTACAGAGCGAGAAAATCTCTATAATTCAAATATTTTTTGAGTAAAATGAAAATATTCAATTTTGAAGTTACATTTTTAATTCTTCGTTTTATGCAAAAAGTATCGAAACTAAGTATTTTTTTGCTCTATATGCAGTCTTATATTTGAGAAAAGATTAGCGCTACAGAGCGAAAAATTATTTATCTATAATTTTCGTTGAGTAAAATGGAGAATGGAATTTTGAGCTTAACACTCGGTTCCATATTACTCAACGAAAATTATAGATAACTATTTTTTTGCTCTGTAGCACTAATCTTTTTTCAAATATAAGACTGCGTACAGAGCGAAAAAATATTTAGTTTAGATACTTTTTGCATAAAACGAAGAAATCAAAATCTAACTTCAAAATTCAATATTTTCATTTCACTAAACAAATTTTTGAATTAGATATTTTCTCACTCTGTACGCATAATTCTACTTAAAAATTGATTAATTCTACCGAAGGAAAAAATTCCAAATTTAATATTTCTTGAGTAAAATGAAGAAATCGAATTTTTAGATTAGAACTTGGCTTCAACACCCTTAATATGTAGTCAAAAATTAGTGTACATATTTATTGAACCCTTCATTCTGAAATACATGCTTAAATGAAGATTGTCAAGATTACGGTTTACTTTACCAAGTCAGACGTTTTCGAAGATTCGCTCAAAAATTACTATTTCGTAATCTTAAGTCATAGCGAACGGATTATGCTTAATTTATAAATATTAAACGAGGGACTTTTACACAATGAAAATTAAAGTCTTATATAAAATCAATATTAGTAATTGATATTACTATCTTATATTATGAAAAAAAATCGTTCGATGGTAGAGCTGTCACTTGCCATTTACGAAGAACATAGAGGACTTCATTTAACTTCGTCATCCAGAGTATGTGTGAATGTGTGGTGTCACACTGTATAAGATGCCTGAAAAATAAAGTCAATTTATTTTTTAATGTCTTCTCTCAAGATAGAATACCTTTAAATTAAATAGAATGCAACTTCATTGGTCACTTACCTAACTACTGTACAATCTGGTCTACAATCTAAAACCATACTGCTTCGGTCTCTTGCCTTTTTTTGCCGAGATATCTCGATGAGAAATGTCTTCGTTTTTGCACAAAGATTTCTTTCAACGCTCTCGATCACTTCTGACACGCAGTACATTAAATCAATTGTCAGCAGTGGTGGTTTTGTATCTACGTCTGTAGGATAATTCCAGAACATTATATTACGTCCTTCCAAAACGCAAAATCTTTGGTTCCAAACGGCGAATCCGCCAGCCTCTTCTCCATAAATGACAAATCCTGAATGCGCCATACTCATATGCAACTTGCATGCCATGCTCAAATCCACAGTTCCTTTTAGAACGGAATCCTTCGGCACCTATCGAAAAATAATAAAATTACCCTGCTAGAAGTAAAGAGATAGAAATCCTATCCCTTTCTATCTCCTATCTCTCGCCTATCCCCTCTATCTCTTTCTATCTCCATTTCAATCCACATTAACGCTTATCTCTTTGAATCTCTTTTATATCCCTTTCTATTTCTTGTCTATCTCCGCCTATCTCTCTTTATCTCCATCTCAATCACATCAATGCCTATCTCTTTCAATCTCCACTTCTCTATCTCTTTCTATCTTTTGTCCATCCCCGTCTATCTCTTTATATCTTCTTGTCATTCTTAACTCGCTTTTATATTTTTTAATCTTCAGTTCTCTCTTCCTTTCTATCTTCATTTTATTTATTTAAAATTTCATTTTAAAAATTTTTATTTTTTATTTATTTATCTTCATTTTATTTATTTTTTATTTATTCAGGGTGGCCACAGGATTCAATTTTTTCATTTCCCTGACATTTCCCTGACTTTTCCCTGACTTTCTGATGAATTTCCCTGACATAAGAGTATCAAAATGCGAAAAAATTTTCAGTAAAAACACTATTGAAATTTTTCAAAAATTTCGTATAATATCACTTTCAATCTTTTGAAATTTAAAATCACTTCAAACGACTTGAAATTCGTAAAAATCTCTCAAATTTATGACAACCTTGGAAATCTCTTAAAATTCATTTAAATTTCTTGAAATTCCTAGAAACATCTTAAAATTCCACGAAATCC
>CAJFCP010026104.1:20602-41518 GCA_904066005.1 Synergus itoensis
CAGACGTACCTATAAGTGTCGCTGCTGTACAAAATTTCTTTCAGTGTAGTAAACAAACGGCAAAGGCTTTGTCAGCGGTACTGTCAGGCCGGTACTGTAGGACTTTCCTCTACACACACATACATACATATTTCCTTAGGGGCCATCCATAAACCACGTGGACAGTTTTTCACCACTTTTTGACCCCCCCCCCCTCCCCCCATCGTGGACAGAATCCCATGTATAATTTTTTTAATATACATGGATTGTGGAATTTTGTCATACCCCCCCTCCCCCCATAACCTGTCCACGTGGTTTATGGATGGCCCCTTACAATTTTTCAGGACATCATATTATTGTTAGATATATTCCACTTAAAATATGTTCAAAAAAACCTTTATTAGAAACTGGATTTTTGTCACCACTATACAAAGCTTCCTCTATGAGGAATAAAAAATCATTGTAATTTCCCTAACTTCGAGACCTAGAATTTTATTCTTTTAAATAGTTCCATTTAATTTTCAAAGAAACTCGAAATAGTTTCATCCACCTAACCCCCTAGGTTCACCCTCAAAATTAAAGCACAAAGAAAATCATAAATCCCCTAACTTCGAGACGTAAATTCTGATTATCCTAATTAGTTCCATTCGATGTCAAAAGACACACAAAACAGTTTCAACCCCCTACCACACAATGTTCAATTCCAAAATCATCCCCCGCACATTCTCATTGTGCGCTTCGCGCGCTTGTGCCCTGCAGGAAGCTTGCACCTTACAGGACGCTCGTACCTATATGTTTTTTTTAAATTACTTTAAATTTAAATTTAATTAAATTAAATTTAAATGAAATTAAATTACAGCTTTGAATGTAAAAGAAAACTAATTTACTTAAAGTTCTATCGACCTTAAGGAGCACATTCTCATCAGGGCACTTGCGCTTCGCGCTCGATAATTGATTTAAACTTCGCGCTTCGCGCTCGGTTCTGTTTAACAATATTTTTCATAATTAAAACGAAAACTACTCATCCTATTGAAAAATGGCCAAAAGAGAACTTGTAGATCTTTCCAAGACCAATAATTATGTTTCTTATCATTTTCTCTGCATCTCGCGTTATTTGGCTCAAAATTTGAATTTTCGATTTTTTAAGGAAATTCAAAAAGTTGTTATGCCTATCCTATAGGGCGTTCAAAAAGAAACATTTTTCATCTTTAGACTTTTTTTCATATCGTACGTTGTTTGGCTTCTAATTTAAGTTTTCTTTCATTTTTTTGGATTTTCAAAATGTTATGTCTTTCAATTTTTTTTTTATCCAAAAAAGTCATTAGGAAGAATTGTTCGACTTTTTGAGTACTTCGAGTATCCGTACATAGAATTTTTAAATTAAAAAAAAAAGTGGTATCAAAAATTTTCAAAATGCTCCAACTTTTTGAATTTTTATCCAAAATGGCTGGCCATTTATCCAAAACGAACTTGACCATCATTTTAGGACACTAAAAGAGTATACCAAAAGCCAATCCAATCGGTCAATTCTTTCGAAAGTTATCGTGCTCACAAACTAAAAATCTACAGACAGACACACAGACAGACACATTCGTAAAAACATGTTTTTCGGGTTCAGGGGGTCCCAAAACGTGGACATTTGACAAAAACGGGGGGGGGGGGTCAAATTTTACACAAATCTAATATCTTCTCTGATGAGAATGTAAAAAATCATTGTAATTCCCATAATTTCCAGACCTAAAATTTTATACTTTTAATGTCTAAAGAAGCTTAAAACAATTTCATCCACCTAAGTTGGGAGATTTTTAATGATTTTTTTTTGTATTTAGGGGTTGATTTTGAGGGTGAACCTAAGAGGTTAGGTGGATGAAACTTTTTTGGCCTTCGGACATTAAATGCACCCATTTTGAACGATAAAATTTTAGGTCTCGGAGTTAGGGGAATTACAATGATTTTTTTGTATTTAGGGGTTGATTTTTAGGGTGAACCTAGGGGGTTAGGTGGATGAAACTATTTTGAGCTTCTTTGGGCATTAAATGGACCCATTTGGAAAGATAAAATTTTAGTTCTCGAAGTTTGGAGATTTTTAATGATTTTTTTTTGTACTTAGGGGTTAATTTTGAGGGTGAACCTAGGGGGTTAGGTGGATGAAACTATTTTGAGCTTCTTTGGGTATTAAATGGACCCATTTGAAACGATAAAATTTTAGGTCTCGAAGTTTGGAGATTTTTAATGATTTTTTTTTTGTACTTAGGGGTTGATTTTGAGGGTGAAACTTATTAAATGGACCCATTTGGAACGATAAATAGGTCTCTAAGTTAGAGGAATTATTATTATTATTTTTTTTGAATTGATTTTTTTGTATTTAGGGGATGATTTTGGGGTGATCCTAGTCTGGTAGGGGGTTGAAACTGTTTTATGTCTCTATTGACATCGAATAGAACCATTTAGGGTAATCAGATTTTAGGTCTCGAAGTTAGGGGATTTATGATTTTGTTGTGCTTAGGGGTTGATTTTAAGGGTAAACTTAGGGGGTTAGGTGGATGAAACTATTTTGAGCTTCTTTGGGTATTAAATGGGCCCATTTGAAACGATAAAATTTTAGATCTAGAAGTTTGGAGATTTTTAATGATTTTTTTTTTGTACTTAGGGGTTGATTTTGAGGGTAAAACTTATTAAATGGACCCATTTGGAACGATAAAATTTTAGGTCTCTAAGTTAAGGGAATTATTATTATTTTTTTTTTATTGATTTTTTTATACTTAGGGGATGATTTTGGGGTGATACTAGTCTGGTAGGGGGTTGAAACTGTTTTGTGTCTCTATTGACATCGAATAGAACCATTCAGCGTAATCAGATTTTAGATCTCGAAGTTAGGGGATTTATGATTTTGTTGTGCTTAAGGGTTGATTTTAAGGGTAAACTTAGGGGGTTAGATGGATGAAACTATTTTGAGCTTCTTTTGGCATTAAATGGAATTATTTAAAAGAATAAAATTTTAGATCTCGAAGTTAGGAGAAGTGTTATTATTTTTGTTGTACTTAGGGGATGATTTGGGGGTGATCCTGGTGCGGTAGGGGGTTGAAACTGTCTTGTATGTTTTTTGACATCGAATGGAACCATTTAGCGCAATCAGATTTTAGGTCTCGTCTTTTTTACAAAAAAGTAAATTTTCGTTGACGTAAACGTTGAAAACTTCAGTTTCATTTTTTCAGGTATACACTAGAGAAAAAATTCCTTATACACCAGTAGATTCTAAATCTGTTGTTTAATTCGTTTACTAACTAGAAATTTGTTTTAAAATCCGTAAAGAATCTTTTGTTATTGGGATCCGTTGCACTGAGATCGTACAAAAATACAGATTTAAAATAAATGAAAGTATGAAATATAATCATGCTTTCTTCAATTACAGTAGATGCCTATTCAAAAATTTCTATCTAATCCTTAAAAAAGTCTTGGTATGTAAATAAATATTATACATTTTTTTATAGACAAAACGGATCTTCAGTGCCGTCCTCACACCAATTGCTTCAGTTGAAGACTTTCGATGAAAACGCCACCGCAGCAAGTCTATCAATGGAAACCATCCAGGATTTCCGAAAATTACAGAGTTCGGTGAAATCAAATCACGATCTGCAGCATCCCTTCCAAGGTCCACAAGTCACTACTCCAGAAACAAGTGAACAGTATGCTACCCACAATAAAAAACCACTTGTGGCATACCATCTTGTGAACAACAAAAATCTAATTGTCAAATCAAATCTTAGAAATACTGCAAATATCCGTAGCGCGCGTAAAAATATCATCGTCAATAACAACACTACACCTACGACCAAAGGGACTTCGAACGCCTTTCTGCTCCCAAAAACGCAAACATCAGTCGTAAATGCACCTTTTTCCATTAATTTAGGAGTAAATTCCGACTCATCTATTAATCAAATTCCCAACACTACCCAGAAAAAAAATTCTAAGCCATCTATTCGTAGTAATATAAAGTACAAGGTACCTGTTTCAACAATTCAGGGCATATTAGGCGTACACCAAAATTCAGTCCTAAAGACCTCTTTTCAACATTCTCTTTTGAAAACTCAACCGGGAAAAACAGTTACAAATGGACTACCCAATTCACAATTGACAAACAAATTGGAAACAAACAAAAAAATTCCTATGTGTACAGTAGACAAAGTGCGACTTGATTTTACCAACAAACTGGGAAAACAATGTCCAAAAGGATTGAACGGTATAAAGGTCTGTGCAATACAACCTAAGCAACCTACAGTCTCCAAATCATATTCACCTATTGTACCAAATTCTTCCGGCAATCTCATGCCACCTAACTCTCCAAATCCCGTCGAACAACATTCCCAAAATGTAAAAATAATAGTTTTACAACCGTCTTCGCAGTCTGGTTCAGTCGCTTCTAACCTGGTCTCGCTTAAAGACTGGCCAACTGAAAATATAACTAAGACACACAATTTGAGTTTTGAAAGTACCATTGAAACACTACTTACGAATCACAAGCCAGCTATTGGACGTCCAAAATCGACAGCGAAAAGAGGAAGACCCAGGAAAGACAGCGTCAGACCCCTCGTGACTGAATGTAAGCAGCCAGTTTCTGATGAAGATATGGATGAGTTCAGGGAAAGAGTAACTCGATGTGGAAGACTCTCTCGTCCTCCACCTCATATAATTAATGATTATAAGCATAATCATCCCACAAGTTTGATTCATCCTGATGTAGATGATTCCAATGGAGATACCCTAGTAGAAGGAGAAGCATCGAAAGAATTGCTACCTGGATTGGAAGGTCCTAAACGAAACATCTCTGATGATTTCAAATGTCCAACGTGTAAAAAGATCTATCTAGGAAGGAGTAAGATGGCTGCCCATTTTGAGAAGAATCCAACACATGGCAACGTTGATCAACTTCCACCTCCCAAACTCATATCATTAGATTCTAAAAAGAATAATTTGAAGCCGAAAGGTAAGAAGCGAGGACCTTGGGTAACTCCAGAAGAAAAGTCCACACGTCGGCAAGTAAATTTGCAAAAAGCAATCTCTGTTTGTGATAAAAGTGAGATTTTAAAAATTGCATCAAAACCTGTTTTAGAAGCCACGTCTATTTTAGATTTAATGTTAATACAATCAAAAAACAGTGCGCAGAATTTCTTTGAGGTGTTTAACAATTTTCTAAAAGACGTAAGGGAGAAAATAGTCCCAGACCTCCGAAGGATGAGAGACAAGGATCGTGGCACTGCGAACACGATTGATCTAACTCAGCAGTTTGTTTGTGATGCTATGGGTTTGAGTCCTGGGGTCTACAAATTCAGCAATAATTTCTTAGAAGGAGAAGAACCTCTTCAGGATGAGGAACTACCGTCAAAGAAGTTCAAGGGTCTTTCTGAAGAAGAAGAACAGCACCTTCTTTTAGATAATAGAAACTTGAATGAATTTTCTGAGGGTTCGGATAACAGTTCGAATTCGAATTGTGTAAATTATCTATCAGCTCTACCCTTGATGCCGAGAAATTCAAGTCCTAATAACGAAGCTTGCAAACCGATAGTCATTTCTACTCCTGAGATTCAAGCGGAATTGAGTGAGAATAGTGGATTTAAAAAGATAGATATTAGTGCAAGCTTTAACAATTCTTTTGAGAAAATGTCTGAATCAAGTCAATCTTTACCTATCTTTTCTACTTTAGGTTGCGATTTTAAAAGTGTAGCTGAGACCTTGATTAACGAGACTGAACTTGAATCTGAAAATAGTGAATCTTATCAGACAATTGAGGATGACTATATTTTCACTAACGTGGAGAATTCGATAGGAAACATGATCGGTGCGGACACATTTACATCTGATTACAAAAGATCATATAATAATGTTGAAAGTGGCGTAAACAGCAACAGTATGGTGAAGATTTTTTAATGTCTTTTTGGTTTTTTTTTCTTTTTCTTTTTGAGAAGATTTTATGCGAAATATCGTAAGCTTTTCAACATTAAAAAAATTGTATTTATAGTTTTAAAGGAGATCTCCACCAATAAAGACTGAACAGTTATGACTTATGTACTCAGAATTGATAATCATGTTTATGTTATAATAAATATACATATTATTTATTTAACAAAAATTGACGAATAAATTATTTTACAAGCATGTAAATAAAATATATATTATTTTGTAAACAACTATATATGCAGAGTAGTTTCCAGGATAATCGACAACGAAAATTCAGGGTGTCTAGTGATCAGAAAATTGGAGATTCCCGGTTTTCTCCTGGTCTTTTCCAATCTTTTCCCGGTCAAATTTTTTTCCTCCGACCAAATTTATAGTTGCCTTTTTTGATTTAAAAAAAAAAATTATTTTTTTTTAAATTTTATAAAGTAGAAATAAAATAAAAAGAAGATAAAGTGTAGAAAAAAGTCGATTTTTCAATGAAATACAAAAAATTCCCGGTCCTAAATGAAATTCCCGGGTTTTTTCCCGGTCAAAAAAAATTCCTGGGTTTTTCCCGGTCCGCTAGACACCCTGAAATTGTAATGTTTCTAAACAAGTTATTTTAGGAGTCAATTTATCTTCGGTTATTACATATTAAATTTAAATTAATAAAGGTTTCTGAAAACCACTGATGTATATATATATATATATATATATATATATATATATATATATATATATTATTCATATATATTATACATATGTATTCCAAGTTTTATATACAGAGGTGGTAAATTTACTTAAGTAATAACTGTACAATTATTTATCATGCAGATAAATTTGTATGTACACCAAAACCCCGATTCTACGGTCTCGTTCTATAATGAGGGCGCCACGAGCAGCCACGAGCTCGGCAGTGTCGTAGCCAAAAAGCGGGCGGTACCCTAAATGCGTAATTTCGTTATTCTTTCCATTTCTTTCAGTTTCGTAAAGTATATTTTATATTAACAGCAAAGTAATTTAATTATTTTTAGTTTTACTCCGAATTAATTTTGGCCTAATTTTGTAAGTTAGAAAGCAATTATTCATCGTAAACAAAAGAAAAGTATTTTTATCATTTTAAACTGCGCGCGAGATATTACGGTTGATACGGCCCTAACTTTTGACCGCCGTAGAATCGGGGTTTTGGTGTATTTTATAGACATTTATATGTACAAATATACATAGCTTCTAGTGAAATGTACATACATTTTCAATGCCAATGTTTGCAAATTTTGAATCACGTTAATTTTCGAAAGTTGTAACTTAATTCTTTTTACAGGATATCATTTTTGCAATTCGCCTGTACATTATAGTTATAATAAAAATATTTTACTGAAAAATAAAAGTATTTTTTTGCAATAAACCTTCAGAGATAATCTTAAATTGAGATTAAGATATATATTTAATTATTAAATTTATTTTTTTATGAAGACACTTAAATTCAAAATTTCTTCATTAGCAATAAATTGAAGTTTTAAGGGCGTTGGACCTAATTGTTAAGCTCAAAATTTCATTCTCCATTTTACGCAATGAAAATTATAGATAAATATTTTTTCGCTCTGTAGCGCCAATCTTTTTTCAAATATAAAACTGCATACAGAGCGAAAAAATATTTAATTTCGATATTTTTTGCATAAAACGAAGAAATCAAAATCTAACTTCAAAATTCAATATTTTCATTTTACTTAAAAAATATTTGAATTAGATATTTTCATTTTCTCGCTCTGTACGCATAATTCTAGTTAACAATTAATTAATTCTACAGAAGGAAAAAATTTCAAATTCAATATTTGTTGAGTAAAATGAAGAAATCGAATTTTTAAATTGAAACTTGGCTCCAACACCCTTAATGCAAGTTACTAATTGTAAGTAAATAGAAAATTAATTTATTTGTATCTGTTTGTATAAGAATATCAATTTATGCTTTACTACCCTTATCAATATAAATATTTCTCTTCTGCGCTATCGTGAAAGGAATAATTTCTGCATAATATGATAAAGTCTTAGGAAACAACAAGCTCAGCATTCTTCTTAAACTTAAAGAATAATGCCTTAACTCACTCAATTTGTAAAACTGTGCGACTGCGTAATTCGTACTTTGCTCTTTGTGCCAAATACGCCATTTCACTCAGAAACTAAGTCTACTTTAGTAGAAGTTTAAAATTTAAAGTCAATTTTCCTTGTTTTTTTTTCTTTTTTATTTCTCGAGATATCGGTTTTTCCCCAATTTGTATAAAAACACCAACTTCAGGGACGTCTCAAGAGTTTCATTATTTTAAATAAACTTTTTATAAGCTCTTCTTTGGAATAAATGTTGTAATTAATTATTCAAGAGAAATTTTTATTAATTTTATTACAAGTGAAACAAATTTGAAGTTTAAAAGTTTAATTTTTAGTTCAATTTTATTAGTTTAATCTTATTATTTTATTATTAAGTTTAATTTTATTTTAAAAGAAAATTCATTTGTATCTTTCTTATATTTTTTCTACTTTTGTCGACTTTTACATAAATTCATTACATTTTATATAACGTATTTTGTATTTATTTCTTTAGAAACGGGAAGTAATCATGGCCAAACTATCCGTTGACCTAAAAACAAAAGAATTCCTGGGAAAAATATGATGAAACTGAATAAAATTTATTTTTAATGAAATGTTTTGTATTTTTTTCTAATTATTTATGGTAAAGACCAGCTTGTCTATGTAATAAATATAATATATAATATATATATAATATAATTGTCTATTGTATATCTGTTTTTCGAATAATTCTTTTTCTTTTCAAGATAATTTTTATTTTAATTAATTTTTTTTTTAATTATTTTTTTTTAAATAATTTTCTAGTCCTTTTTCTTGATTGGATTCAGTTTCTTAAATTAAAGAATTTTTTCATCCGCTCTGAGGAAAATTATGCGTGCCTGTTCACACACATTCTGGTAAAGTTCCACTATTGGTGTGTGAATGAAAGTGAACCGTGTGACGAGAGTGAGTATTGCATATAATATATGGGAACACAAGACTGGAGCGTGCCAGTTTCAATTCAGGTGTTTACTACTTTACGCCTATCGTACGGAGAATTTTGATCTAAAACATTATTATCTATTAAGAAATCATGTAAGTATAATTAAAACTTTAATTATTACTTTATTTTACTACTTCAAGATTATCAGGACAATTCCTTTTTTTAAATTTATTTTTTCTATCATATGAGGATGATTACGAAAGAGAATCAAAGGTAAATTAGATACCTCTAGACATTACATTTTTACTAATAGAATTTCATCTCAAGAATTTCATTTAAGGGTGTTGGAGCCAAATTCTAATCTAAAAATTCGATTTCTTCATTTTACTCAACAAATAATAAATTTGGAATTTTTTCCCTATGTAGAATTAATCAATTTTTAACTAGAATTATGCGTACAGAGCGAGAAAATATCTAATTCAAATATTTTTTAAGTAAAATGAAAATATTAAATTTTGAAGTTAGATTTTGAATTCTTCATTTTATGCAAAAAGTATCGAAACTAAATAATTTTTCGCTCTGTATGCAGTCTTATATTTGAAAAAAGATTAGCGCTACAGAACTAAAAAATTTTTATCTATAATTTTCGTTGAGTAAAATGGAGAATGGAATTTTGATTTTAACACTTGGGTCCAACGCCAATCGATTATATTCTACTTGGGCGTTGGACCCAAGTGTTAAGCTCAAAATTACATTCTCCATTTTACTCAACGAAAATTATAGATAAATATTTTTTCGCTCTATAGCGCTAATCTTTTTTCAAATATAAGACTACGTACAAAGCGAAAAAATATTTAATTTCGACACTTTTTGCATAAAACGAAGAATTCAAAATCTAACTTCAAAATTAAATGTTTTCATTTTATTTAAAAAATATTTGAATTAGATATTTTCTTGCTCAGTGTGCATAATTCTAGATAAAAATTGATTAATTCTACAGAGAAAAAAAATTCCAAATTTAATATTTGTTGAGTAAAATGAAGAAATCAAATTTTTAGATTAGAACTTGGCTCCAACACACTTAAACTAAATAATTAAATTGAAGCGCAGCTAATTGACTATTTTTTATCACATATAATGTTTTTGGTCAAGACTTAAAATTGAAAATTTTAAGTGAATTAATAATAATAATTTAAAAACTGATTTAAAATTAGAAAATGGAAAATTATAATCCTTTTCAGCATGACAAACTGGATTACCTTGACTCTTTGTTTGATTTTAATGACTATGGTCATCCCTATGAAGACAGCATCAACAACAAGTTGTATTAAATCCACTAAAAATGTAAGAAACTACATTTGCAATTTTAATTTTAACTTCAATTTTCGTTAGTTTGATTTACAATCCTATAATTTTTATATTCCAGTGCATTCGAAGTTCCGAGTGCTGTACCGGCTGTTGCCACAATGACAAATGCGTAGAATGTAAGAAACTAGAAATCTATATAGTTATTCGTATTTTTTTTTTTAATTTATATCCTTTATTATTTTTTTCCTTTTTGTTAGTCACAAAGGATCATGTTAATTTTAAACTATAGAATATTATATTTCGTCTATAATTAGAAGATTAATTTTAAATTATTATTATTTTTTAATTTTTATTTATCGAGATTATTAATTTCATTTTTCAGACAATGAATCATGCCTAGGTGACCTGGAAAAATTAGGAGCAGGACACGGAGCATTGTGCAATCCAAAATGTGCAGCAGGTCAAACATGTCAATTGCAACAAGTCCAATGCATCAGAGCTCCTTGTCCACCGATTGCAACTTGTGTTTCTGATGACTATTGCGACTATGACAATTAAAAAATATTTTTTTGTTTGCAGTTATAAATTTTGTAACTAAAAATAAAGGATTCTATAACCAGGGTGTCTAGTGATCAGAAAATTGGAAATTCCCGGGTTTTTCCCGGTTTTCTCCCGGTCTTTTCTAATCTTTTTCCGGTCAATTTTTTTTTCCTCTGACCAAATTTATAGTTGCCTTTTTTTGATTTTTGAAAAAAATTCTTTTTTTTTAATTTTATAAAGTAGAAATAAAATAAAAAGAAGATAAAGTGTAGAAAAAAGTCGATTTTTCAATGAAACACAAAAAATTCCCGGTCCTAAATGAAATTCCCGGGTTTTTACCGGTTTTTTCACGGTCAAATAAAATTCCCGGGTTTTTCCCGGTTTCTCCAGGTTTTCCGGTCCGCTAGACACCCTGGTTATAAATTTTGTAACTAAAAATAAAGGATTCTATAACATAAAAATAGTTATAAAATTGATATTGTTTTATTGTTTTGTTACTGGAAAATGAAGTCTCATATGTAGATTACTCATCATCGCAAACGTAAATGTAAGGATGACGTTCTATGAATTCAATGTCTTTTTCGAGTTGCTTTAGGTCATTTTCCAATTTTACTTTCCTCTTGACCTTCGGAGGTGTATCCGTGAGAAACGGCAAGCGTTGGAACTGATTCATCATCTCTTCCCAGTTCTTTTTCATGCCCTATTATCATTTATAAAGCGTTAAGATTCTATCTCCAACCAGGAAACATTTAAAATTGCGTCAACAGAGTGGAATTTGCATAAAAGAGATAAAATACTTCGGCAAACACTTGTAAAATTAGAAAGATATTTTTAAAAAATAATTTACAAAATTATCAGATGTTTTTTTGCTTAAAATGTCTTAATTTAAGGCTGTTGGAGTCAAGTTCTAATCTAAAAATTCGATTTCTTCATTTTACTCAACAAATATTAAATTTGGAATTTTTTCCCTCTGTAGAATTAATCAATTTTTAACTAGAATTATGCGTACAGAGCGAGAAAATATCTAATTCAAATGTTTTTTAAGTAAAATGAAAATATTTAATTATGAAGTTAGATTTTGGATTCTTCGTTTTATGCAAAAAGTATCGAAATTAAATATTTTTTCGCTCTTTATGTTATCTTATATTTGAAAAAGGATTAGCTCTACAGAGTCAAGGTGTCTAGTGGACCGGGAAACCTGGAGAAACCGGGAAAAACCCGGGAATTTTATTTGACCGGGAAAAAACCGGGAAAAACCCAGGAATTTCATTTAGGACCGAGAATTTTTTGTGTTTCATTGAAAAATCGACTTTTTTCTACACTTTATCTTCTTTTTATTTTATTTCTACTTTATAAAATTTAAAAAAAAAAACTTCTTTTTCAAAAATCAAAAAAAGTCGACTATAAATTTGGTCGGAGAAAAAAAAATTTGACCGGGAAAAGATTGGAAAAGACCGGGAGAAAACTGGCAAAAACCCGGGAATTTCCAATTTTCTGATCACTAGACACCCTGAGAGCGAAAAAATATTTATCTATATTTTCGTTGAATAAAATGGAGAATGGAATTTTGAGCTTAACACTTGGGTCCAACGCCCTTAAAAGATCTTGATTTCCTTGACACTTTAAATTTGAAGAGCACGAGTTTTATAATTACAAATAGGATTTATTTTTTCAAAAAGGTGATTTACTCACATGAAGCAATTCAGCTCTTTCATCTTCTGTGACATAGCGTCCTCGAGTTTTATTTGATTTTTCTTCAATTTGCAAATTTCCCTTTTCTGATTCCAACTGTCGACTCCACTGCTTTACCTGCTTCACTTCTGGTACTTTTTTTGGTTTAGGTGGCGTTTTTCCAAAATACTGTGCAAAATGAATTGGTATATTTTCTAATTCTATTCTATTCTCCATTTTACTCAACGAAAATTATAGATAAATATTTTTACGCTCTGTAGTGCTAATCCTTTTTCAAATATAAGACTGCGTACAGAGCGAAAAAATATTTAATTTCGATACTTTTTGCATAAAACGAAGAATTCAAAATCTAACTTCAAAATTAATCGTTTTCATTTTATTTAAAAAATATTTGAACTAGATATTTTCTCGCTCTATACGCATAATTCTAGTTAAAAATTGATTAATTCTACAGAGGGAAAAAATTCCAAATTTAATATTTGTTGAGTAAAATGAAGAAATCAAATTTTTAGATTAGAACTTGACTCCAACAGCCTTAATTTAAAAATATTTTTAAATGGTTACAATTAACAATCCTATTCTAAAAAGTTATTTTATTAATCATCATTTTATCACGAGTCTAAACTCGAAATATATCGAAAATCTTAGTTTTAAAAAAGCATTTATATAGTAATATTTAAAATAAACAATTTACTAATTTATTATGACTAATTAATAAATTAATTTAATAATTAATTAACCGGTTTTTCAAATAATACTGTACAACTATAAGTGCGGTAGTTTTTTTTTTAGAAATTGAAACCATAATTAAAGATTTATACTACAGTAAACATAGTTAATTTTGAAAATAATCTAATAATTATTATTTTTTATAACGTGAAATAGATGTTGTATCAATAGTTTATAAAGTATCAGACTTTAAAGAAATATGAAGTATCATGAGTTATAAACAAAAACAGTGGGTAATTATATTCTTCAATTAAACATCAATACAACTGTAAACGTAGTTAATTTTGAAAACAATCTAACAACTATTATTGTTTATAAAGCAAAACACATGTTGTAATTATTTAATTTATAAAATATAACGAAACATTTTTTATAAATATTAGCAAACCAAGAGGCGCGATACGCGCGCGATTGTTTTATTTTTCTTCTTACAATTTCATTCAAAGTCATTCCAAATCCAATCAGATTTGAAACTATAATCTATTCGAGATTTTTGAGACATTTTTAGAGAGAAAACACTTTTATAGAGAGGAATTTCAAGAGGTTTATAGGAATTTTAAGGGAATTTGACGATTTTTAAGCGATTTTTACGAAATTTAAGAGATTTTGAGAATTTTAAAAAAATATTTCGTAGAATTTTATGGAATTTTAAGAGACTTTTAAAAATTCTAAGGGTTTTTAAGAGATTCTAAATGTTTTGAAATTTTGAAGGAATTTTAAGAGGTTTTTAAATTTCTATTCGAATTTTATGGAATTTTAAGAGACTTTTAAAAATTCTAAGGGTTTTTAAGAGATTCTAAATGTTTTGAAATTTTGAAGGAATTTTAAGAGGTTTCTAAAAATTTTTAAAGTTTTCAACGAATTTAAACGATTTCTAAGGTTTTCGTGAAGTTTTAAGGAATTTCAAAAGGTTTGTAAGAGTTTTATGGGGTTTTAAGGA
The DNA here is from genome assembly GCA_904066005.1 of Synergus itoensis. Lineage (NCBI taxonomy): Eukaryota > Metazoa > Arthropoda > Insecta > Hymenoptera > Cynipidae > Synergus > Synergus itoensis. The sequence goes on from CAJFCP010026104.1 coordinate 34,729, forward strand.
ATTATATAAGATTTCTAATAATTTTAAATGATTTCAAGAGATTTTTCTGTTATTTCAAAGATTTTGTGAGAATTTTAAAGGGTTTCATGGAATTTGATAAAAGTTTTCTAATAGTTTTAACAGATTTTAAAGATATAAAAGTATTGTAAATGTTACCGTAAAATTTCAAGAATTTTCTGGGAATTTTAAGAGATTTTAATGTTTGTCATGGGATTTTATGGCGAGATTTCAAAAGATTTTTACAATTTTAAAAATATTTAGTAGAATTTAAAAGGATTTCAAAGGCTGTAAATTTTTAAGGGCTTTCAAGAAAGTCGATTTTTAAAAGAAATTGTGGAATTTTTAGGGATTTGATGGATTTTTATGAGATTTCTAATAATTTTAAAAGATTTAAAGTGATTTTTCTAATTTTTAAAAGATTTTGTAGAATTTTTAAGGATTTCATGGAATTTGACGAGATTTCTAATTTAAAAATTCTAAGAATTTTTAGAGATTTTCATGAATTTTAACGTGGATTTCAGAAGATTTATATGAGTTTGAAAATTTTTGTGGAATTTTAAGGGATTTCATGGAATTTGAAGACATTTCTCATACTTTTAATGGATTTTAAAGGATATGAAAGAGATTTTAATTGTTATCGTAGAATTTAAAGGAATTTCAAGAAGTTTTTGGAAATTTGAAGAGATTTTCACGAATTTCAATCGATTTCAAAGATTTCCAAAGTTTTCTTGGAATTTTTAGAGATTTTATAGAATTTTAACATAGATTTTAAGAGATTAATGATTTTGAAGGTTTTTCTGAATTTTTAAGTATTTTCAAGCGATTATACTTATTTTTAAAAGAATTTGTAAAATTTTTAAGGATTTCATGAAATTTCTAATGATTTTAAATTTAATTTTATTTAATTTAAAATTTAATTTAAATTTAATTTAATTTCTAATGATTTTAAATGTTAAGAAACTTCAAGAGGTTGCTAGAAATTTTTAGAGATGTTCACGAATTTTAACCATGGATTTCAAGAGATTAATGATTTTGAAGGTTTTCGTGAATTTTTAAGGATTTTTAAGTAAATGCGCGCGCAGAGCGCGCGTTCGTTTTTGTAAATATAAATAATACCTTTTTCGTGATATATAAAGGCATTAAACCACATTTTCTCAAATCCTGTACATTTCCAAATCTAGAATCCACTATTCTCGGTACAGGTTCTGGAGGTCGAGATTTCTTCACATTTATAATGTTTTCTTTTCTAAAATTAATATGCCCTAAAGTAACTGGATCTTTGGGCAATTCATCCAGCTCAGGTTTTGGAATTACTTTTTTCGGATACCATTCTGGAAGTTTATGTTGATACCCTGGACGTCGATAATGCACATGTTTGACATGTTTGTAAGGAATTACTCGGCTCTTCTTTTTTAAAAATTGCGAGGGGGGATTTAAAGGAACAGTCGGCAAACCCAAAGTTCGATGAGCACTTTTTGCACTTGCTACTTCAAACCGAACCCTTTCTTGGTGCTTCGAACGATACCTATAAAATATAATTATAATTTATTACATTATTAATATAATTTGAACTTTAAAATACTTTTAAATATTAAATAATCTACCTTGGACTTGGAACAATTTTTTCTTCGGGTTTGGGAATTAGCCCTGTTATATCTTCTGTGGAATTTATCATAATTCCTTTTTAGATAAATTATAAGAAATAATGGTATTAATTGTTAAGTTTCGAGGGCTGATAAATATTTAAAATAAAAAATTACTCTTCCGAAATAAACGTCAAAAGTTGTCAAAACTGGTTGTCACCAATATTCACAATTCACAATTGTAGTTTGATTTTATAGTATTTGTCGTTTCCAAGCAACAGTGGAAGTTTGTTCAATAATGTGTGCAGATGATATTTCGTCAGATTGTATATATCCCTGAATTCTTGAAAATTAGACAAATTAAAAAAAGTACAATATTGCAGAATATTACACTTTATTAATTAACAAAAACTACAAATTGAAATATTCCTGTATTAAATTCCTTAAAACAGTTTCCATTTTATAAAAAATAGTCATTTGAGCTTAACTTAAGTTTCCCTGCTGGAAGTAAGGAGATAGAAAGAGATAGAAAGAGATAGAACTTTTCTCTCTCTTCCAAGTATCCATTTTGCAACCCCAAAACGCTATCCCTTTCTATCCACCATTGTATTCCCGTTTGCAGTGATATCTATCTCTTCCTATCTCTCAGGCTAACCCTGTGTCTGGTAAGATCATTCTCTTCCTATCCCTCAGTCTATCTCTTTCTTGTAATATTTATCTCTTCCTATCTCTCAGCCTATCTCTGTGTCTGGTAATATCTATCTCTTCCTATCCCCCAATCTATCTCTATTTCTGGTAATGTCTATCTCTTTCTATCTCTTAGTCTATTTATTCGCAAAAATTTGTATTCCTTTCTATCCCTAATTCTATCTCCCTTGCTAGAAATTTGTATCTTTTTATATACCCAATGCTATCTCTCTCTTATTAACTTCTTAATTTTCATATTATAAACTTACATAGTAATTTTATAACTACAATATTATGTGGTAAAAACCAATATCACTCATCCACGTTTTTCTCTTTGAATCTCCTCATTTCTATTCCTTTTTTATCTCTTGTCTATCTCCGCTTATCTCTTTCTATTCCCATCTCAGCTAGTACACATCTCTCTTTTCTATCCCTTTTTATCTCTTGTCTATTTCCGCCTATCTCTTTTTATTCCTATCTCAATACATATCAACGCCTATCTCTTTCAATCCCCATTTCTCTATCTCTTTATATATCTTGCCTATTCCTGTCTATCTCTTTCTATCTCTTTGTCAATCACCGTTCTCTCCTATCTCTTTTAATCCCCACTTCTCTACCTATTTCTATCTCTATATATCTGTCTATCCTTTTCTATCTTCATTTCAATCCACATCCACGCTTATCCCTTTCTATCTCCATCTCAGCTAGTTCACATATCCTCTTTTCTATCCCTTTTTATCTCTTATCTATTTCGGCCTATCTCTTTCTATTTCTATCTCAATACACATCATCGCCTATCTCTTTTAATCTCCACTTCTCTGTTTTATTTCTATCTTTGTCTATCCTATCTATTTCAAGAAGATAAGTTTAGAAGTAAGCTGGGTCACAAATCAGGGGATTGAAACTCATAGCAGTAAATTTCGATTGACAAGGAAATAGAAAGAGATAGATGAGGATAGGGGAGAGATTTAAAGTGTCAGAAAATGGGATTAAAATGGTGCGAATTTTGATTGACAAGAAGATAGAAAGTTATAGGCGATAATAGGAGAGAGATAGACAGGTATAAAGAAGTGGGGATTGAAAGAGATAAGAGCGAATTTAGATTGACTAGAAAACAGAAAGGGATAGACTAGAATAGGCGAAAAATAGGAAGGAATATATGTAGATGTTGCGATTGAAAGTGATAGGCATGGATGTGGATTGAAGTGGAGATAGAAAAGGATAGACAGATATATACAGAGGTAGAAAGAGTTAAAGAAGTGGGGACTGAAAGAGATAGGATATATGTAGGAAAGAGATAGGTGATTGATAAAGAGATAAAAAGAGATAGAAGGGAATGGACAAAAAATAGAAAGAGATAGCGAACTGGGGATTGAAAGAGTTAAGCGTTGATGTGGTTTGAGATGGAAATAAAAAGATATAGGCGGAGATAGACAAGAGATAAAAAGGGATAGAAAAAAGGAGATTCAAAGTGATAAGAATGAATGTGGATTGAAATGGAGATAGAAAGGGATAGAAAGGTATATACAGAGATAAAAAGAGATAGAGAAGTGGGGATTGAAAGAGATAGGAGAGAACGGCAATCGACAAGGTGATAGAAAGAGATAGGCGGGGATCGACAAAAAATAGAAAGAGATAGAGAAGTGGAGATTGAAAGATAGGCATTGACGTGGATTGAAATAGAGATAGAAAGAGATAGGCGGAGATAGACAAGAGATAGAAAGAGATATGCGGAGATAAACAAGAGATAGAAAGATATAGGCGGTGATAGACAAGAGATAGAAAGGGATAGAAAAGAAGAGATTCAAAGAGATAAGCATGAATGTAGATTGAAATGGAGATAGAAAGATATAGAGGGGATAGCTGATAGATAGATAGAGATAAACAATCGTTATCCCTTTCTATCTTAGAGATAGAAGGAGATAGAAAGGGATACAGAGGTGTATACAGAGATAGAAAGTGATAGAGAAGTGGGGATTAAAAGAATCCGGACCTTTAATCCTAATAAATCCGGTCAATCCGAATGAATCAGAATTTATCCAATTTTTTCGGAATCATTCGGATAGACCGTATTAATTCGAATTCATTCGGATTGAAAGTCCTGATTCATTCAGATTTATTCGGATTAATTCTGATTGGCGGATTCATTTGGATTAAAGGTTCGGATTGCTTTTGAATGGGTTTCGGATTAATTGGGATTGAAAACTCCCTTCGGATTAGATCGGAATGAAACTATTTGGTTCGGATACAAATTCCGGAATTAATTTCAATCCAAAACTTTCGCTAGGAATTCTAATACTGTTTCTTAAATAACATTCTACACACCTAGACGCGATTCATTTCAACCCAAAAAATCTTGCCCTCTTCAGTTTCAATTTTTTTTTTTTCGTTTTTATGTACAAAATATTTGTTTTCGTAAGTTCGATTTTCTTCGCAATTCTCATTTTTTTTTTTCATTTATAGAATGCAGAAGCACTATATTAAATGAAAACAGGCTGTTCAGTGACCAAAAAATTACTCTATGATATTATAAAAATGGGAATTCTTATAAATATAAAATATACATATAATAAAACTAAAATTAAAGTATAAAAATAAAACTTTTAAAAGTTTTATTCCCTGTTTTTGCGCAATGTTTTAAAATTAATAAATATACAAAAACTCCTGTCTACATAATTCAATGATTTAAGGGAAATAAAAAAAAAGCCCGTACATTTCCCACTTTTCCCACTCGCTAGATACCCTGGAAAAAAGTGCGCAATTTATATTTATAATAGTATTTCAAATTTTCGTTTATCAAAAGTTTTTCAATTTATTCTTTAAATAAATAAAGTATAAAAAATAAATTAATGTAATGATGTAGCTTTTCACCAAGCATCCTCATTTCGAAAAGTTCCACTTTTCTTGCTATTACTCATTCCCCTTTCTTCTTGATCTTCATCCATTCCCTCTTCCTGTTCAGGACCTCGAAACTTGGAAATTCTTCTTTGAGAAAAATTTTTCCTTTCTCTATTCACCGATCCAAAAACTCGAGAATCATACAAAACTGGCACATCGCAAAATAAACATTTAGGACCATCGGGATATTCCTCGTCTAAGCAAGGATGGAAAATCTGTTTACAAATCGGGCAAGATCGATATCTAACGGACGTAATTTGCAAAAGAGTTACAGCACATCTTGGCAATTTATGCCCAGAAGGGCATTTCTCCATTTTCCATGGAAGATCCGCGATTGTTTTCTTACATAAATTACAATTTTCTAGTCCAGAAGGCTCAATTTTACAAGAAAATTTCAATGCTCTCTCAGCATTTCGACAAGCTGGAGCTTCCTCCTCGTCAACTTCTCCAGCAATGTAAACTTCTAAATAAGTTCTCAAAAATCTAGCAGAAAGTCTCTGTTCAGCAGAAATCTCTGATTTTCCTGCTATTGAAATTAAATAAGCTGAAGCAGAATAAAGTGATATTAATGATCGAATTTCTACCAATTCATCAGAGACTTCTGAAAAGTTTGATAGCGACCTTTTCTTTTCGAAAATGTCAGATAAGACCGAGAGCCACATTAGAACTCGAAGTTTATAGACAGGCAATGTCTCAAAATTATGCGGGATTTTATTGATTGAATCGAAAGGAATGATTGACTTGTAAAGTTTCATTCCGATCGCTGCTAGACAGTCCCAGTAATTAGACAACGATGCGGTTTTATTATTTTCTAGGATTTTGGAAGGATCAAATTTTGAAGATTCCAGACTAAAAATGTAAAGGGTGCTTGGTTCTCGAACGACGAGATGATCGTACATGGAATTAGGACTTGTCAGAGTTGCGAATAGAGCTTTATTCTCTGAACTTGTGAGGCCTAGGAATTGGCAGTGATTTTTTGGTAAATCGGACGTTATCGCTTCGCTCGTTATTTTCTGGTTTGCTACATTTATGAGGTAGAGCTTTCCATCTTGAGTGTAGATTAAGACTTCATTCTTGCTAATGATTGAGAGTCCTGCAAATTATAAAATTTAATATCGCATTTTATGAGTTTCCTTGATTCATCAAATTTCGTAACAACTGTGACTAATGATATTCTTATGAAATAAATTACTTGTAAACTAACCTGTTATAGAAAAAGCTGGAACTCTATAGTAAAAATTACTAAGTTTCTTTCCCTCTGAATCAATTTGAATAACAAAAAGAAACGTACTTTTCACAACAACCAATCTCACCTCGTCTTCAGATCTCAGAATACATTTGATACTTGAAATTTTAATCAAATCTTCTTCACTATAAATCTCAATATTTTTCGATGTGATTTGTCCCTGTGATTCTTGAAAAATCAAGCAATGAATTGTTCCATTGGAAAACCCTATCACGAGCAAATTCTTGTTGCGGCTAATACTAATCCACTCAAGAAAGTCTATCTTCACACTGATATTTAGATTCGTCCTCAGAGCAACGGTCGGTATTACTTCTCGACTATGATCCATTACAGATGGTACTTTCCAGACGATGATATCTGAACTTCGATAGGCGAC
>CAJFCP010026104.1:64193-79124 GCA_904066005.1 Synergus itoensis
ATAGATTTTATAGTTTATTTAACAGATTTTAGAAACTTTCTAAGTACGTATTTCGAAGGATTGTATAGAATTTCCAGGCATTCTTTGAAATTCTTTGGGTTTCTAATGATTTCAAGAGATTTTCAATAATTTTAAAAGATTTTAAGAAGATTCTAGGAATTTAAAGGGATTACAAGAGATTTGTATAATATTTAAAAGATTTAGTGGAATTTTAAAGGACTTCATGAAATTTTAAAGTTCCTTGTGGAATTTTAAAGGACTTTAAAAGGCTTGTAAGAATATTAAAAAATTTTGATTTTTTTAAAGTGATTTTAAGGGATTTGTTTGAAATTTGAAGGAATCTCACAATATTTTTATGTTTTATAAAAGATTTTGTAGAATTTTATGGAATTTTAAGAAGCTTGTAAAAATTTAAAGAAAGTTTGACATTTTTAAAATGATTTTAAGGAATTTAAATATTCCTCGTGAAATTAAAAAAATTTTCAAAAATTATTTTTGATTTTTAAAGGATTTTGTGAGGCTTTTGTTTCGAAGAATTTTTATTTAGAGATTTTAATGTATTTTAGCGAATTTCAAAGTTATTGAAATTAAATATTGTTAGTTATTGAAATTAAATATTGAAAAATTTTCCCTGACAACTGCTCGCATTTCCCTGACATTTCCCTGACTTCCCTGACATGTGGCCGTCCATACAGGTCGATCGATTCGTCTCGACGCAAGGAATCTTTCTTTCCTTTACATAAGCTTTGAATTTTGCTTATTTGAGAAGTTATAGTTGAAAAATCAATTTTACAAAAACTCTAAATGTACAATAAATTAAATTAATTAAATTAAATTAAATTATTGAATTTTAAAGGATTTCATAAGATTTTTATGATTCGTAAGAGATTTTGTGAAATTGTAAACGATTTCGTGGAATTTTAATAGATTTGAAAGAATTTATGACATTTTATAGGATTTTAATAATTATAGTTAAATTTTAAGAAATTTAAAAATATTTCTAGAAATTTCAAAAGATTTCAGTGAATTTTAAGGGATTTCAATAAGTTTGCAATAATTTTAAGAAATTTTGACGCATTTTACGAGATATTAAAGTTCCTCGTGGAATTTTGAAGGATTGTAGGAAATTTTAAGAAATTTTTATGAATTTAAAAATATTTTGAAGTTTTTTGAGGAATTTAAAGGATTTGAAATGATTTTAAGGAATTTTAAAACAAATAGTGAAAATTTAAGGGTTTTTATGAATTATATTAACAAATTTGAAGAGATTTTGTCGAATTTAAAGATATTTCTAAGAATTTTAAGAAATTTCAATGAATTTTAAGAGATTTCTAAGGTTGTCGTAAATTTGAGATATTTCTACGAATTTTAAGTGTTGTGAAGTGATTTTAAATTTCAAAAGATTTAAACTGACATTATACGAAATTTTTGAAAAATTTCAATATTATTATTATTGAAAATTCGTACGAATTTTTAATATACTTTTGTCAGGGAAATTTGTCTGAAAGTCAGGGAAATGTCAGGGAAATGAAAAAATTGAATCTTGTGGCCACCCTGTTAATGCATTTTATTGAATATTAAGGAAGTTATGCTTTTATTTGTAATTTTGAAAATTTTCGTTTTTATCTTTATTTTCAAATAACGAAAACTCAAAGCTAATGTAAGAAAGTAAAAGGTTTTTTGCATCGTATAAAATTAAGTAATGTAATATAAATAAATTTTATTAAAAAATATGAATGATGAGGTCGAAAGATTCTTTGTTTCGAGAAAAAATAATTATGTATATATATTTTTTAAAATATTGAGGCAAATCGTAATTCTTCCTCTATGAGGAAGCAAAGTGCAAATGAGCACAAAAAAATATAAATATAGTTAAATGGAACACCCGAGATCGAATTCACAGCTAGTTTGATAACTATTCAAGTTTTGGACATAACACGTTTTAAATGATATCCAGGGACAATACATATTTTTTCCAAGCGTACACGGAAAGAAATTTTGTACAGCAGCGACACTTATGGTAGTACGGCAACGCGACCGAGGTGTGAAAGCGACAGCGACGCCAATTTTGGCAACGCGTCGGTCTCTTAAACTTAGTACAACGTTGCTCTCTAGTATTTGGGCACGCGTGGGTCCGTTGCTGTTTCAAAAATCTAGACAACAGTTACACCAAATAGGGACAGCAGCGTTCCCTAACTGGGAGAACAATCGTAATAAACAGAGGGCGCACTGCAGCACTACAGTTTTGCGCATCAGACGTACCTATAAGTGTCGCTGCTGTACAAAATTTCTTTCAGTGTAATGGTAGGATTCTCACTTATGATTGATTGTTTTGACAAAACATACTTTGATTGCCACATATTGATAGACAGATCACGTTTTGAATGAAAAAATAATTTTAATGCAATTTATTTTTTTTTGGAAATAACTTGCTTTAAATGTATATTAGTAGTTGAAAAAAAGCGATTAAAAAACTAGAAACCGAAGAGGCAAAAAGCAGATTTTTCAATTTTTTGTGCCAAATCACGTTTTGATTGTTAACTCCTCATTTAGTATCACTATGCTTAGTCCTCGAACATTATTATTCTAAGTTTAAAAAAATATAAACTGTATTCAGTAATTTTTAACGAATGTTATTAAATAATTGTTTCCCGTATTTTTCAGGAGACTGAACCCCGTAAAATACAATCACCACCGGCCGACGGAGGTCCAACTTTCCAGTCAAGTCGTCCTCACCACCCAGTAAAACACGAGCATCCAGTAAAACACGAACATCCAATAAACCACGATGAAAAGAAACCCTCAATGCCAGGACGATCTATAGATGTTCGTGATTATCGGGAGAAAAAGGAACGAGAGAGAATCGAACGAGAAAAACAGAATGCCGCTGGATCTTCAAGTGGACCAAGCAGCCTTCCTGATCTCAATAAACACCACTCACACCATCACAAACCAGTTCCTGGACCCATGCTTCACAAGCAACCTCCAAACTCTAATCAGAAATCTGCACTTCATCATAATCACCACCACAGGCCAGAGATGAAAATGAGTCAGTCGATGCCGCAAAGGCATTCGACTGGCCAACCTAGAGACCCGAATCGAGATCCAAATCGTGACCTAAACAGACAACGAGGTCTTCGGGATTTCAGTTCGAGTGGAACAAGTGGATCATCGATGTATCCCCATCATAATATTACGCAAAAAGATACGGCAGACACTTCTCAACCTGATCCTTCTGCAAGACTTGACCCTGGATTGTCGCAAGAGTCAACTTCTCATCCAAATCTTCAGGACAAGATGAGCAACAATAACCACAATGTACATAGAACAAGCTCACATGATAAAAGGTATGACCCGAGACACAGTAAACTCCCAGAACACAGAAAAGAGGAGCAAAAACCCTATGCTGAATATCGTGATATGTCTCGAGTTGATCGTCAGAGGAAACCTGATTCACTTGAGCAGAGAAGTGAGGAGGTTCGTAAGCTCATCGAGAAACCATTGCCACCCCCAAAACCCAAGGCGGAGTTACAGAGGGAGGAATATATCGCTCATTTACTAAAACAATCGCATCATTCCAAACATAACCAGTCGGACAAGTTGCAAGGGAATTCCGGACAAAGTTTATCAACTGCGGCTTCGTCGCAGGTTCAACAGAAGTCCTTGCCTAAACCCATGTCACATCAGCACTCAAGTAGTCATGGGATGACGCAGTTTATGAAAGAGTCGATTAAGAATGGAAGTTCACACTCGGCGATTCCTGTTAGTAATGAAGATAACAAGATGGAAAAGAGGCCAAGACTTGAGGAGGATAGGGGACTGGTTCTGCAACAAAATACAATGCCAGTCAAACCCAAGTCGCTTTTCAGTCCAGAAAAAACACAGAGAGAGGTGAGTTTTCATTTATATTTGAAGTGTTATTCAAGTTAAAGTTTTTTATTTTAATTTGTAAGTAACCTTTTAATATCTAACCCATTTTTTTCTTTTTTTTCTCTCTCTCTCTCTTTTTTAGACGCCTCGAGAACCGCATCAAAGGTCCAAGTCTCGGCAGAAGACGCCACCATCGGCTAAAGTTCCTAAACAATCTCCTCTCGATATACCGGCAACCCTCATATCACCTTTCTCGAGTCCACCTGGTTTGCAGCAACAGGATATGGTTAAGCGAAATTCTCTCGATGCTACTAATTCCTCTCACAAGCGTCAACGAGGCTTGAATGAATTCGATCAATCTGCATCCTCTAAAGACAACAGTCTCTCCTCCATCTTCAAGTCAACGAACAGCATACCAGAGCTTCTGCAACCCATTTCGGATGTTTCAAACAGAAGTTCCTTCACGCACGACAACAAGATTACCGAACTTATGAAACCTTTTGAACCAGAGCCCATCGTAGCTCATCGGGCTTCTCACGGTCCTTTCACCAACGGTATCGATAGCAGAGTGCCGAGACAAGACTTCCCAGAGGCACAGGAATTTCCTAAAACTCAAGACTTCACCAAATCTTCTCAAGAAGCAAAATCTTCTCAAGATTTCTTCAAGAATTCTCAGGAGTTCTCCAACACGCAAGACTTTCCCAAGCACATGCTCGAGTTCCCTAGAGTTGAGTTACACAGGATTCCTGACTTTCCGAAAAGTTCTAACGTCGCCTCAAAAAGCACACCCGTCTTTCAGAAAAATCCTCCAGACTACGTAACTCAAGAACTACAGGAGTTTCTGGTGACCCAAGACCCTATCAATTTTCCGAAACAAGAGCTGAATGACTACACTGAACCAATTCTAGAAGTGAAAAACGAGATTAAATCCGAACCACTTCCGGATTTCTCTCTCAGCAAGTTGAATGAACACATCGAGAATTTTTCTCACACCAAGGTGAAATCTGAACCTCTCGAAGAATTCTCTCGTACCAAATCAGCTCAGAGCATCAGCGCCTTACTGCAAGAACCCTTGGCTCCCATGCCTTCACTTCTCCAGCCATTCAACCAGACTCCACAAACTTCTCAAGAGTTTCCACCAACGTTGACTCCGATTCTGCCATCCGAGCCAGCTATCCATGAGTCATTCGTCTCCACAGTCGACATGGGTGCGCTTTCCGGTTCCACAATCGACTCTACTCTTTCGACAGTAAACGTCCCAATCCTACCAACTCCAGTTGAGGAGAAAAAGAGCGAACACCACAAGAGCGAGAAGAAAAAGAAGGAGAAGAAACATAAACACAAGGACAGGAGCAAAGAGAAGCACAAACACAAGCACAAAGACAAAGACAAGGAACGACATAGGGACAAAGATAAGAAGAAGGCCGAGCAAGGTGATAACGTTCCCACAGAGCCAATCAAGATCACTATTCCGAAGGATAAAATCAACCTGAGTAGTGAATCTCTAGGTTCTGGAGAGAAGCTCAAATCCCCTCCTGGCAAAATTAAAATCAAGATTGCCAAGGAGAGACTTAAAGTCACTGAAACGATTCCTGCCTCGCCTATTCAACCTCTTCAAGGTCCACTCAAAATCAAGATTCGTACTGACACGATATCCAGGACCAGCTCGAGTACTGGAGACACGACGCACGAGAGTCGAAAACGTGAACGCAGCAACGATTGTCACGAGAACCCGACCACCAGCGAACCACCAACGAAGAAGCAGCCAGTCGTTAATCCTGGATTTGTTCAGCAGAAATCCCACGAGAGACAGAATGGCAGGCACTATAACTCCGGCAGTAATAACAAGGTACGTGGAAGCGGCAGAGGTGGCCGCCACTTCCCACCGCGCCTGCCCTACACTCAGCAGCTCCGTGAGGGCTTCTATCAGCGCTGCAATGAGCCTTTTCCGGGCGCTCATGGTCCTAGAAATCCTCTCCTTCGTCTTAATCATCCTGGTTCTAATTCACAGAGGGGAGATCCCTTCTTTTTTCCTAATTATCCACCACCTCCGATTTATAATCCAGGAGGCTATATGTATGATCCGGGGATTTATTATCAGTCTTATCAACATCAACAACAACAACAGCAGAGGTTTAATTTATATTCTGGGAACGTGATTATGACCCCGGATGGCACGATTGATATGAGTGTTCCACCACCGACTTTGCCTCCTGATTTGAGAAAGACGGGGAGTAAATCGGAGGGGTTAATTCCTCCTATTCCAAAGGTGGAGATTCCACCTCCTTTGCCTGATGGACCTCCACCTGGTTCCTCCCCTCCACCGCCTCCTCCTCCTCCACCTGAGTAGAGATGAAATTGTTTAGATTTTAGATAGAGTAAATAACACAGCCATACAAAAAGAAAGTTTAAGAACTTACTCGGAGGTCATTGTACATATTCTTATGTATTTTAAAGCGCTGAATCTAAATTTAAGGTCATAACACTTTATCCGATAAATTTTGGACTTATCCTCAAAAAATGTTATTTTCAAGTACTTGGATTAATGGAAAAATGGATAATGGTATCATTATTGTTTTCAAGTCGCTGAATTCAATAATGAAGTCAGATCAGTTATATTACTAAAAAATTTGTAACAAAATCTCAAATTTTCTCAAAATCTCAAAATTTTAAGCAGCAATTTGTAGACGAGCATCGTATTTTCATGGATTTTGAGGAAACATATCGAAATGTCCCTCTTCGATTTTGATGAGACTTATATACTTTGTAGGACATCAAAAACTAAGTAACACTTTTTTTGTCGGCCAAAACACATCTCTAAGGGGTAAAATCAACCCTTAAAGTACATCTCTAAAAATGACTTATTTATTTTAACCTAAACCAGTCAATATTTTTTAGTCAAATCAATTGCATGTTATTAGGTTTTAAATTGCAAATTTGTGCGTGGTATTTGTTCCACTGATGGTTGCTGCTTCTATTTTTTAGAAGGCAAAAGCAGCAATTTTTTGATTTTTCATTATAAAAATTAACAGTTTTATGAAAACTGTATAAAAACTACTCGTCGTAAAGTGACTTAAGTGACACAGTCACGTAAGTCTTTTTTAGTCACTTTTTTAAATCTATTAGACTCCAATTTTTTCTCAAAAAGGAAAAGAAAATCTAAGTGATATGTATATGGACAAATCTATAGTATGAAAATTTTATTTAATATTGAAGTTTACATAATTTTAGTTCGTGATTTTCCGGTTTTCTAGTTCCTATCATAAAGCATTTTGGAATATAAATACGGCAGTTTTGTGAAAAATTTGTTTATCTTGTAACAAAATGAATTTCAGTTTGTGTGACTTGTAAAATTTATTTTTGAAATTTTGACCTTGGTAGGTCAAATATATGTGTAATTAAATCGAAATTCTGGAGTCACTATTTTGATCAAAATCAGTCACTTTTAGTCACTTTTTAGATCAAATTTGTCACTTTTTTTGAAGTACATTAGTCTGACAGCCCTGATCATAAACCTAGGAGAAAATAGAAATTTATGTGCTTCAGTTTTTTTTTCTTTACCTCATTACAACAGCCTTTTCTTTGAAAAGTCTTCATAATATTTTTCGTAAAAAAAAAACGTATTTCTTTCTTTTATTTATTTTTTTTTTCGTACTAGAACGAACGCGCGCTCCGCGCGCGAATTTACTTTCTTTTTAAATGTTCTAATTTATAATATTTCATTTCTTCTTTCCAAAAAAAAAACTAAGTTTTATTGGACTAATTAACTAACTAACTTCCTTATATTTTATAAATAAAATAATTATTACATGTATTTTGACTTATAAAAAATAATAGTTGTTAGATTGTTTTCAAAATTAACTACGTTTACAGTTGTATTGATGTGATAATAAATATTAATTTTTTATTTGAAATATTATCATAAAACTGTAAATTTCTTAATTTTTTTTTTCGAAGGAAAAACCTCGTTTAAACATTCATACAACTATGAATGCAGTAAATTTTTAAAAGAATATAATTACCCATTTTTTTTATAACGCGATACATGTGTAATTAGTTATTTATATTAAAATTAAAAATAATAAAAATAAATGCGAATCGTTCTTTACTTTGCGTAAAATATGAATTAATTTTATTCTAATATTTCTCTCTAAAAAAAACTGTCTTCCTTTGTTTTTAAATATTATATTTTATGATACATTTATTTCTTTAAAGTGTGATATTTTATAAAGTATTGATTTAGACATTTATAGACAGATAATATAGATAATGCGGATAGATTTATAATTGATAATATGTTTTAGATATTTATCTTCTTCTATCAAAAAATTTATATCAAAATATAAAGTTTATTTTAAAAAATATCACACTCTAAAGACATATTTTGATCATTTTTTCACAACTTCGTCAAATATTTTTCTCTTACAATCGGGAAAAAAAACGTACCTAAAAGGCAAAACACCTTATGGAAAGTAAAAACCATTAACAAATTTTTTTTTTTCATATGAGAGATAGAAACAAAGTTGCTGTGTGAACTATTTTATATAACTTACGATATCTATTTTCAAATATCATAACGAACGCGTGTTTCCTCCTCCACCTTTCCATTTTTTAAAATCTTACAAAAATGTTTGTTTTCGACATTAACTACGTTTACTGTAGTATGGATGTATAACCCAATCACTTTATCGCATTTTTTGGCAACTTATTTATTTATCGTGGTTCTTTTCAGACCCAAGCTATGTTAAAACGTTCAATTATCAATACAAAAATCTGGTAAAATTGCTGTACACTCTTGAGCTCTTCTTCTTTAAGGGCGTTGGGCTCAAGTATTGAGCTCAAAATTCTATTCTCCATTTTATTCAACGAAAATTATAAATAAATATTTTTTCGCTCTGTACGCAGTTTTAAATCTGAAAAAAGATTAGTGCTACAGAGCGAAAAAATATTTAGTTTCGATACTTTTTTGCATAAAACGAAGAATTCAAAATCTAACTTCAAAATTAAATATTTTCATTTACTAAAAAAATATTTCAATTAGATATTTTCTCGCTCTGTACGCATAATTCTAGTTAACAATTGATTAATTCTACAGAGGGAAAAAATTCAAAATTTAATATTTGTTGAGTAAAATAAAGAAATCGAATTTTTAGATTAAAACTTGGCTCCAACACCCTTAAGGGCACAGCATAAAGATTGCAAAAATATTTAAACAAAAGCGTTACGTTACGGATGATCTTTTTATAATAGGATAGGAAGAAACAATTAACTATTTTATTATGACTCATTTTAAATTAATTTAATAATTAATTAAGGGCATGCCCTGCGCTTGGTTGTGAAAAATTTTTTCGGCGTTTACCATGTCCAAACGGAATCATATATCGCTCTCAAAATTTGAAATATAGGAAATGAGAAATAAATTGCGTTTGTATATTTAGTTGTAGTCAAAATTTTGAAAAAAATCAAGTCTATAAAGTAGGGATCTGATTTTTTTTTCAAAATTATGGCTCCAACTAAATATGCAAATGTAATTTAATGTCTCATTTCCTGTATTCCAAAGTTTGAGAGCGATATATCATTCCGTTTGGACATGGTGAACGCCGAAAAAAATTTTTCACAACCAGGCGCAGAGCATGCCCTTAATTAATTATTAAATTAATTTAAAATGAGTCATAATAAAATAGTTGTTTCAAAAATCGTGGTTTTAAGAAAGCAGTTTTATATTTATATTTAAAATAAACAATTAACTATTTTAAAACCGGTTAATTAATTAATAAATGAATTTAAAATTAGTCATAATAAAATAGTTAATTGTTTATTTTAAATATAAAAATAAAACTGCTTTCTTAAAACCACGATTTTTGATATATTTCAAGTTTAGACTTATGATAAAATGATGATTAACGAAACCCAATTTAAATGAGCACGCGGAATTTCCGAGCGTAGGGATTTAAAATTTAATTTTTTTATGAACTTGCAACGATAGGCATTGTAATTTTACAATATTTGTAAGAATCTTGCAGTGAAAGTGTAATATTAATAATTTTTCTAAAAAATCGTAAAAAAGTACAGTCATGTGAAATGTATGCACATACATAATGTATAACATTAATTAAGGGCGTTGGACCCAAGTGTCAAGCTCAAAATTCCATTCTCTATGAAAGTTTTTTTTTTTTTTTTTTTGAGGGGTTTCGAGAATACTTGATAGCTTCAAAAAATTAAAGTATTTAATAATCAAGAGAAAATATGAAAAATAAATATAAATATCTATAAATATAAATAATAAATATAAATAAAAATATATAAAATATGAAAATATAAGATGAAAATATGACGGCTGACTACTGTTCTATATTGAAAAGAGATACACCTCAAAAAGATAGAATGAAAAGGAAAATGTCACTATGAAGGTCTTCATAGAACCTTCTTCTTACATTCCAAGGTCTTTGGAATGTAAAAGAGTGCGGTATAATAAATAAATAGCTGTGCTTTCATATAGCCGTAGATTATGTTACCAATTTTTTAGTAATGACTTATCTGACTTTATTATTGAATTCAGCGGCTTGAAATCTATAATGATACCATATTTTTCCATCATATACTTGAAAATAACGTTTTTTGACGTTCTGTCCAAAATTTATCAAATGAGTTGTTATTTTGATCTCAAATTCGGATTCAGAAATTTAATAGTTTCCGAAAAAGTTCTTAACCTTTTCTTCATGTGGTTATGTACAGTTTTTTTTTTATTCGAGGCTAGATGATGTTTCAGCTGATTTAATGAGAAAAAAACAAGGACAAGAAAATTATTTTGCGGAGAAAGAAATGTTTGGAAATTTTATGGGGAGGCGGTTGCTGGTGGCAATTATTAATATAAATTATGTACTCAATTTAGTTATTTTTGTTTGTTTATTATTGTTTTTTTTTTTTTATTTTTTTTTATTTATTTATTTTTTTTCCTCTGATTTTTACTTTTTTAAAAAAATCCGGGTTATCTAAATTGACTCATATGGTAATTAACACATGACCTTAAGTTTTTGAAATTTTATTTACTTATGATTTTATTTACTTATTTTTGACTTTTTTTGTATGTTTGAATTTGCATAATTAAGTTAGATTGTTTTTATATTTTGTAATTTTCTACTGAGAAATTATTTCAACTCATATCGGAAATATTTCATTTTTATTCACAAAGTTTTACTTCGTAAAGAATTTAAAGTTGAAATTCTTGAAATTGCAAATAATGTTATTTAAGCCGCCTTCCGACACATAGATTTTTTGAAATCTAAATTTAGTTCGTTTAATAATTGTACATTTTCCAATATTTCTTTCTTTGCTAAACTTCCACTTTTCTTGTGGTATTTCTAGATTTTAGCATGAGTTCGGATACGTTTTTCTTTGCCTTCATTTTTTTTTGTTTTTTTTTTTTCGATAGACTCCCATTTTTTAAAAATATTTTTGCTTAATTTTGGATTTTATTCATTACTTATTGATAATTGAATAAAATAATTGCTTTCATATTTTCAAAGTTTTTCCCATATAAGTTCTAATAGTTCTATATTATAGCCATTGTGAATATAAATATTTATAAAACATTTGATCAATCTTTTATTTATTATTTGTGCTTGTACATCAACACTTTAGATAAAAATGGGAGTCTTTTCAAAATTAAATTTTCCAACTTTTTTTTATATCAATTTGAAAATTTTTTTTAATTCATGAAGCATTTGTTCTTTATATATATATATATTTATTTGAAT
This sequence comes from Synergus itoensis, assembly GCA_904066005.1. Taxonomy (NCBI): domain Eukaryota; kingdom Metazoa; phylum Arthropoda; class Insecta; order Hymenoptera; family Cynipidae; genus Synergus; species Synergus itoensis. The sequence continues at coordinate 75,821 of CAJFCP010026104.1, forward strand.
ATACTCTAACAAATAGAATTTTCTTTTTAATGAGAACGTTCCTTTTTTAGAAACATTCCTCTTTTTTCCAAGATTTTCATAACTCACACATATTTTTTTAGACCAAAGAATATACATCTGTGATTAAATTGATTTTATGATTAATTATTTTCAAGATTCTTAAAATAATTTTCCATTTGAATTTAAATATTTGTCCTATTTGTTTACAAAAACAAATGCTTCGTTAATTGAAACATAAAGATAATATTCTTTCTCTTTTTCTAACATAAGTAAAATTCGAAAATCTTATTTCTTCCGCAAATTTTCTTTCTTTTATTCTTTCTTTTTCTTGACTCTTAGAGTCCTCTTTCCCTGATTTCTATATGTATAGTAGATTTAGCAGCATGGGATTGTTTACTACCTTACTATTAATGTACTTGAACTTGACTTAATTTTTTTGTTTTGAGAAAATGGCGAATTTAGCAATGATTACAAAACTTGTTTGTGAAGCCAGTCTCTGAATTAAGAACCTTTTTTATACGTACATGACACAAAAGTAGGTGAATTTAAGGAATTCCTTATAATAATAAAAGTATTTTAATAAGGACAGCTAGAAACTGAACTTAAATATTTATTTTATTAATAAATTACTTCTCACGCGAAATGAGAAAACATAGCGAATTATATCAAGGAAGAGAATGTTTCCTTCAGTGATTTTAAAAGCTTACGCAAAAAATGTAGAAAACGTAGAAACCCAAGTTCAAAAACTGACAAAAACATTGTTTGCTTATTACACACTTAGAACTAATTTTCAACAGTGACACTAAATTCAGTGTATAATTTTTTAATCTAGGACAGTGTGACCAGTGTTAAGAATTTAAAAAAAAAAAAAAAACGAAAATTCTTTAAAAAAAGAAAAAACAAAGTCTGAATTGTTATCTTTAGGAGAGAAAGCATAGCTTTCCAGATAAAATGCTGTAACGATTTTTCAGTTAAAAACTTTTCACCAACTGGTAAAGTTGAGAAAAGCGTAGAAACTTGTTATTTTTTTACTTAGACATAATATTATATTACAATATTATTTTCGTTAAGGGATAAATTTTCTCCGAGGCTTAAGATATTTTTTTTTTGTTTTCAAGTAGTCAATTTTTTTATGCTCCTTCTCATGGAAATTAAATTAAATTAAATTAAATTTTCTGACCTCGAATACAATTTTTTTTCCTGAGAAACTTTTCATTTATCGGAAAAATTTATTTGTAAATTTTGTCAATACGCGAGAATTCATCACTTTATATAGAACAAATATTACTCAGGAATAAATAGAGACAGTGTATTAAAATTAATAATTAATATATAGATTTAAATATATTTTGAAAAAGAGTGAGTTTATATGTGTTGTTAGTTTGCCATTATAATATATATTAGATGTACATATGAGTATAAAAAATATCGCGTCATCGTCACTATTGTTACGAACATCACATTTCGAACATTTTCATCGACACTTTGTTTATTAATTTTACGGTGATTATTACACTTACGATTAGAACTTTTACAATTTATTAATACTTTTACGACTACTTTTACCTTCGCATTATTTGCGGCATTCTCTCTCATTCTTTTCTCTTTGATTTAGACTTTTCAAAAGTTTTTGCCAGTTGTACTTACTTTGACGATAATTGTTTAGAAAAATTATAACCGAAACTGTTGAATTTTTTCAAAACTAAAAGGGAGATTTTAATTTAATGTGGTAACTACCCTAAGAGCAAATTTAATTCAGTCAATTTTACATTCACCATAATAAATATAAAATATATAAAATATGATTAAATATTTATTATTTAGAACGTAAATTTGGTGAAATTAAATTTGCTCTCACAGTAATTTTTTTCCGAAAAATCTATGATTATTTTTTAAAAAAATTATGCAGATCGAAATTCAATTTTTTAATTTAAAATAGTCCCACTTCAGTTGTCCGAAAAGTTTCTCACAGCGGAAGAAAACTTAAAGCGAAAAAGAGTTGTTATCCTTATGATCGAGCAAAACTCGCAGAAATCCCTAATTTATTTTTAGTTATGTTAATTAATTTTTTTATTCCTAAGAATACAATTAAATGAAATATTTGAAGACGAATCTCACAGATTCTGATCCGTTTTCAAATATTTCTCAAGAAAAGAGAACTATGTAAATGTTAACTTAGAATTTTTAAATATTTTTTGATGATAGCTTTTATTTTCAAAGAATCATACATTCCAGTGAATTAATAGTTTTTTTTTAATTATTGATTGTTGATCAATCGAAAGTTTCCGCGAGCTTGTTTGCTCTGAACAATATTAGTTTAGAGAAAGCGACAAGGTAATTGCTAAGGTAAAGCGACTTTACTTTTTTTTTTTACGACGAAAATAAAAAGAGACTGCGCCGAAGATTTATTGCAGCGATTGATTGTTTTCGAGGGTTTACGGCTAATTTCTTAAGCGACCACGAAGAGGAAAAAAAACTCGAACGAATTGTAACGCGAACGTTGCTTCGACTTTGTGTATCTAATGTATTTTTACTTGTCGCTTTCGGTTCCTGTTTCGGTCAATTCCAACAATTTAAATTCTGGAACTCTTGAATTCTCTTCAACAATTTTTCCGATTAAAAATAGAAGTTCATACATATTTGAACAGACCGATTTTAGGAATATTTACCTAAATCAATTCGTGTGATATTTAAAAATGAAGCCTTCCTGGTTGGAAGCGAAAGCAGGAATCGTGGGCGGCATGATCAAAATCAATAAAAAATAAACGTTCTGTGGAAATGAATATACCTTAGTAATTATTTTGTCTCTTCTTAACTCACTTCGCACATCGTCGCCGCTTTTTGTGTACTAACATTGTTCAGAGAACCTGCGAAAATCCATCATTCGTCATAAAAATTGTTCGCTACGATATATTAGGTGAAGGTTCCTTAAAAAATCAAAATGAATCAATCTCACAAGCGCATGCTGCACGAATTTGCAATTTCATTTTCTTGTATTACCTGCACGATTAATTTGCATGTTTTTAAAATTTTCCCTTTAGTACCTCTACATTAGAATTAATTTAATATTTGAGGCTTTTTTTCATCATCATCACAGGTCACATTTCATTCAAAACTCATTTCTTTATACAGGTTAATTTCGATTCTCAAATATTTCATTATATAACAAATTTTATTTAAGGGTGTTGGAGCCAAGTTTTAATCTAAAAATTCGATTTCTTCATTTTACTCAACAAATATTAAATTTGGAATTTTTTCCTTCTGTAGAACTAATCAATTTTTAATTATAATTATGCCTACAGAG
>CAJFCP010026107.1:0-36473 GCA_904066005.1 Synergus itoensis
AAGGAATACAAAATAATCGCGCGCTTAGCGCGCGTGTTGGTTTACTAGTAGAGAGAAAAACTAAATCCTTATTTTTTAATGAAATGCATTAAACATATAGGTCAATAGATTCGTCTCGATGAAAGGAATCTTCATTTTCCTTACATCAGCTTTAAATGTTGAATATTTGAGAAGTTATAGTGGAAAAATGAATTTTATGAAAATTATAAAAGTACACGAAACTTGTAAAATTATGTATTTTGGTAAAACCTTGTAAAGAAATTCAACTTGATACATAGTGGAATAAATATGCCAAATTGCATCAATTTATCTATACGCGTTCTAAAGATTTTGCAGGATCGTTAAAATCATGACATATATACACCCCCCCCCCCACATACAAAAACATCCGGACAATTTTTCAGGACATCATATTAGATATATTCCACTTAAAATATATCCAAAAAAACCTTTTTTTAGAAACTGGATTTTTGTCACCACTACAAAGCTTCCTCTATGAGGAAGCAAAAATCACAATAAATTTTATAAAATTCTTTGGAATGGTGTAAAAATCCTAAAAATCCCATGAAATCGCGTTACATCGTTTCAAATTTGGCTAAATCCTTTAAATCCCTAAAAAAGAATTATTATCCCACAAAATATCGATATATCCCTTAAAATTACTTAAAACCCAATGATATCTTGCCGAATCCCTTGTAATTCCTGAAAATCTAATGAAATCTTGCCAAACCCCTTGAAATTCCTTAGAATTCAATATATAAATTCGCAGTAATTTTTGTAAAATAGCACAAAATCTCCTGAAATTCCTAAATATTCTCTAAAATCCAAATAAATTGCGTAAAATAATTTTAAATGAGCAAACTGTATAGACCGAATGCAAATTCCGAAAAAATAGACGCTCGCATTATTAATTGTCTTTGCAATGTTGCCCGCGCGCTATAATGCACGTATAATATTACTTGTGAAAAATAACTTTCCAATACGCTTCATCATGATAAGAGAAATCAGAACACCCTGTAGAAACCCTGCTAAAGAAAAGTACGGGGTATGCTTGGGGATGAATGTCGTGCTGTGACAATGGCCGGTTCTCTCCTTTCAACTCTGGTTTGAGTGGAGTAGCTACCGAGAGAAGTGGCTATCTGGTGTAGCTTGCCAGGAACCTATATAACGCCCCTTGTATACCATCCTATTCCAGCGGGAGTCACTAATGTCTAATGGGATCCTTCTAGCCACTGAATTGTCTACGACTACCACGTTGAGGTACTTAACTCCAGGTCTAATTACCAGTTGCACCGTATATCTGGTAAAATGATTAACCACTTAAAAGGCATTCATTTTTAACATTTTTACAGAAATTATTCCAAGCAGGGTGGCCACATGTCAGGGAAGTCAGAGATGTTAGGGAAATGTCAGGGAAATGCGAGTAGTTGTCAGGAAAAATATAAATTGATATTTATGCTAACTATTTTATTTTTGTAGTCTTAGATATATAACTTTTACAGTTTATTTAACAAATTTTAGAAACTTTCAATGGATTTCGAAGGATTATAAATAATTTACTTACAGGTATCTTTTGAGATTATCTAGGTTTCTAATGATTTCAAGACATTTTCAATAATTTTAAAGGATTTTAAGAGATTTCTAGGAACTTAAAGTGTTTACAAGAGATTTGTATAATATTTAAAAGATGTAGTTGAATTTTAAAAGGACTTCATGAAATTTTAAGAGATTTTTCAAGGGCGTAGCGAGCGGGGGGTGTCAGGGATGTGACGCCCCCCCCTAGCATCGTGCCGAGTCGGAATTTTCGGGTAATTCGATTATAATGTATATATTAAATAATTATATATCGATTATATAATTCGATCATAAATGTGTATAAATTAAAATCGCTGTGAAGTCACAGTCGGCAAATCCCACTTATTTAGTCGGCATTTATGACAATCTCACCCCCCTAGCTCAACACGCTCGCTACGCCCCCTGATTTTTAAGTAAGTTTAGGAATTCAAAGAATTTTAAAGGATTTTAAAAAACTTGTAAAAAATTTAAAAAATTTCGATTTTTTAAAGAGATTTTGAAGGATTTTAATGTTCCTCATGGAATTTTAAAGAATTTCACGAGATTTTTATGATTTTTTACAGAGTTTGTGAAATTGTAGGAAATTTTGAGAAGTTTCCAAAAATTTTGAAAGATTTTTACGTATTTTAAGGGATTTAAAAGTTTTTCGTGTAATTAGAAAGTATTTTAAGAAACTTGTAAGAATTTAAAGAGATTTGAAAGGATTATAAATTTTATCGTGTAATTTAAAAGGATTTTAACAGGCTTATAAGAATTTTAAAAAATTTAAATGTTCCTCATGGAATGTTAAAGGATTGTTATGATTTAAAAAAGATTTTGTAGAAGTTTAAGGAATCTCAAGAGGTTTTCAAGACTTTTAAGAGATCTTTACGTATTTTAAGGGATTTTAAAGTTTTTCGTGGATTTCTAAAGGATTTTAAAAAGCTTGTAAACATTTTAAGTAATTTTAGCATTTTAAAAATTATTTTAATGAATTTTAATATTCCTCATAGTATTTTAAATAATTTCAAGTCATTTTTGATTTTTAAAAAAATTTTATGAGATTTTTTATTTCAAGAGTTTTTTTTTTAGATTTTAATGCACTTTAGGAAATTTTAAAGAATTTTACGAGATTTTTATGATTTGTAAAAGATTTTGTAAAGTAATTGTAAAGGATTTCATAGAATTTCAAAAGATTTCAGTGAGTTTTAAATGATTTTAATAGGTAAGGGATTTCAATAGGTTTCTAATAATTTTAAGAGATTTTGATGCGTTTTAAGGGATTTTGAAGTTCCTGGTGGAATTTAAAAAAACTTGAAGAGATTCTAAAAATATTTTATGTAATTTTGAAGGATTTCAGGAAATTTTAAGAGATTTTTTAGAAATTTTAAAATATTTTGAAGTTTTGCGTGGAATTTAAAGTATTGCAAGTGATTCTGATAAATTTTACAAAGATTAGTGAAAATCGAAAGGGTTTCATGAAATATTAACAAATTTGAAGGGATTTCGTTGAATTTTGCTTCCTCATAGAGAAAGCTTTGTAGTGGTGTCAAAATCCAGATTCCAAAAAAGAGTTTTTTTGAATATATTTCAAGGGTAGTATATCTAATATGATGTCCTGAAAAATTGTCCGGATGAATGTATGTATGTATGTATGTATGTATGTTACGATCCTGCAATATCTTGAAAACGCGTAGAGATAAATTATTGAAATTTAGCACACTTATTACACTATATACCTAGTTGAATTTCTTACAAGGGTTTACCAAAATACTTTATTTTACAAGTTTCGTGTACTTTTATAATTTTCATAAAATTCATTTTTCGACCATAACTTCTCAAATAATAAAAATTTAAAGCTGGTGTAAGGCAAACGAAGATTCCTTGTGTCTATATGAATCGATTAACCTATATGATTAATGTATTTCATGAAAAAATAAGGGTGTTCTGGTTAATTGTATTTTCAAAAATTCATTTTTCAACTATAACTTTTAAAATAATCAAAATTTTGAGCTGACGTAAGGAAAATAAATATTCTTTGTGTCGAGATGAATCGATTGACCTATATGATTAATGCATTTCATTAAAAAATAAGGATGTTATGGTTAATTGTATTTTCAAAAATTAATTTTTCAACTATAATTTTTCAAATAATCAAAATTTTGAGCTGATGTAACGAAAATAAATATTCTTTGTGTCGAGATGAATCGATTGACCTGTATGATTAATGCATTTCATTGAGAAATAAGAAAGTTATGGTTAATTTTATTTTTCAAAAATTAATTTTTCAACTATAATTTCTCAAATAATAAAAATTTAAAGCTGATGTAAGGAAAATAAACTTTTATTGTGTTGACACGAATCAGGCGACCTAATATTAATACATTTGATTAACTAATTAATGCTTCCTCTACACGGAAAAAATATGTCCTGTAAAAATTGTAGAATTAGTCCAGGAGTTTTGGACGGGTACCAAAATATTGGAGTTCTTGAATGACTTTTAATAAAAGGTTTCAAACTTTTCAATACTAATTGCAAATGAGTCTTGGAAATTCTCTATAATAGTCTAGGAAAAATAGTTTTGTAATTACTGAAGAGCTGGGATTACAGAAAGTCCTGGACAGTCTGGGAAAATGTTGCGCGTCGATGTGCGCAGTCGACCATCAGCTGGCAGAGTGAATTATAAAGTTAATAAGTGTACTTATATAAAACTCACGAAATCTTAAAAATTAAAATATTAAAAATAATAAAATGATACACTTATAATATAATATTTAAATAAAACATGTTAAAACAAATTAAATATCACTTGGGTCACTGTGACGTTTCTCACAAGTGGTGAACATTTGGCTAGTTAGTATATAAGGACCATTTCGACCGGTATACTTAGCGTGCGATATTCTGCGTTAGAGAATTGCGTTGTGTGTAGTAGTGTTAGGTTAGGTATAGAATTAGGTTTGTGTGTATTAAATAAGTGACGAAAACGTTTCTCGTGTGTGTGATATGAACTTGGACACAAAAGACTACTAAGTCTGAAGTTAGCTTTGCTTTTTTTATTTTGTTTTAGAACCCTTCATATTTTCCTAGACTGTCCAGGACTTTATGTAGTTCTTTCTTGCACTTAGTATTGAAATATCTTGTAAATTTCATAGAAGGAGGGTTACAATTTTTACAACATTTTGGTACCCGTCCAAGATTCCCAGACTGAGTTCTACACTTTTTATAGGACATATTTTTTCCGTGTATGAGGAAGCAAAGTGCTCATTGAATGAGCACAAAAGTTGATACAACTTCACAGCTAGTTTTAATAGATTTTCAAGGTTGTATATTTGAGAGATTTTAACGAATTTTAAGTGATTTGAAGTGATTTTACATTTCAAAAGATTTAAAGTGATATTATCGGAAATTTTTGAAAAATTTCACCTATTATTATTGAAAATTTGTGCGCATTTTTCATACTTTTTTGTCAGGAAAATTTGTTTGAAAGTCAGGGACAAGTCAGGGAAATGTCAGGGAAATGAAAAAATTGAATCTTGTGGCTACCGGCTACCCTGCCAAGGGACATTTCCACCAGGAGTGAACGATTTTTAATTGAAATAATCAGGGACACTGACCAGGAAAACCGGGAATTAGTCTTGAATTTTGAGTACCAGTAAATTGTCACAGGACTTTTTTTTATAGGATTTCCAGTCTTTCTACAAAAAATGAGTTTTCCACAATCATCTTTCAAAATCCAAAATTGTTTTGTTTTCGAAAGAAAATTGTACATACTTAAGGCACAACCCCTTTCGCCTTGAATACTTTCAAGTTCGGGCATCTGGTAGTATATTGTATGCAATACAATAAAACCGCGTGACATCTTCTATTAGCCTCTTTTACAGTCAAGAGGTGATCCATGATATTTGTCCATCCAGTGGAGTTATAGAGTCAATAAATACCTTTGAGAGCTCTCTTTCAAAAGAACTCGATCGAAAAGCGGGTAATTATCGAATGCCAGTAGCTCATCATTCCGTGTCATTGAGGTTTTATTTAGGGAGACATATTTTTTTCCCTAGGGAAATTAAAGCGTGCAGAAATATTCTCTTTAATAGTTTACTCGTAAAAAGCACCCCATTCTAATGGTAACAGAAAGATTGGAAGGGTATGTATGATGATCTTTTTTGCACAAGTTACAAAAAGTTATTGTGCTCATTATTGATCGAATTTTCCCTTAACACTAGGTTTACGGACGTTTTTTAGATACCTATCTCTACGTCTACGCCACCCCTCAAATTAACGGATGAATGAAATTACGCACTTTCTTTAAAAAACCGATTTATTCAAGTTAACACAAAATTGCACAATATTTGGTATCACGTTTAAATAAAGTATCAAAAAATAAAAAATCCTTAAAAATATCATGGACCCGTCAAATTGACGGGTCCCGTAAATCTAGTGTTAAAGGTATTGGAGCCAAGTTCTAATCTAAAAATTCAGTTTCTTCATTTTACTCAACAAATCTTAAATTGGGAATTTTTTCTCTTTGCAGAATTAATCAATTTTTAACTAGAATTATGGGTACAGAAATATATATATATACACAATATACACTATCAAGTCTTTAAAATATATACTATATACATGTAAACAACTATATTTATTGTAAAAGAAAGGATGTACAAACTAAGAATACGCCACAATTGCGCCTCAATTGTTTCGACTCACGACTCGACTCAAAAATCTAACTCTCCTCTCTCCCTTCCGTTCTACCTACTCCCTCTACATCCATCTCTGCCAACTACCACTTCAACCTCCGGTATTCAAAAAAATAGCTAACAGATTCGGCTATCCTGAAAAATTGGATTTCCACATCCAATGCGATTTGTCTTTTAAACGAAGTTTACAAAGTAATACAACTAAATATAATAATAATCAGTATTTAAAATATGATCACAAAATTATCAAACTAAAATTTTCATCAAACACTTAAAGTCTTAAATAAATTTATATTATTCCCAAACGCTTAGGCACTTGTTTACTTCGCCGACTTCTTCTTAGTTCTCTTGGCTCCTCTTCAGTCTTGTCGTTTCCCTTTGTCGCCAATCTCTCTTCTTCAAATTCATTTGCAGATTCTTCTTCTACTTCAGCATCTTCGATTTCATCATCTGAATCATGTCCGACTGCCCTCCAAGGCTTGAGTTGTGAAGTATGGGCAGTAGTAGCATAAGTGCGTCTTGAATTGTCATACTTCAATTGAGCAACTTTATAGGTGTCATGTCCAATTATTTCAGTGACTACCAAGGGTCCCCGATATCCCTTTTGTAACTTTCTAGGCGCTCCAGTGTTGTCTGGTGCTTTGTCCATGAAGACCACATCTCCTAGTTGATATCCTTCGTCCTTGTATAGTTTCCTGTCTGCTCGTGCTTTCATCTTCGCCTGCGTTTCTTCAATCATTTTTCTAGCTTCGTCTTGCATCTCCTGTGCTGTCATCGTTGGTTCTCGTTGAGCTTCTGCACCTAGATTGCTCAATCGACCTTCAAACCGAGGTTGGTATCCATGTAACATTTCGAAAGGGCTCCTGCCCGTCGTTTTATTTCTTGCTAAATTTAAATGTTTCTCCGCTTCTGAAATTTTCTCGTCCCATCTGTCGTGTTGGTTGTCTTCAATGGTAGTCTGAATCAATGGCACCAGAACTCGATTAACTCTCTCGACCATTCCATTGGCCTGAGGGTGACGTGGTGATGTCAAAGTGTGCCTGATTCCCAATCCGTTACAAAATTCTTCAAAGGTTTTTGCCGTAAAACAGGTACCTCTATCTGTGATTAACCGTTTAGGTATTCCCCACATCGAAAAGATGGTCTTCAAACTCCGGATCACTCCTTGAGCTTTCGTGTCTTTACATGGGATTAGGAAGGTGTAACGCGTCAAATTGTCTATCACAACTAACAGATGAGTTCTTCCTCTTCTACTCCGCTCAAAGGGTCCAAGATGGTCTGCATGTATGACCTCGAATGGTCTCTTCCCGGGTGGGATGGGATGAAGCTCTCCAGGTTTCCGTCCTGCTGGATATTTCGTCAAAATACATTCAGGACACATAGATATATGACGTTTCACATATCTTTTCAACCTTGGAAACCAAAAGTGTCTCAAAATTTCAGCTACAGTTCTGTCCACAGAAAAGTGTCCACGCAGATCGTGATAGCGAACCACGATGGATTTCCTCATGAATTTAGGGATCACCATTCTTCAGTGCTCTGTTTTTCCTGACCCTTGCACTCGATAAATAAGTTGTTGAACCATCTGATATCCTTTTGCTTTATTTTTCTCTCCAACAGTTCGATCTTCCGGATTCTTTTGAAGAATTAGAGCCAATTCCTTCAATTCTGGATCTGCGGCCTGCATTGCTAATCCAAATTCTTCCTCAGTTATGGAAATATAGACCATTCTTCGATCCACAACTTCGTCCCACGTGTCCTTTGCTTCAGTCACTGGCGCCCTGCTCAAAGCATCAACATGAGCCATCCGTACACCTGGTCTATGACGTATTGTCATTTGGTACTCCTGCAACAACTCGGCCCATCTGGAGATCTGAGGATTCTTGGTCCTATTTGCATTCAAATATACCAAGGCTTGGCAATCCGCAACAACCGTAAATTCAATGTCAATCAAGAATGATCGCAATCTATCGACGGCCCAAACTATCGCCATGAGCTCTAGTTTACTGGAATGATAATTGCGCTCTACGTCTGTCGTCTTCTTGCTCACTGCATAAACTATGTGCATCTGATCGTCTGCACCTTTCTGTAAAAGCATTCCACTTAAGCCATCAGCGCTGGCGTCCGTATGAAGTTCCGTTTCTACCCTTGGGTTATATAAGGCAAGAATAGGTTCTTCACACAAGGCTTGTCGGAGATCCTCGAATGCTCTTTGTTGCTCGTCCGTCCATTGAAATTTTGTATCCGATTTCAGCAATCTCGTCAGTGGCTCCGCCTTCAAGGCATATCGTAAGACGTATCTTCGGAATGCACCTGTCAATCCCAAAAATCTTCTTACCTCGTGCACATTCTTCGGAACAGGAAATCTCTTAACTGCATCCAGCTTAGTCACCCCTGGTCGTATTCCTTCAGCTGAAATTCGATGTCCAAGATAGTCCACCTCGGGGACACCAAATATACATTTTTTTGGATTTAAGGTTAATCCTGCCTTTTCCAATGCTTGTAATATCAACTCCAATCGTCTTAAGAGGTCGCCCCAATCTTTTGCAGGAATAATCACATCATCCACGTGGAATAATGCGACTTTGTTTCGCAGATTCCCCAAAGCTTTGTTCATGACACGTCAAAATTCGAATGGAGCGTTCTTCAAACCGAACGACATCCTTGTCAACTCCCCAGAATCCTCCGGTGTCACAAACGCTGTCTTTTCTCTAGCCTCTCTACTTAAAGGGACTTGATGATATCCAAGTGCTAAATCTAAAGTAGCAAATATTGTGGCTCCCGATAGTTCCTGAATCTGGTCGTCTATGTTAGGCAACGGGTAGCTCTGCTTCAAGGTTTGAGCGTTAAGTCTTCTGTAGTCTATCACCATCCTAGGCTCTCCATTTTTCTTCTTGATTATCATTGCTGGGCTGGCGTATGGTGACTTCGTATCTTGGACCAGACCCACTCTCTTGTATTCATCGAGGATGTTTCTAAACTGGTCTCTTTCTGTTTTAGTTGCGCGGTATGGTGCTAAATTTACCGGCTTCGCTCCCTCCAATTCTCGTATCTCCATTTCCGTCAAGTGAGTGCATCCTAATTCTTCTAGATTCAAAGACCAACATATTCGATATTTGTTAGCCAGATTAAGAAGTTCAAGTTCCTGATCTTTCGAGATATTTTCTCCTACCTTGAGTATTCCCATCTCCAGAGGTTCTCGCTCAGGCTTGAGTCTTGGAACAGGTTCAGCACTTACTATATCTCGTGCAATTGTTTCTCCGACCTTCGTAGCTATTTCCTTTTTCCCATAGTTTGCCATCAATACGTCAATGGGACCAGCTATTGAATTGGCATGTACGAAGTATGCCTCCGATGGACGTATTATCACACTTTCAGTGATGTTGACTTGTTTAGTCGTACTGACATCAACAGCTTCTACTGAGAGGTCGTCACTCAGCTTATGCGGCACTCTCCAAAATTGAACGTTTCCTTCCTCAGAAATACTCCGAATTCCCTGTTGATTCATCCAACTCCTTCCAATCAATATTTCACGTGGAATTATCGAATCTGAAACAACTAAAGCTTGAACTGTTTCTCCTATAACTCCATCGATCTCAAGGACAAGATTCACCACTCCAGATGCTTGTGCCGGACCTCCAATTCCAACCATCCAACCTCCTCCAGGTGCTTGCTCTGGTGGTCTGACCTTGAATTTACAATGCTCCACTATAGACTTCCGAATCAAACAGTCCGAACTTCCTCCATCCAAGAAACCAGCCATCACATACTCGTTGTTAACTATCACCTTTTTGCAGGTACTTGGATTTGTGATTCGTTCCACCACATTGACTAATGAAGGCGAAGGTTTATTTTCCTTCTTTGGACAATTTTTGCTAATATGGCCTTCTTGTTTGCACTTGTAACAAACATTTTTCCCAGGCCTTGGACAATCTCTTCCCAGATGACCTTCATCCCCACAATTATAGCATCTATCTTGACGCTTACCTAGTGCTGAGGATTTGAAAGTTTTCTGATATCCGCCAGTTGACGTCTCTTTTAAATTTGTCGATTCCGAGTTTATCTTCTTATCTTCTGGTTTTGTCGTTTTGACAGGTCGTCGGGACCCATTCATCGCTTCCAATTGAGTGAGGTCTTCCAAGAAGTCTTCTTCTCTTGTGTGCTTCCGAGCACTCAGCTGCACAAACAACTGCTGTGACCACAATCCTTCAAGAATTTGCATCTTGATTTCCGTAAAATCCAATTTGAGCTTTCTGCACAAATATAATTTGTCAATGACATAATTTGTGGTCGACTCACTTTGCAATTGTCTTCTTTCTGTTAATTGATGCCATAACTCCGTCCTTGTTTGATCACGCATAAATATTTTCTGAAATCTTTGTCGAAATTCAGTCCAAGTCGTGATAAGGTGTCTCTCTGCTGACCACCACTCTCTAGCTGTCTCTCTCAATCCCGTGATCGCTGCTCTCAACTTTGTTATTTCGGTCCATTTGTTTAATGCTGCCAAATCCTCGAGGTCCTCCAACCACATTTCCGCCTTACGTGATTTTCCTTTCCCGTCATATTCTCGGATCTTAGAAACTGATGGAAGAGTACATCTGTCACGAGAAGAGCTTCTATCCTCCTCTTTCGGTTCATCTGTCACTCCAACCAAGGCTTTTAATAATCGAGGATTATCCAAAAGCACCTTTGGATTTTCGATCATTAGCTGAGCTAAAAGATCCTGAATCCCTTTCGACTGATCATTAGTTTCAACTTCAGGGAGTTGCGTTTCACTCTTCACATTCTGTGCCCTATCAACCATCGCGAAATTCCTCCGACCACTGCCGTACTCCTCTTCAAATTGTTGATGACTTTGTCGTGGATACATTTCCTGTTGAAAGTGTGCAGCCTGCAAATCAAATTCAGTCTGAACTCCCAGTTCACTTTTCACTGCTCTTTTGAACTCTCTTCCTTGAAAATGTTCTATTTTCGCTGGATATGGTGTAGATTGTGCACGAAATGGAACTGCATTCACATTTCGTCCTGGTGAGTTCACTTGTTCGAAACTCAATCTTCGTGGCATTGGTACAGGTCGCCCATCTTGTAAATTTCGTTGCACTCTTGGCACATCCGTCGCGTTCGCTCGTACGTCGGCGTTTTCTCCACCAAGGAATCCTTGGAAAATTTGCTCGTAACGTTCCCACACATTCCTAGGAACCGTAAGATAATCTAAATGTGAATCACTAGCACTCAGGTGTTCACCACCACTAAATGATCTGCTGTGAGCACCGTCGTCACCGATTTCGCTTCTCGTCTCCAAAAAATCGCTCGCCACCACACCCTGCTCTTGCACTCCTCTAGAATGATTACCCTCCATTCCTCCGAGAGAATCACTCTGTCCACCGAATCCCATTGGAACACTCATCCTCGCCTGAGACTCGTCTCCTCGCCAAATAAAAAAAAATGCACAACAACACTTCCGTCGACGACACTTTCGTAGTCCTCTAACCTCAATACGACGCCATTCTGGCCATGCCGTGAAACTAACCTCAAAACCGTATTAAATGTTTTAGAGACTTCTCCAGGTATGTGTCGTCTCTGAGTTGCTTGATACGACTGCGAACTATTTGTCAGAATTTTTTTTTGGATGTATCCCACTTCTGAATTGTAAACAACTATATTTATTGTAAAAGAAAGGATGTACAAACTAAGAATACGCCACAATTGCGCCTCAATTGTTTCGACTCACGACTCGACTCAAAAATCTAACTCTCCTCTCTCCCTTCCGTTCTACCTACTCCCTCTACATCCATCTCTGCCAACTACCACTTCAACCTCCGGTATTCAAAAAAATAGCTAACATACATAGTTGAATTTCTTACAAGGGTTTACCAAAATACTTTATTTTACAAGTTTCGTGTACTTTTATAATTTTCGGAAAATTCATTTTTTGACCATAACTTCTCAAATAATAAAAATCTAAAGCTGGTGTACGAGAAACGAAGATTCCTTGTGTCTAGACGAATCGATTGACCTAAATGATTAATGCATTTCATTAAAAAATAAGAAAGTTATGCTTAATTGTATTTTCAAAAATTAATTTTTCGAATATAAGTTCTCAAATAATAAAAATTTGAAGCTGGAGTAAGGGAAATGAAGATTCCTTGTGTCTAGACGAATCAATTGACCTATAAGCTTAATGCATTTTATTGAAAAATAAGAAAGTTATGCTTTATTATAATTTTTGAAAATGAATTTTTCGCGACTGTAAGTTTTCAAATAATCTCAATTGAAAGCTGATGTAAGGAAAATTAACTTTTTTTCCATATACAATCTACAGATCTACACTGATAAAAAAAAATACATTTGAATCTATAGCATGTTTCTTTGAATATGTACATATGGATTGAAAATAATATACTATCTATAATATACTATCTTTTCTTACTTGTCTGCACTGAGAAAAAAGTTTGGTTTGACCAACAAAAATTTTGTTGGCTCAACAAAATAATTTTGTTGTTATTTGTGCAACCAAACTGTTTTGTTGGCCTAACAAAACTATTTTGTTGACTCAACAAAATTCGTTGGTTAGCCTAAAAAAATAATTTTGCTGTCCAAACAAAATATTTTTGTTGGTATACCATATATGTATATATATTATTCAGATGAAAAAATACTTTTTATATTCTCAAAACCCAAATTAAGTATAAGAAAGAAACGATTTGTATGAGAAAGTCATTTATACTAATTCATAAGTAACATCGGAATGAATTAGTGAATAAATTTTTCTTGCAAATCAGTTATTTCTTATGAATGATTCCGGGATTTGAAAATATATAATAAGTGTTTTGATCTGATTTAAAAAGTAATTTTATCTGATTCAAAAGGTATGAAATAAAAATTATAAAATATGCAGAACACAGATAAACATTTATTCTTAAAGCTCATGACATTGAGATCGTGGTGAGAGTACCTAAACATTTATTATATATATTAGTAATCCCAGTTTACAAGCGACTCTCCTTCTGAAACTGAAAGAATACATGAGGTTTTCACACAACGAAGATTTTTATAATTTAAAAACAACCATGTATTTTTCATTTTTACCAAACGTTTTATTTTCCTCATCGAACCATTTTTTCAGTGAATGAATAATAACGAATTTATAGGTTAAAGTTTTAAATTGCTTGACATATACTTACTTTTGAAGGTGTCAATTAGGCATTTTAAGCCCCAGTCTTGTAGAATTTTTCTCACTTCTTTATCTGCCATTATTTTTATTTCAATAATTACAATTCAAAGAACGAAACACATCGAAAGAAAAACACCAAAGCGTCATCCGCAGTCATCCGCCATATTAAGCATGAACGAGTTCGCGTTTCTGATACGCATGCGTGGTCTCGTATCTAATTAGACTAACCAAATAGTTTTGTTGGCTCAACAAAACTTTGTTTAGGTCAACAAAAACAGACTCAACAAACAAATTTTGTGTTACCAACAGAATATTTTGTTGGCCCAACAAAATAATTTTGTGTTAACAACCAAAATTTTGCTAAGGCAACAAAAACTGTTCAACAAAACGTTTTTGTTGTAATAACTAAATCTTTTTTCTCAGTGCAATATCGAGCGATAAACTCAAGAATCAATAAATTCTTGTCTTGTCGTGCATCATTACCTTCAACCCAAACAAAATGTCCAAAAATGTATGCTGTTACACTGGTGTTGCCCCTTAAAAGCTAATCAAGTTTGTAACAACAATGTTTGCGAGATTTTCGAGACATTTCGTTACACCACTTTTTTAAGATAGGAAAAATTTGTTAAAATATTTGAAAATTCCGAGAACGTAGATGCTTCAATATGGAAAGACTGAAAAACAGAATTGATTTGTGCATTATATACCATATTATTATATAGATTGAAAGAAATTGAAACTGTAAACATAGGTTGTTAGTTTTAAATCAGACTGTATAGCACATTCCTTTCACCGTTAGCGACAACTCATAGGCACAATTCGTCTAAGTCACTTTGTTTCTCGAAATGTCAAAGATAATTGCTCAATTCGCCATGGAAGACCTTTCGTCGCGCCGTATCGCCAAACGCATTGCCAGATTATTGCAGCACTCGCCCCCTTTTGCCCCTCACTCTCGTATAGCAACTCGTATGTAGTAATTGCTCGACAGTGTTGATGGGGGTTGAGGCTGAGCGATTTGCCCATCTGTGGCATTGTCTCTTGTACAATGACACCACATGACTTCTTCTATTAGCCGTCTACATTACCGAGTGGTACTTTGGTACTTCACGACCGCGGGCAACTCTGCATGTGGCATTGTGGCATATCAATGACACTGTTTAGTTTTCCTATTTTTGTTAAGGGATTTCTTCAGCTACCTAAAATTGAACTGACGCAATGTAGAAGGAGGCGTACAATTTTTTGTCTGAGCACAAACGGATCCTTACAATGTAAACTAGCTGTGAAGTTATATCAACTTTTATGCCTCATTCAATGAGCACTTTGCTTCCTGGAAGCAAATATGATTTGCTTCCTCATAGAGAAAGCATTAATTAGTTAATCAAATGTATTAATATTAGGTCACCTGATTCGTGTCAAAATAAAAAAAGTTTATTTTCCTTACATCAGCTTTAAATTTTTATTATTTGAGAAATTATACTTGAAAAATTAATTTTTGAAAAATACAATTAACCACAACTTTCTTATTTCTCAATAAAATGCATTAATCATATAGGTCAATCGATTCATCTCGACACAAAAAATATTTATTTTCCTTATGTCAGCTCAAAATTTTGATTATTTGAAAAGTTATAGTTCAAAAATGAATTTTTGAAAATACAATTAACCAGAACATCCTTATTTTTTCATGAAATACATTAATCATATAGGTTAATCGATTCGTCTCTATGAAAGGAATCTTCATTTTCCTTACATCAGCTTTAAATTTTGAATATTTGAGAAGTTATAGAGGAAAAATTAATTTTACGAAAATGATAAAAGTACACGAAACCTGTAAAATTAAATATTTTGGTAAACCCTTGTAAAAAAATTCAACTTGGTACATAGTGGAATAAATATACCAAATTTCATCAATTTATCTATACGCGTTCTAAAGATATTGCAGGATCTTTAAAAGCGTCACACACACACACACGCGCGCGCGCGGACAGTTTTTCAGGACATCATATTAGATACATTCCACTTAAAATACACGGAGAAAATTTGCGCGGTAATCATTACCGAAAGTTGTGGTGAAATTGGGATATCGTGACATTTCGGTAAATTTTCACGTACAGCACTGTAAAAGGAATTACATGAAAATCTACCAAGCTTTCGGTACAGAGTACCGCACTGCTCATGAGAACGTCCTGTACTAAACCACAAGAAAGTTTAGGCTCCTGGACTTGAGAATTTACCAAGCCGTGCGGTACTCAGTACCGCACGGCTTGGTAGATACAGCTTGGAGAGAAAAAAAAATAATCTCGTTATTAATGTATGTATATTTTACAAATACATACATCAAACCCTTCAACTAACTGACCATGCTTTACATATTATATATACAATTTTAATGGTAAACTAAACTATATATGAGTACAATACATAAACCTATTGCTATGACTAATACATATATAAAACTATCGCTATATTCGGCGAATCGCACGCACTACGCTGAGAGTATAGATTTGAATCGTCCTTATATACTAACTAGTAGAAAGTATCACCACTTGCGAGAAAGATATAATAGGAGCGAATGAAAATATCATGTGGTTGAAGTTCTGAATGTTCAAAATGAACGAATTTTTATATTATATTGCATTTTATTGTATTGATTGAATTTTTAATTTACTTCAAAAGCAATAATAAATAATAAATAATATCGAAAAACTGTAATGCTATATAATGTGTGGACCCGATTCCTTATTGGTCAATACAGTTCGTGACGCGTCGTATATCGATAATCGCGGGCGACGCGGGAAATTTTAAATCTTTATATTGTACAAAATCGTTCGGTCTCGTTTATTATTAAATTATAATTATAGGAAAGGTGGAAAATATTAAGGTAACTTCTGAAAGATGAGAACAATTTATTTTATATTCCTTATAAACATTTAAAACTGTGAACCGGCAAGCGTGGGCTCGTGGGCAGTGTGGTTTTTATGTTACTAAGAAAACCTTTACTGCGCATGAGCGGGATGTTGATGCGAGTTCGCTCTTAGACATTCTAGATACACTTGGTAGCTTTACCGAACGGACGGTAATCCTTCCAGTCCAGCTCGGTGAAGGCTCACGAAAGTAAATGCGAAAAATTGAACGCATCTGCTTTGAAATTTTCAATTTATCTTTGAAAAAATTTCATTTTGTTGGTAGTATTTTACGTTGAATACTTCCTCACTTCTTACAGTATTTACGTTAATCATTATTTTCCACCTATTACATTGCGCGACTTGAAAAATTACAGTACTAATATTTATTTTTTAATATACATTCATCATATGCTCCCAAAAGCTTATTAAATAATACTGATACTAGACGAAAGAAAGCTGAAATGTCACGATATCCCAATTTCACCACAACTTTCGGTAATGATTACCGCGCAAATTTTCTCCGTGTATGTTCAAAAAAACCTTTTTTTAGAAACTGCATTTTTGTCACCACTACAAAGCTTCCTCTATGAGGAAGCAAAATTACAAATTTATAAATATTTATATTATCTCGAAGAGCGTGTATAATTTTGCTTCCTCATAGAGGAAGCTTTGTAGTGGTGTCAAAATCCAGTTTCCAAAAAAAGGTTTTTTTTTAACATATTTCAAGGACAATATATCTAATTTGATGTCCAAAAAAATTGTTCGGATGTATGTATGTATGTATGTATGTATATATGTATGTATGTATGTATGTATGTATGTATGTATGTATGTATGTATGCATGTATGTATGTATGTATGTATGTATGTATGTATGTATGTCACGATCCTGCAACATCTTGAAAACGCGTAGAGTTAAATTAATGAAATTTAGCACACTTATTACACTATATACCTAGTTGAATTTCTTACAAGGGTTTAACAAAATATTTAATTTTACAAGTTTTACGTACTTTTATAATTTTAGAGAAACTCATTTTTCGACTATAACTTTTCAAATAATCAAAATTTAAAGCAGATGTCACGAGAAAAGAGATTCATTATGTCGAGACGAATCGATTGGCCTATATGATTAATGCATTTCATTAAAAAATAAGAAAGTTATGCTTAATTAATTTTTTAAAAATGAATTTTTCGAATATAAGTTCTCAAATAATAAAAAATTGAAGCTGGTTTAAGGGAAATGAAGATTTCTTATTTCCAGACGAATCGATTGACCTATAAGATTAAGGGCATGTGTTAATTACCATAAGAGCAGATTTAGTTTCCGCAACTTTACGTTCGCAATAATAAATATTTTTCTTTAAAATTAGGCCATTTACTTCCGTTTCTTACAGGCGGAGGTAAATGGCCTAGTTTTAGCAAAAAATATTTATTATTCAGAGCGTAAAGTTGCGGAAACTAAAATGCTCTTATGGTAAAGTATCACATGCTCTTAATGCATTTCATTGAAAAATAAGAAAGTTTTGCTTTATTGTAATTTTCGAAAATGAATTTTTCGACTATTACTTCTGAAATAATTAAAATTTAAGGCTGATGTAATGAAAATAAACTTTTCTTTGTGTTGACACGATTAAGGTGACCTAGTATTAATTCATTTTATTAACTAATTAATGCTTCCTCTATGAGGAAGCAAATTGCTCATTGAATGAGCACAAAAGTTGATACAACTTCACAGCTAGTTTAAGATATTTCGCTTAGTTTGCAGCTAAACTTTAATAGAATTGAACTTATTTCAATTTTACTTTTGTCGCTTCCAAAGGGATACTATATATTTTGGGGTTGGCAGCACTGCCAGTTGAAATTTTGATCCTGAAATTATTTTTTTATTTTTTCTTCCAGTGGCGCTAGAGAGAATTTTTCACAATATGAAAAGCAATATTTTAAATAATAAATATTGACATAGCGATCAGTGGAATGAAAATATAGCATCAATTATGTATTCTTAAATATTGAAGTCCATGGAAAATGAAAAATTTCTTAAATTTTGATTTTGTTTTATGAGTCAATAAAAATTATATGTTGCAGGTTGCTAGGAATTGGGTTTCTTCTGAAAAAGCACTGGACACACCCGAGCTTTCTTTAAGCGGAGATATAGAACGAGTTTCATCAGGTACTTTAATTTGTAAAGTTAATCTACTTTAGACGATCTAAATGAAATTAAAATTTTTAAAAATTGAAATGATAAAGTTTGGAATCTTCCTTATATCAGCGAGGCAGAAGATTATCTTGCCGATACAGTTTGTTTTATTTTGTTGATGCTAATTCGATTTATGAATTTAAACAGCTGTTAGAGGGGAAGGTTAAAGTTATTGAATATCAATCGAAACCTAATGACTCAACGCTATGACAGTGTGCGAATTAAAAAAAAGTATTTATTAACAGAAGGCTATTTCAGGAGCTGCAATATTCCTTTTTAAAAATTATAATACTTATCTTCCTTTGAATTAGTGAATAATTTAATAATGCATTTTCTTTTGGATTATTTTGCAGGACATAGTGTACATGAGATGACGTCCTGGTCTTGCATCGAATCTCTCTTCAAGTACATAGATAATCAATATAAAAGCACAGTTGGTAGGTCCGAACTGTAAATCTAACAATGAAGTAATTTTTTAGCCTACAATTTTTTTAGACACGTGTAATCTTTTTTTAAAAATTATGATTTGGAAAATTTGATGTCTTTTCTCTTTTTATTGAATTAAATATGAGAAGTCTTGGTGTTTTAATTTGTGTTTTAAAGTGTAAACTTTTTTTAATAACTACGATTTAGAAAATTTAATGTCTTTGTTCGTTTTATTGAATTAAATCTGAGAAGTCTTGGTATTTTAATGTTTGTTTTTCCAAGGTAAAGACATTTTTATGTCACTTCGTAAACTAGAGTTGATTAATTAAAATGTGTGTAGTTTTATTTTTAATTACATATTTACATTTTACAATGAAAATTCTTTTCATTCTATTCAAGAAGAGTAAACTCAAAAATACTCGAGAGAAATTTTCAAAACTCAAAAATAGTTTATTCTAAATGATGTACGATTCATCCAACTATCTGCACGATTTTAATATGTATATTAGAATAGTTCGTATGGATCACATTTATACTTTGAATAATAAACAGTCGGTGAGCATTTTTACATCCGAATGAGTCGTTTTTACTGTAGTTGGAACATATGTATTATTTTTCCTTAAAATATTTACAATTCATATTTTTGGAAAGGATGTTATTTCGTTAGTTTATTGTTAAGGGTAAATAGGATGAACTTCGCCTATCAAAAAAATGGTGTCTAAGTTGTTGGCTCTCTTGTGACAAAAAGCAGGCTAAGCATGTGTCTCTAATCGCGTTACTGTAATTGTATTATGGACATTCCCCTCCAAACAATAATACTCGCTAATGCTCTACAGTTACTATCATTACTACGTGTTGGGTCTTTCACTAATCAGAGTAACAAATTTCCGACGGTGAATTGTACTTTTTTTTCATTTAATTTTTTTAAACCAATAGTTTTTGAACTTTTAAATTATCATAAGCATCAATTATTGACAAAGGTGTGTGCTTTGTTGCGCAAATGGCACATGACATTCTAGTTAGATAAATTGGTGATTTTCCGTAACATAAATATTATTTTAAATTTGCAGTGTATACCAAAATATGTAAAATATAGTAACTTCTGAGCTCTGACATTCCTTTAAAAATTAAAATTAATATTAGTAATTCATTATTCAGAAAACACTTTACGAACCATACATTATGAATTGCCTTTGTTGCTCAGATATTGGTTGTACCAAAAGAGCTTTTAAGGGAGGCGACCCTCGAGAATAATTTCCCTCTCGTATAAGCTTATGCTCCTTTATTGACAGAGCGGATAGCGAGTATAAAAAAAAATCTCCTAGAAAACTATTCACCAGAATGGCGGCGGATTTCGCTTATCAGAGGAACATAAAAATATTACCGGTCAGTGACCCAAATTTTTACCGAAAGTCGGGACGAAGAAAAAGCGTATCGTGGTCGAGAGGTATAAATCTCGTTGATTTATAAATGATGAGCGAGATCGGCAATGAAGTGCGCATTATGAGATAAATGGTCGATGTGAAAGTAAAAAAAAAAGAAGAGCTGATAAATAAAATTGCGGGGGCAGGCTCCACATTTATGTTGAGCTTATCGTCGATCATGAAGCGTACTTTTCGCTCTTAAATTGTATGGAAGGGAGATAATAACGAAGATGTTTTTTTATTGAAGTTATCATCGAGGTGATTTCCAAAATATTTCATGATTAAATATCAGCGGATCAATCATAACTTTACTATTTTCCTAATTTTCAACTTTCCCATTGTTCCTAAATTCTCGTATGTTGACAGGTTTGACATTTTAAACGTCAAATATTTCAAGAGATTTTAAACTAATTTTAAAGAATTTTAAAGACTTGAGAAATTCTTAAGAGATTTCATTAGAATGCAAGATATTTTGAATGATTTTAAAGAACTACAAGTAATTTCAATCAATTTAAAAGGATTTAAGGATTCTCAAAACATTTTAGAAAATTTCAAAATGTTTTCAAAAAATTAAAGAGATTATACGAGATTTGAAGACGTTCTAAGTAATTTAAAAAGATTTCAAAGGGTTTGGGGAATTTTTTTTAATTTTATGGGTTTTCATGATATTTTAAATAATTTAATGGCATGTGATACTTTACCGTAAGAGCAATTTAGTTTCTCCAATTTTATGCTCTCAATAATAAATATTTTTTCCTAAAACAAGCCAATTTACCAATTTACTAAATAGTTTTAATCTTTTATTTATCTAAGTTTTTTTATTTATTTATTTTATTTATTTATTTATTTATTATTTTATATTATATATAAATTATATTATAATTATTTTATATTATATATTATATATTATTATTTATTTATTTATTTATTTTAGTTATTTTATTTATCTAAAAGTTTTAATCTTTTATTTATCTAAATAGTTTTAGGAAAAACTACAGTACAACCTCCCTAAGAGCGAACTTATGGGCGGTTAGGGGTAATAATTCCGAGAAATAGGGGGCCCCCACTACTGGGCGTCGAGCTCGGAAATTGCGCGTGTGTGCGAAATGTGTGTTTGAGTACGAAACCTCAAATAGAGCGAGCGGCCCGCGGTGATGAAAACGTAGCGTCTTTTTGATTAAATACGTATAAATACATATTAAATACATATAATATATTTTAAAAGTTCGTTACTCACAGAGTATCGGAAATTACTCTAAAATTATTTAAAATTTGTAAACTTTTTTGCACACAATATATTAAAAAATAAAACAGAATATTTCAACATGTGGACAAAAATACAATATATATGAAATATGACTGTTTATAGCATACGTACATATTAAAAAGTGTACATATTATATGTATTTTAATTTAAAATGAAATTATAATTTTGTTTTCTTAAAAGTTTTATAAAAATAAAGCTGCCTTGTACTATATAGGAGTTAGAAGTATCAACAACCTTTAAAATATATATACGAATTATTGTATGCAAATATAAGAAAAATAATTTTAATAAAAAACCATTTTCAATGAGAAAAAACTGAAATTAAGCTGCGCTCGGCTGCTCGCTCTTTTCGGGGTTTGCGCCCAATTCTCGAGGCAGCGTGAGTCACCGTGAGTAGGGTTTGTAGTGGGGGAAGCGTCCGAGCTCATCAAGGCCATTTTCGCTCTTATCGAGGTCGCTCTTAGGGAGGTTGTACTGTATTTAGATATTACTGCAAGCGCAAAGTTGGGAAAACTAAACTTGCTTTTATGGTAATTACCACATCCCCTTAAAAGAATTTCAGGTTTTAAGACTTTTTTTTATAAGATTTCACAATGTTTTAAAAACTTTAAGAAATTGGGAACGATTTTAAAGAATTTCAATGATTTTCAAAGAGATTTCTAATGATTTGGAAAAATTGTAGGCATATCAAAAAAATTCCGAATTCCGAAGAATTTGAAGATTTTCAGTTGATTTCAAAGAATTTTAAAGATTAAAAAATTTTATAAGTGAACTTAAGGAATTTTAAGGGATTTCAAAAGATTTCAGAAGATTTCAACTGATTTAAAAAGGTTCTAAGGGATCTTAAAGGATTTTTAAAAATGTCAAGGAATTTCAATAAAATTAAAAAGACTCTATAAAATATTTCAAAGATTTATAAATATTTCAATTGATTTGTAAAAATTTCAGAGGTTTCGAAAGATTTTCAAAGATTTTTGAAAATTCAAAGTGATATTAATAAAAGTGAATCGGCACTATTTCATTAGTAACTTTTTACTAATTCAGATTGAGAGAGTAAAATTTAGTAGACAAGCTAGGTTGTCTAGTGTGCAATCTCAAATGAATTTGATGGTTTTTGACGAAATTTTCAAAGTTATAAAAAGGATTTACAAACATTTAAAATGACCTGAAAAAGATTTCAATAGTTTTCCAAAGATTTCAGAGATTAATTCTAAAAATTTCAAAGTATTTTTAAAGATTCAGGGATTAATAAAAATTTTCAAAATCTCAAAAAATTTAATGGTTTAAAAAGATTTACTTAGGATTTCAAACATATACATATAATTTTTATTAAAAAGGGACAAAAATGTAAACAAAATCGAGCACGAATATTTGGATGAGATATGAAGAACACCGAGCGCTCGATGAGATTGTGATTTATTTAGATTTTTTACATTCTTAACGAATGAGAAGGTATTGGCTTTGCTCATTTCATAAAAATGATTTCAACTTATTTCATAAAATCTCGACGTTTCAAGACCCCAGCAGGAGCGGAGTAAAGATTTACGGGGCCCGAGGCTATAATGAATATGATTATATTTTATGAATATAAAGTTTAGTTGATTCGCGGAAAACACCAACAATTATGTTTTCCGTGAACTCAAACATGCATCGACTGGCAGCAATATATTTTAAAATACTTAATGCAGTCTAAATGCACTTGCTTTGATTATCTTATTTTTAAAATTATAAATTTTGATTCATTCATGGCTGCGTCTGCAAAGTTAAATTGCGTGTGTGAAAAAACGCAAATGCACAATATGATATTTTTTTATTCGAGCTCGCGGGGCCCTTTGGATGTGGGGGCCCGGGGTTATAGCCCCTCCTAGCCCCCCCCCCCCCTTAATCCGCCCTTGGACCTCAGGCTCGGTTCACTGATTCACTCCCATAGGCCAGAATGGCAAATTATTATTATTATTATTTCCTGAGATTAGTTCGGTGTCCCTCCTTGGTGGCGCTCTAACTTAGACTCCGAAGGGTGAGGGGAAATTCAAAAAATTCTCTAATCTTGTGTGTTTTGTTTTTGATTTAAATGTAATCAAATGTCATATGAAATTGTTCGAAATGGATCGCGGTTATTGTGTTGTGCCTGGGTGTAAAGAGAAGAAAAATCCTGCGCTAAAAGAGTTTGGACACAGAATTCCTAGTAAATCATTCGTGCGTATGCAGTGGCTTGAGGCTATTCGAAATCCGGAGTTGAAAAAGTTATCAAACTCCGAAATAACTTCTAAACGGTTTTTCGTGTGCCGAAAACATTTTTCTGAAGAAGCATTTTTAAGAAAAATGCAGAATGGTGCGATACGACTAAAAAATGATGCAGTTCCAACGAAGTATTTACCTGAAAATGAGATAAGCACTGAAAATGTTTCGATTGATTTGTCAAACGCGGAAAGTCCACACCGCAGCAGAATCGTTTTCGAAAATTTAATATCACCATCAGTGGGGAAATTGTGCAATTTATTGGAAAATACAATACCTGCGGATGAAATCAGGGAATGCTTTACACGTTTCGATAACGTAAGCATAAGTTAAAATTTAATTTTTTGTGTATTATACTGACAAATAAAAAAATGTTATGGAGATAGAGAAAAAAAAAACCTAAATTAACCCATTAACGTTCAGCCGGACACGTTTTGTACACCTCTCTTCCCGTGCTCACAGCTTTTGCATTTCGAGGAAAACAAAATCTAAAAAAATGTATACTTATAGTTTGAAGTGTGCTCTTTCCGGTAGTATCACTCAAATTATCGAAAAAAATTTTTTTTTGATCGAAAAATGCAGTTGAAACAAAAATATCACGATTTTTGAAAGCAATTTTTTTTAAATCGAGTTTTCAAAGATTTACCGGCTTGGAATCATCTTGGAACCGGTCTAGATCGTGGACGGGATGTCTGAATTGACCAATTAGAGACTTTAAAATGACGCCCGAATTGCAAAATTTTTTCCAGAACATTCATGAATTTTTTTCTCAGAAACGAAGCACTTTACAAAAAAATTGTTAAGAACAAAAAATGCTTAGAATTGGCCAAAGAATACCCCTGAATTTTTTCAACACGATTCGAGTGATTTTTTCGTTTTGCAAATTGCCAATTTTTGGTAAATTGCAAAAATCGCTCGAATCGTTTTGAAAAAATTCAGGTGTACTCTTTGACCAATTCTAAACAATTTTTGTTCTTAGTCATTTTTTCGTAAAGTGCTTCGTTTCTGAGAAAAAATTCCAAAATTTCAAAATTGGGCAATCAATGATTATTATAATCGTTTTAGGTGTACAAAACGTGTCCGACTCAGGGGCGGATCCAGACAAGGGCTTTGGGGGGGGCCACGAAATAATTAACCTTCCCCTCCACCAAGTTTTTGTACTTTCAAGCTGCGTGAAAATTTCAAATCTGGGCTTTGGGGGGGGCAAGAAGTCATACCCCCCCCTGGATCCGCCCATGGTCCGGCTGGACGTTAATGGGTTAATTCAATGTATTTTACAAAAGTCAGCAATAAGTTTCATCTTGAAAATTGCCTTGAAATTAATATAGATTCTTTTTTCCTTCATCCATAAATCGTTCTTGACTTTAAGCTTTTTGGAGCAACGGACAAAAAGTCATTTCGTACATATATAGTTTTTAGTCCGGAAAAATGTACGTATTGAAATTTACTTTAACCGGGGAGGGTTTCTTGAAGCCAGGAGGGGGGGATGCTCTTTGTTTTTCGAAAAAACTAATTTGTTTGACTAAAATGGATAAGTTTCTGCTAACCTAATCTAAAACGTAAGTCTAGCCAAAACTTTCCCATTTTAACTAAAAAAATTAGTTTTTTCGTGAAACAAAGAGCATGCCCCCCTCCTGGCTTCGAGAAACCCTGCTCGGATAAAAGAAATCTCAATTCGTGAATTTTTGAGGCCTAAAAGCTATATATATTCGAAATGACTTTTTGTCCGTTGCTCCAATAGCCTTAAAAGTCAACGAGTGGAGTAGCTTTGAGAAATGGAAAGAATAATTGAAACTTGTGTATTTTTATGCAGAGATTCTCTCAAAAACTGGAAAGTCCAATATTGGATACCGCGATAGAAGAAAATCCTGTCAATATTTTGATTGCTGATGTAGCCCTAGAAAACGAAAATTGTACGAAAAGTTGCATGACAAAAGAGAAGAAGTTTATAATTTAAGGAAGAAGTTAAAAAGGTACAGTTCTCTACATATTAGGAAATTGAACTTTGAAACAAGATATACGAACTAGATAACGAAGGAACAGATAAGCGACTAGCACTTCTATCAAATGATATATACATACATAAGATTTTGTGAATGTTAAAGAATGGGAATGGAATGAAATGTAATATAATTTATTTCTGTAGAACTTTATGCACATTATTGTACAATGATTCATGTATATTGTATACACTTCAAATCGTGTGTGAGTGCACGATATGAAATGTTTTCAAATAATTTGTTCATTTATTTATTTCATAATTTCGAGTAATTTATTTCGTCGTATTGACATAGAAATGTACATACGAGGGCGGTCCGATAAGTACTTAGCCTACAAAAGAAAAACGAAAATTTTGGAAAAGTGGCGATTTATTTTTCAACATAGTCTCCTTTTAGCTCGATACACTTGACCCAGCGATGCTCCAACTTCTTTAACCCGTCTGAAAAATACGTTTTCTGGAAGTCCGCAAAGTAGGCCTCCGTGGCGGTGATAACCTCCTCATTCGACTCAAATTTCTGCCCGGCGAGTGACTTTTTCAAGTTTGGAAACAAAAAGAACGTATAAGTGGAAAATCTCTTTGCCGCGCCATAGTCAGACGTAAGCTGATTATAATCAGCTTAATTATTATAATCAGGAAAAGGAAAAAAATCTTCACCTCGAAATAATTATTTCGAGGTGAAAATTTTTTTTCCTTTTCCCCTAAACTATTTTTTATTTCTATTCTTATTTTATTTCCTAAAATTTATTTAAGTTGGTTTCCGAGTTATCAATGTCTGTCAATGTCATTTGGTTTATGCGCATGGGCGTATATCAATTGTCCGAAAATACGTCTTGTTAATGATTTATTCGAATCTATTATACAGGCGTAAACAGATCCGAGTGCCAGGTTTAGACGAGGTTTAACCCTTATTAGTTGGCACACGGGGTCAGATTGACCCCAGCGAGAAAAATTGTTATTACAAAAAAAGCTAGTGGTAATGAATATTTTCATTTTACATTTTTTAAGAACATCTTCAGAAGTTACTTTAATAATTGATTCAGGTTATTTAACCCTCAGCTGCCACACTCCCCTGGAATCACATATTTTCCACACATAGCTAGAAAAGTGTGGCAGCAAAGGGTTGAATCAAATATCGAGCGCGAAGCGCAAGTGTCCTGATGATAATGTGTCCCTTAGGTTCGATTGAATTTTATAAAAAATTTGTCCTCGAAACAAAACTTTCCTTTTTTTTCGTAAAGAATTCTAAAACAGTTGTCGAAAATTTTCTTGACTTGGTCGAGATGTAAAGAGTCAATGAAAGTTTCGAAAATTGTTTTAGAATTCTTCACGAAAATTCAGGGGCGTAACGAGGGAGGGGGTATCAGGGGTGTGACACCCCCACTAGCATCGTACCGAGTCGGAATTTTCGGGATTTTCGGGTAATTCGATTATCAGGGCCGGCGTCACACTTTTATCCCGAGTGGGTAGTAAGGTGTTAAGAGGGGGGGGGGGCAAATGATTTTTACAATTTACTCACATGGAAACATGAGGAACACAGGTTTATGATAAAAAATGAAAAAATAATAAAAATAAAAAATAAAAAATAACACTTGCTCAGTGTTATATAAGACTTTGTCCGAAAATTTCGAGTGGGATTTTTTCCGAGTGGGTAGTAGTACCCATACTACCCACCTGTACCGCCGGCCCTGTCGATTATAATGTATATTAAATAATTATATATCGATTATATAATTCGATCATAAATGTGTATAAATTAAAATCGCTCTGAAGTCACTTTCGGAAAATTCCACTTATTTAGTCGGCATTTATGACAATCTCACCCTCCCTAGCTCAACACGCTCGCTACGCCCCTGCGAAAAGTACTTCAAATTTTAAAAACAGCTCATAAAATATACTTTGACGTACACAGAAAAAAATCTTACTGAAATATTAGTCTTATTTTTAGTTTTGGCTTGAATAAAGCCGATATCTAAAATCAATCCCGAAATTGTCGTATAATATGTAGGCCTAATTGAGTATTGTTTTTAGTTTAGACTTCTTTTAAGTAAATTTCGATTAAAAAAAAGAATTCGCAATTTTAGATTAAAAGTTGTGTCCAACCTACTTAAATAAAACAATTTTCATATTTTTGTAAAATTCTGGAAAAGTGTGTGATCTGATAAAGGTTATAAAGAAGCTTAAAGTTCGAAAGGAAAGATTCTTTGTTCGCCATGTTCTTCGACATGTTGAGGGTGCTTTTGATGCCACCTTGAATCGAAGGTGAGTTACGACCTCCGGAAAGGAGGTCTCTCTAGGATAAAGTGCGAGTTTTGCGCACCAGGGTCACCCCACAGGGTCCTCATTGGCAGCTGAGTTTCAAGCAAAGATCGCTATTGGTTGAGGGTCGATGGTCGAGTCACCTACCCCTAACCTTTCGTGACCTCCCACGCAAACTCGAGAGGTAACGAGTAACCACCCTCCTGGCACAGTTATCACATTTCGCCTCCTTCCATCTCTGAAGATACGACTTTGAATTTCAAAAATTTAAATGAACATTTCTCACTTGGTATTAAGATCCGTTTTGATAACTTTAAAAACAGAAGTGTAAATGTGTTTAATTTTGGTCATTTTTACGCAAAATAAAGAAAAATCTAATCGAAAAATTCAAGAGTTGTATTAAAAAGTTCCTAATTACAATACTTTTTAAGTAAAATTTAAAAAATTGAATTTAAGGGTTCAACACTCTTAAATAAAATTCAAATTTTATTAATATGAATATATGGGAATATAGAATAAAGCGAAGGTTGAAAATGTATATTAAAAATTTTATTGTATTCGAAATAATGATGAACAAAATTCTCGGTTCTGATTTTAATGAGATTACAGACGATTATATGTTGCGTACACACCACACGAGGAATTGATCCTAGTCGGTATAAATCAACTCAGTTGGAATTCACAAGTGAATTATAAATGAGAATCGAGCATTCGACAAATGTTAAATCCATCGTGAATTGTGATCGGAGCGAAATCGCATTAAGGGTAACAGAAGCAACTTCCCTTAAATCCACGAACAGATAATATATACCACCTATTCTAAAGCATGGGCGTGTCTTATAACGCGTGTAAATCTCCGTAGGCAAATTCTAAAGCCACCAGCGATTGGCACTTCTTCTTGGCACCCCTCGATACTTAGGATCACGACAAGCCTTTCCATTTACCAGATAAGGAAATTATCCTCTTATTTCTTGTCCGTATAAATTCACTATTACCACGGATCTTTCATTCTTGTTTTTTCAAGCAAAACTGATTAAATATTCACAAAACCAAATAAAACCATATAAATCTCCCTCGCAATAGTTTTACGTAGAAAAAGATTTTATCCTTTATGAATCCATTTAATTCCGGAATTTGTATCTAGATCCAACCGCTTTCCTGTACTAAATAATAAAACAAAGCCTCAATTTTTTAAATCGTTCTTTCCGATTTTCTCTAAAACTAGCAAACTAACAAGCGCATCAAACACGATTGTTTAACAATTATATTTTACAACTACAAGTCAATCAATAGAGTCATTCACTCTCTTAATCTGAATCAGCGGAATTTCGCTGATTCAAAAGAGAGATTTGAAAGAACAATGTATGTGATGGGCTTTCAACAGATTTTTCTAATTATTTAAATGATTTTATAAATTTTTAAGGGCATGTGGTACTTTACCATAAGAGCAATTAGTCAATAAACCTTTCTCTCATGTAGATTATTGACTCTTATTAGCTAAAAATATTTATTATTATTATGAATGTATAATTGGGTAAACTAAATTCTCTTATGGTAAAATATAACATGCCCTTAAGGATTTCATGGAATTTGGTGGAATTTCTAATGATTTTAAGAGATTTTAAATGTTAAGAAACTTCAAGAGGTTTCTGGGAATTTTAAGGGATTTTGACGATTTTGAAGTGATTTTTACGAAATTAAAAAGATTTTTAGGATTTTTAAAATATTTCGTAGAATTTTAAGGTATTTCAGGATATTTTATGGAACTTTAAAGGAATTCATGCAATTTTAAGAGATTTTAAGAACTTCAGGGGATTTAAAATTTTTTGAAATTTCGAAGAAGTTTAAGAGATTTCAACGATTTTTAAGCGATTTCGAAGTTTTTCGTGAAATTTTAATAGATTTAAAATGGTTTCTAGGAGATTTAGGCGATTTCAAATTTTTTCGGGAATTTTCAAGGAATTTTCAGAGAACTCAAGAGATTTTTATGATTTCTAAAAAATTTTGTGGAATTTTATGACATTTCTAATCGTTTTAAGGGATTTCAAGATATTTTACTGGTTTTTAAAAGATCTCATGGAATTTTTAAGGATTTCATGGAATTTGATGAGATTTATGTATAATGATTTTAATGAATTTTAAAGAATACAAATAGATTCTAATAGTTATTGTAGAATCTTAAAGAATTTCAAGAAGTTTCTATGAATTTTAAGAGATTTTCACGTATTTGAACGGATTTAAAGAGATTTTTATGACTTTTAAAATATTTTATGGGATTTAAAGGACTTCAAAGTTTGCCAGGGAATTTCATTGAGGGATTTCAAAAGTTTTTTATAGTTTTTAAAAGATTTTGTATAATTTACAAGGATTTCGAAGGTTTTCGTAAAATTTAAAAGGTTTTCAATAGATTTTTCTCATTATTTAAATGAATTTGTAAAATTTTTAAGGATTTAATGGAATTTTATGAGATTTCTAATGATTTTAAAAGATTGAAAATGTTAAGAAACTTCAAGAGGTTTCTAGGAATTTTTAAAGATTTTCACGAATTTTAACATGAATTTTAATAGATTAATGATTTTTAATGTTTTTTTGAATTTTTTCTTTTAAATGAATTTTTTTTTTAAAGATTGTAAATGTTAAGAAATTTCAAAATGTTTTTAGGAATTTAAGAAGTTTTGGAAGGTTTTCGTACCAATCAAAAGCCAATCAGGTTTTCAACTACAATGTACGCGAGATTTTCGAGAAATTTCGTTACACCACTTTTTTAAGATAGGAAAATTTATTCTACTTTGAAGGCTTTGAAGTTGGATATGAGTTTCAAATGGGTTTGACTATACGAAAACTTGTTTATTAACTTCCAATAAGTTTTATGATTTCAATATAAAAATTGAAGGGCATCCTGTTATCCTGAGAGTTAGTAAATTTCTTTTTTACTATTTCGGTTTGATTTTCAAAAATTAAATTTTTTCAGCCCTTCCTACTTGGACACCAAAATTTCTCGGCGATATAAATATAAATGATTGGAAGGTTCATCTCTCTATAAATTTTGGAGGGAAAAAATTTCAAGAAGGATATGTTGGGTCTCTTATACAAAAATGATCCGGTTCTTTGTCATAGTTCGCAGACGGACTTAATTTTCGTCTGTGTAATTACTATGACTGCTCACAATCAGTTATAATCATGCAGTATGAAAAGTGTGCCTCTTTTGTGAATAAAGGTAGCTCGAATGTAGATGGATCACAGAGTTGCCATTAGAGTGCACAATATATGAGCGATATATGCGATAGCGTGCGTTATCGAGCGGGGGTGGCT
This sequence comes from Synergus itoensis, assembly GCA_904066005.1. Lineage (NCBI taxonomy): Eukaryota > Metazoa > Arthropoda > Insecta > Hymenoptera > Cynipidae > Synergus > Synergus itoensis. The sequence continues at coordinate 31,454 of CAJFCP010026107.1, forward strand.
CGGTAATTACTTCCTTGGGGTTGAAGGCGTGCGCGCGCCCAATGGGGGTGGGGTCAGAGGTCATCCTGCCACCCCAAGTCATCCGTGAACAGCCAATCAACGCACTACGCAGTTTGTCTCTACTTCAAGGACTCTACCTTGGAAGTTGCTATAGTTTTCAATCTTCTCATTCAGACTCTACAACATCCATTTCTCACCTCCTTTTCCAACCATTTCTTCAAATACCTAGATTTTTTCACCCTCTTTCCAACTGTTTCTTCAAACCTCCTTTCCAATCTTAGTTAAGATACACTGAAAGAAATTATATACCAAAATACGTTAAGGGTGTTGCAGCGCCGGAAAAAAAAGTCATTTCGTAGATTTGATCCCAAATTCGCAAAAATGCACGGTTTTAAGTGCCGTTTGGCAGAGAAGTGTTTTTCGATGTGAGGATGGGGGCTTAGTGTCTGTTTTTCGAAAAAACTAATTTTTTTTGCTAAAATGGAAACGTTTCGCCTAACCTAACCTAAAACCTAACCATAGCCGAAACGTTTCCATTTTAGCCAAAAAAATTAGTTTTTTAGAAAAACAGACACTAAGCCCCCTTCCTCACATCGAGAAACACTTCTCTGCCAAACGGTACTTAAAACAGTGCATTTTTGTGAATTTGGGATCAAATCTACGAAATTACTTTTTATCCGGCGCTGCAACACCCTTAAAATCGATATTAGAATTTAGTATAATCTTTTACGATTTAGGGAAATCGGGTATTTATATTAGAAAGTAGTATAAAGGATTCTGAAATTTGCTAAAGTCTATACTAAAAATTATGAGTCACTCGAAAAGAATAATATAGACGAAAACAGACGAAAATAAGAAAAGAGAAAGAATAAGTTCGTAACCCGTCGTGAATCTCCGTCAATTCACAGTGCACAATTATAACACATAAATATAGTACACACATTATGAACATAGATTCAGGGCCGGCGCAGCTTACATTTTTGAGGTATGGAATTTTATTTTCCTCGGAAAGGGGGGGGGGGGATAAAAACATTAAAAAAAATCTGCCCGCTTCGCGGGCACATTCTCATCGCGCGCGGCTCGCTTCGCTCGCAAAAATGAGCGCGCCTACGGCGCGCGGGGGGTCGAATATAGTTCGATCGTCGCGCTTCGCGCTCCGTGTTGCGCGCTTCGCGCGCTTGTGCCCTGCAGGAGGCTTGCACTTTACAGGACGCTCGTACCTACATGTTTTTTTTTTAAATTACTTTAAATTTAAATTTCATTAAATTAAATTTAAATGAAATTAAATTAAAGCATTGAATGTAAAAGAAAACTAATTTACTTAAGGTTCTATCGACCTTAAGGAGCACATTCTCATCAGGGCACTCGCGCTTCGCGCTCGATATTTGATTTAAACCTCGCGCTCGGCTCTGTTTAACAATATTTTTCATGATTAAAACGAAAACTACTCATCCTATTGAAAAGTGGCCAAAAGATAACTTGTAGATCTTTCTAAGACCAATAATTATGTTTCTTATCATTTTCTCTGCATCTCGCGTCATTTGGCTCAAAATTTGAATTTTCGATTTTTTAAGGAAATTCAAAAAGTTGTTATGCCTATCCTATAGGGCGTTCAAAAAGGAACATTTTTCATCTTTAGACTTTTTTTCATACCGTGCGTTGTTTGGCTTCTAATTTAAGTTTTCTTTCATTTTTTTGGATTTTCAAAATGTTATGTCTTTCAATTTTTTTTTTATTCAAAAAAGTCATTAGGAAGAATTGTTCGAATTTTTGAGTACTACGAATATCCGTGCATAGAATTTTTAAATTAAAAAAAAAGTGGTATCAAAAATTTTCAAAATGCTCCAACTTTTTGAATTTTTATCCAAAATGGCTGGCCAACGAACTTGACCTTCATTTTAGGACACTCAAAGAGTATACCAAAGGCCAATCCTATCGGTCAATTCTTTCGAAAGTTATCGTGCTCACAAACTAAAAATCTACAGATAGACAGACACACAGACAGACACACAGACAGACAGACACATTCGTAAAAACATGTTTTTCGGGTTCAGGGGGTCCCAAAACGTGGACATTTGACAAAAACTGGGGGGGTCAAATTTTACACAAATCTAATACCTTCTCTGATGAGAATGTAAAAATATTTTTATTTAAAATAAACATAAAATGGATTATAAGAAATACATTTCTTGCTATCTTTAACACATATAAAAGGTTTTTCTTCGTAAATCGTTTCTAGAGATGAACTCATTTAATATTTTGTCAATAATTCGTGGTTTTCCAGACAGTTTTCAAGGTATGGAATTCCATACCTGGATTTGTTCCAGGTATGGAATTCTCCATGGCATCCCTACTGTTTACGCCGCCCCTGCATAGATTCGCAGAGGTAACTATACTAACTCAACCTTAACTTATATACATATTACGCACACATAAACATAAAATACACGCATCGCAAGTAAATCACGCTGAGAGAAGAGGTTTGAAGGTTCCTTATATAGTAATTGGTGAAAATGTTTGCACTTGTGAGAAACGGCATGGTGCTTAGATTGAAACAAAAAGTTCTCCGAAACTCCGATTCACATAGTGAGCGCTACGGTCGGCGAATTCGGCTGACCTCGGGTTTTGTCGGGTTGCCTCGGGAGATTATTGGAGCTATTCCGATTTTTTAATATAGTGACTTACAATTTCCTCAACAGAAGCTTACAATTTTGTTAGCTTCTATATTAATTTGTAGAAAATTTCTATTAACATATGTAACTCAAGCTAGTAATTTCTGTAAATGCTTTTGTATTATTGGATAATATCATTATCAATTTTTATTATTCTGCGTTCATAATACATAAAATATCAATCTTTGCTATTGAATATACCAATTCTTGTTTTCAAGAATTTTAAAGTTTCGTAAGTATGCTAACAATAATTTGTATATTTACACGATCTCCCCAAATCGTAATCGACTATATCAATTATGAATATTGAAATAGCAAATACACTACAACCTCGAAGTAGTCCTGATTATTTGCTATGAGGACTACTTCGGGAACGTCAGTTCCGAGAAATTCCGCTAGGCGAGCAGGGCCGATGCATCCCAACTGAGCGCCCCTTTGGGCGCTGCCAATCAGAAAAAAAGATTGTAGAAATTACCGTAAGTGAGTCGGTCCTGTTGTTACCCCCCACTTAGTTCCTCAGTCGTTCGATCTTAGAGTAGGTGCGCGCGGGACGGGAGGGATCAGGACTACTTCGCGAAGAACTACTTCGAGGTTGTAGTGTATTGCTACTAAATTTCTTTCAGTGTAGACTCCTTCCTTGGAGAAAGTTTCGGATCCCTAGCAAAAGCTTCGGATTGAAATTCATTCCGAATCATTCCGGAATTTGTATTCGAACCAAACAGTTTCATTCCGATCTAATCTGAAGAAAGTTTTCAATCCGAATTAATCCGAACTTTTAATCCGAATAAATCAGGTCAATCCAAATGAATCCAAACTTTCAATCCGAATGAATCCGAATTAATCCAGTCTATCCAAATCAATCCGAAATCCTTTAAAATTTCATAAAATTTTTATAAAACTCATAAAAAAATGTCCTTAAAATTATTAGAAATTTTAAACCTGAAATCCTTTAATATTTCACAAAATATTTTAAAAATCATAAAAATCCCTTGAATTCTTTTAAAATTATTTCAAAATCATCAAAATTCCTTACAATATGTTTAAATTTCTTAAAATTCCTCCAAATTTTACAACATTCAAAATCCATTAAAATCCTTTAAGGGCATGTAATACTTTACCATAAGAGCAAATTAGTTATACCAATTATACGTTCATAATAATAAATATTTTTGGTTAATAAGAGTCAATAAACCTTCGTCTAATGTAGACGAAGGTTTATTGACTCTTATTAGCTAAAAATATTTATTATTATGAACGTATAATTGGTATAACATAATTTGCTCTTAAGGTAAAGTATTACATGCCCTTAAAGGAATACTTGAAATTTTGTGAGATTTTTTTAATGATACATTTCAGAATGAAACGGAATCAGAAGTTGTTTATTTTTAAAAAAAGAAAGATTAATAAACGATGAACGTGTTGAATTAATAAATTTAAAAAATAATGTTTGCTGATAGATTCAGCGTGAAATCTGGGAGAATTGAAAATTTTACACTTAAACTGAAGGTTAATACTCGGCTTTATAGCTGAACCCAGCAAATTGTTTTCCATATATTTATAACAAGAGGGGATTCGTGATGGGTCGTGACTCTTGGGGACCGAAGATAGACGACTCGAGGAGCATCCATCTAATTAAAAATCTCGTTCTGGCTCGGCAGTGTAAAATATAAGACGAGTTCAGCTGGGATTTTTTTCCAATGCTCGTTTGAGGCTTCATTAGCCTTATAATGTGCCTCGCACCTTCGAGAAGCGAAGCCAAAGTGAATATGGGGACATGAGTCGCTCTAGCACCCAGCATCGCCAATCCTTGGGAGGCTGAAGGGATGCCGGGAGTGACTGATGAACTGACCACTAATTACCTCCTTTTGTACTTCATAATATGGCCATATTAATAACTCGCATTTATATATGCTCGTGAAAAATGGATATCTATCTCGAGCGTACATGATTATACTTGACTGTGGTGCACGTTCTTCTCAGAGAAAGGAATCATGTTGCTCTTTTATTTCGACCTCGTGTCTCTCATTATGCCTGCCAATTGAGGCCTGCAAACGATAGTCGCTGGATCATTTTCGTAATGGCCCTGATAAACTCAACTCTCCTTTTCAACGTGCTTTTAATTCAAGATTATGCATTTTTCTTTCTAAAGTTCAAAGTGTAAACAAAAGGAAGCATATACTATAATTCTCTTTATTTTCCTTCTATTTACTTTAATTATATTTAATTCATCTTCAATTTCCTCGAATTCTTCTTAATTGCCTTGCCGTTAGATACCTTTAATTTTTGTTTATAATAATAATAATAATAATAATAATAATAATAATAATAATAATAATAATAATAATAAT
>CAJFCP010026107.1:48849-67616 GCA_904066005.1 Synergus itoensis
AGTCTAATAATCCTCACACATTCCGGATTAAGTCGCTAGTTTTAACAGTTTTTAAAGACAAAGATTCTAATCTACAAGAAGAACTTTTCCATAAATCCAGTTTCTATACGTAGGGTGCAACAAGTTCATGGAAACATCCGGATTCTGTAGATTGTATTTTCTTATACTCCAAGATACTACTCCAAGCAAGCAACCATCAACAGTCAAAGGTCCCCCAGAATCTCCACGAGTACAGCCTTTGTGTCCACTTGCATCCAAAGTACAAATTTCTTTATTTGTAATTTCATAGAAGTTTTTGTAGATATCTCGACACCTCGTTTCTTGAATTATGGGTACAGTGATTGATTGTAACAGTTTTGTCTCACGAATCTCATAATTTCTATATTTAAGGAATAACCATAATTTATTAAATTGTAAATTAATTTAATCTTATAAATAAAAATAAATGTTTTATATATTTATCTGTTTGTACTTTTGTACAGTCAGAATTGAATGGATCTCCATTTCAAATTGGACTGTTAGTTCGGTTGGATTTTACAATTCTAACTGGATATACACTCCCGGTCACGTACTTTTACTCCCCCCCCCCTCGGGCAAAATTGTTTAAATTTTGAAATTGTCCACCTTTGGTACAAATTAACGTACAGAGCCGGTCGGGGGCGCATTTGAAAGCTCTTTCCAAGAGCTTTCAAATGGTGTAAATTATGAATACTATCAAATGTTTTTTCTATTTTTTCCAAACGAAAATTTAAGACTGAAAATTCTAAAAATTCTTGTCCGTCTTTGATCACCCGCCCAGTTTCGGAAAAAAATCATAAAAAAATTTAGAGCACGGCATTTAGTAGCTCTTTCCAAACCCTATATAAATCACTCATTAAAAAATTATTTTCATCAAATATGATGCCGGTATCAGCTGTTTTCCCAAAATTTTACACTTTACTTCGACTTTTCATATCTCCGTATATTCAACTGATAGAAAAAAACTTCTATGAAAGAAAATGTTTCGTTTTTTACGTAGAATACTGTGGAATTACGTTTTATATTTTTTTCGAAAAAAATATGGACAATTTCAAAGTTTAAACAATTTTGACCAAGGGGGGGGGGGGGTTAAAAGTACGTGACCGGGAGTGTACCTAATTAAGTACCTTATTTGTTATAATTATGTTTAAAAGATAAAAATTTACGATTCTCTGAAGTAATTTTTTTCATATTATTATAACTATTCTCGTTAATAAAACAAACAACAACTAACCTTAATGATGATCTGCAGCCCCAACCACTAATAGTGCCCATAGTATTATGAGGTAGAGTCCCATTAAATAGTTTTATTTTTTGATTAAAGGAAGTGGTCCAGTTTATTGGTGGATCAATCCTAATCAAAGCAAGATCATCCGAATAACTTTTCGAATAATAATTTGGGTGTTTTATCATCTCGGTTATTCTATGAACAATTCCAGAAACGCCATTTATTGTATCAGACAAAATACTGTAATGTGCAGTCGAATCGTAAAGACAGTGAGCAGCAGTTATAATAACTGTTGGAGATAATATGCTACCTGCACAACCTGGAATTCCATTTTTGTGAATACTGACAATGTAGGGGATTTGATTAAGTGTCACTGGTTCACGTTTACTTGGAGATGTATTAACTACACGTTTCTTGCGAATTTGAAGATTCGGCGATTCCTCTGTACGAATCATGAAAAGTAATAACTTCTTATAATTTTTGAAAGATTAGCATATACAATGATATAACTAGCTGTCAAGTTGTATCAACTTTTGTGCTCATTTAATGAGCACTTTGCCTCCTGTAAGCAAATATGATTTGCTTCCTCATAGAGAAAGCATTAAGTATTTAATTTTCTTTACATCAGCATTAAATTTTAATTATTTGAGAAGTTATATTCGAAAAACACTTTCGAAAATTACAATAAAGCATAACTTTCTTAGTTTTGAATGAAATGGATTAATCTTATAGGTCAATCGATTCGGCTGGACACAAGGAATCTTCATTTCCCTAACACCAGCTTTAAATTTTTATTATTTGAGAAATTATAATTGAAAAATTGAATTTTTAAAACATAACTTTTTATAACTTTCTCATTTCTCAATGAAATGCATTAATGATATAGGTTTTATGATATATAATAAATTTTATTATATATTTTTTATATATGATTCATCTCGACACAAAGAATATTTATTTTCCTTACGTCACGTCAAAATTTTGATTATTTGAAAAGTTATAGTTGAAAATTAATTTTTGAAAATACAATTAAAATATGTTCAAAAAAACCTTTTTTTAAAAACTGGATTTTTGTCACCATTACAAAGCTTCCTCTATGAGGAAGCAATTATATATTATTAGTTCACTTACTCAAATTTTTCCCTGGCAAGATGGAAATCACTATTAAAAAAAATTCGCAGAGAATTAAGACGCGTAAGTAAGTTTTTGCCTCCATTACTGTTCAAAATTAGAATTTCGAATGATCAATTTTTATAAGTAAAAACTGGACTATTCCGCTTTCAATATTTGGAGAGTACACTGGGAAAAATATTGAGTTGATTCAGCGCTGAATCAAAGGTTACTCAACCTGACAGATGCAAGGCAAGTTTTCACTGCTGATACAGTGTGACTGTGTGACTGCCACACTGTTTCAGCGTGACGTGTCACATAGGTCATGAAATTTTACAACCCTATAAAGTCAAAGATTAAGTTTACTAACAATTTATTGTTGTATAGTTGCTATAACAGTGAAATGACTTGTGAGTATATTTTTAGAAATATGGTTTACATATTTATTATCGGATAGTGTCATTTCATTTTTCAGTTGAAAAATAAATGTTCCTTTTTTTATTGAAATGCATTAATCGTATATAGGTTAATCGATTCGTTTCGATGTAAGGAACATTATTATACTTATATATATGAAAGGAACAAAATAAATGTATATATATATATATACAGTTTCTTTATCATAATTGTCTTATAAAAATATTGAAACTATGAAAATTAGGGAAAACATCGATATTTTTCCGATGTATCGATGTTTTTGATCCGATGTATCGTCCACATCGATACACTTCTTTCCGATATATCGACGTATCGATACATCGATATTCCACTTCCGATGTTGCATCTCTAGCTCGAAGCCAAGGTAGTTTCTACGTGGGATACCGAGCTGAAGCATTGTATGCGCGCGGTAATAATAATAATGTTAGAGGCGCATCAGCGCACGCGCGCATACAGTGCTCCAGCTCGGTATCCCATCGTAGAAACTACCTTGGCTTCGAGCTGAATCAACTCAAAGGTGGCTACATGAACACGTCACGCTGAAACAGTGTGGCAGTCACACTGTATCAGCAGTGAAAACTTGCCTTGCATCTTTCAGGTTGAGTAACCTTTGATTCAGCGGTGAATCAACTCAATATTTTTCCCAGTGCAGGCGAGACTTCAAGTGGCGATTTGTTGTTGCCAACGTCGGTAAACCCATCATCGGAGTGGACTTCTTGTACCACTACAAACTTCTTGTACAGTCTGTTCAACAAGAGCGTGTGGTCTGTATTTTTAAAACTAATAGAGCTATTTGAACGTTTTTTTTTTAAATTAAAGTACTTTCAAAGTACTAATACGCAATCACTTAGTAAAGGGTCCAGTCTCCATCGTTGTCCAGAATGGCCTGGCACCTTCTTGGCATACTTTCAACTAATTTTTCGGCATAGTTCGTTGGTAAATCTAGCCATAACTTTTTAATTCTTTGTGACAGCTGTTTTAGGGTGAAGACACGTTTTCCGGCAAGCTTCCTCTTCAAGATACTTCAGACGTTTTCGATTGGATTTGCATCTGGGGACTGTGATGGCCAGTCCAAGGTCGTGATGTCATTTTCCTCTTTCCAAGCGTTACAGAGACGGCTTCGATGTTTCGGGTCGTTATCCTCTTGCAAGATCCAATCGGTGTTATCGGCTCCAAACATCTTTCTAGCAGACCTTAGAAGACCACGTTGGTATATCTGCAACATTTTCTGAGCGTTGAGGTTCTCGGTGAAGAGCTCCAAACATCCAAAACCGCGCTCAGAGAAGCATCCCCAAACATGGACCTTCACTGGGTGTTTAATGGTCCGCTGGAGAAATCTACTGCCAGCCGTAGACCAGGTATACTTAATGGGAACCCATGCCCAGAACGACGCTTCGTCAGAAAAAATAACGTTCGACCAGTCCCAGTCGAGATTTTCAGCAGCCCATGCCTTCCGTTTTTCGATATGGGTTTCTGAGAGTAGGGGTTTTTGCCTCGTGCTACGGTACTGCATCTTCGATTCGGCCAATCGCTGTCGTATGGTGTTGATACTAATGTGTACTCCCTTTTTGGCTAGTATAGCCTTGGCATCTCGCAAACCGAGAGTGGGGGTACGCTTGAATAGCTGCACAATCGCTTTGTCCTCCTTGCTGGTTGTTACACGCATTTTTCCTCTTTCAGGAAGATCGTCGACAGTTCCACTGACTTTATACCGCTCAACCCACTTCATAATGAACGACTGTGACTTTTTTAAGTATTTAGCAGCCGCTGCGACGGACATTTTTGGTCCTTTTGGATGGGAACACAAGAAGACGGCTTCAAAACGTTTAGCGTAAACAGAACTCATTTTCGTTCGCGTGCGTTCTCTCGGACGGTTCGAGTGATACTGAAGCGGTATCATAAACGCGTATTAGTCCTTTGAACGTACTTTAATTAAAAAAAAAAAACGTACAAAAATCTCCAATAGTTTTAAAAATACAGACCACACGCTCTTGTTGAACAGACTGTACTACCAGAACAAACGATTAATTGATAATATCACACACTCTCTGTGACAGGGAAGGTTTCACCCTGTAAGGTCGACTGGTTAGGGATACATACGTGCCGTGCGAAAATCATCATCTTGGCACGATCTTCTTTTGCAGTATCCGGAAATAACCCGTCCAGCAGGTGCCTTTGCCGAAATAAAGCATTCGACAAGGCATGAAATCCACACGACACCTAGACCACCTGTTACAGAAAGGCCTCGACGTCTCGCTCCAGATCGTTTAAAGGAAGCGAAAAAGGAATTCCAAGACATGCTTCAGATGAACTTGGTCAGACCTTCGAAGAGTAGCTGGGCATCACTACTTCACTTTCATTGAGTTTTGTTTTGCAGCAACTGATGAAGGGGTGCTGCAACTCGAGCTACATCTTTTATAAAACGGCGGTACCAAGATATAAGCCCCAAAAATCTGCGGGCTTATTTAACGTTTTTTGGCGTTGTGAGACACTGGATTGCTGCAATCTTATCTGGGTCGGTATGGAGTCCGTTTTTGTCGACAACATGACCAAAATATTTAAGCTTAGATCTGAAAAAGTGGCATTTCTCTGGGTTTGGCTTAAGTTTTACCTCATGAAGACGGTCGAATATTTTTTTCATCGTCTTAAGATGATCCTCGAAAGTTTGAGTGCAGATGACTATATCGTCTAAATATTCAAATGCATTTGGAGCCATATCCGGAGTTATAATCCTGTCTAAAAGCCTCTGGAAAGTAGACGGAGCTGTGTATAGTCAAAAAGGCATGACGTTGAACTCAAAAAGGCCTCTTCTGGGCACAGTAAAAGCAGTGAGCGGTTTGCTGTCCTCTGTAAGCGGAACATGCCAATATCCGTTTTTTAAATCAATTGAGGATAGATATTTTGCTCCTCTAAGTTTGTCTAAAATCGCATTTATTTGCGGAATTGGATATGCATCTTTTTTGAAACTTGATTAAGCCTACGGAAATCGATGCAAAGTCTTGCCCTTCCGTCTTTACGGCCAGTGATTAAAATTAGCGAACTCCATGGGCTATTTGACGGTTGAATGACGCCCTCTTTAATCATTTCATCGACTTCTTTGTCGATAATTTCCTGCATTGCCGGGTTTCTTGATCTGTATCTTTGTTTCAACGGAGTAGGGTCTTCTAGGCGGATTTGGTGTTTGGCTAAAGGTGTAAAGCCTTTTACGGAAGTCAGGCGTTGTAATTCAGTCTTTAGGAATTTTTCGGCAACAGTTTTTTCTTCTGGTTTAAGTTCGGTAATCGGAATAGGTCCTTCTGAGCTACAAAGTTCCCTACAGTGGTAACGGTTGGGTGAGGAAACTTTGATTCCATTTAAACGAATATCCAGGCCCAAAAGATTTAATAAATCGATGCCTAAGAGTATCTCGTGATTTAAATTTGGAAGGATGGATACCTCAGCCTCAATGGTCCTTCCCATAGATTTTAAAATTCGTAAGAGACAAGCGCCGAGTGGTGCTTCTGTACAGTCTGCCATGATAGTTATGGTGTTGTTATTTTGCTGTGTCCAGCCTTGTGACAAACAACGTTTTGCGGTTTTCTCGTTGACGTACGAGAATACAGATCCGGGATCCACCAGTGCCTTGATCTTTATTTCCCCAATTTTAACTGGGATGAAAAACCTTGGCTCTTCTGTTGGTGGGACGTAGCGGACCGGGTTTGAGCCTAATTGGGCCTGGTCCAATTGTCTTTTCCCTTCTGGCAAGGGCAATCACGTGTAAGGACATTGTCCTTCCCACATTGAGAGCAGAACTTAACTGATCTATTGGGGCATTTACGTCTAGGGTGCCCTGTTTGCTTACAACGCCAGCATGCTTCTGTAGAGTTGTATTTGATGTTGGTGACATCGCAGAAATTTGTTGCCTGACTGGTCTATAGGCATTTTTCTGCTCAATTTTGTTTTCTTTAGCTTGTTCGAACTGCGCTTTTTAGATTTCTTCGACTCTGCGGATTAGTTCATCTGGGCTGTTGACACCAGAACGCTTTGCGATTTGCCGGTACTTTGCCTACCACAGGTGCGCCTGTTGATAGGAAAAGAAGTATGAGTTTTCACCAGGCGAGAGATCATTGATCAGCTCGGTGGGTCTCGCCCAACTGGACTGTCGAATCTTCGTTGTGCGGGCGGTTTCAATGAATCTGCACGCCTGTAATGGCTGCCAGACAGATAGAAGGCTTGGAGAGGGGACGGACGCTAGGAAGACTTGGTAGCGAGAGTCCAGAGCGAGAATTTGAGAGTGGGGACGATGGTTACGTAATATTCGGTACATGAGAATCTAAATGAAAGGCGTGCGTACGTCACGCACACCTGTGTAACGTCTCGTTACATGTGGTAGATTCGCTTCCAAAACATCTCAACGAACAAAACAAGACCATAAAGCCATTGAAATCGGTCGAGTAGTTTCGGAGATTAAGGGCGATGGAATTTCAAAGGAAAAATTGACAACAAACTGTCAAAAACTGTTGAAATTTGTTGAAAGACACAAATCTATCAGATGGATTTGAAGTTTCGATGCTAAAGGCAAAAGAGGGAAAATTTAGAGTTTTTTTATAGCAAAAAAAGGAAAGAAGAAATGAATAAAGGGCGCTAACCCACCAGTTTTTCGAAAAATCACTTTTTTAGTCCTAAAAGAGCGTGAGATTATAACATAACAAAAACGGCGGACATTTCAACTTCCATGATGGAAGAAACTAAATACTGACAGCTGCGAGGTGAATGATAGTCACTGAGCGGCATGAAGGCTCAAACCATTGTCGTCATTTCTATGAAGGCTCTACATTTGAAAAGGATGATCGTAGTCAGTCGTAGTAATCTTTTATCATTTAATTTTCATCATATTTATTATATGAAAAGATGAATCACTATTTTTAGTGACAATTATACAATATGTTTATATTACTAAAATCATCGAATGAATCTTTAAAATCGCAGATTATCTTTTCTATTGCAATTGAAATCATTCCCGCCAAAGTATGTATCGCCGAACGAGGTCTGCACAGTACAGCCTTCATAGAAATGACGACAATGACTTGACCCTTCATGCCGCTCAGTGACTATCAGTCGCCTCGCAGCTGTCAATATTTAGTTTCTTCCATCATTTCCATCAATTTCATGCTCTTTTGGGACTAAAAAAAGTGATTTTTCGAAAAACTGGTGGGTTAGCGCCCTTTATTCATTTCTTCTTTTCTTTTTTTGCTATAAAAAAACTCTAAATTTTCCCTCTTTTGCCTTTAGCATCGAAACTTCAAATCCATCTGAATAGTTGACAGAATTAGACAAAAACAGTGGGTGTCGGGAGCCACCCTACACATTGGTACTAAATAAAAAAAAAGAAAAAAAAATAGAAATTCAAACTCTCAAAAAGTGCGTTTTGAGTGGAATTTTATTATCCATCTAATAATTTGGACACCCACGCATATTGCAAGTAGGTATACTCGAATTACTGTCTCGGTGTCATGACACCCAGAACCCCATGCTTGTTGCGCCACTGGAATCTAAGTTTTTCTACATGAATGTTTTTCAAATTCCATCAGCCTTAACTGTCCGCCATTTGAAAAAAAGTAGTTTCGAGAAAAACGCGTTTAAAGTATTTACTCGCCATGTGCACGCGCTGGAAGCGCGTGCACACTTTCACGAATTTCACTTTGCTAGAATTCGAATTTTCGGAAAAAAATTTTTGGGGGTGATTTTTAAAAGTATAAGGATTGAGAAAATGCAAAAAGAAAAAACTAGCTGTCAAGTTGTATCAACTTTTGTGCTCATTCAATGAGCACTTTGCTTCCTGTAAGCAAATATGATTTGCTTCCTCATAGAGGAAGCATTAAGTATTTAATTTTCTTTACATCATTTATTTAATTTTGATTATTTGAGAAGTTATATTCGAAAAACTCTGTTTCGAATATTACAATAATACATAACTTTTTTATTTTTGAATGAAATGGATTAATCCTATTGGTCAATCGATTCGTCTGGACATAATGAATCTTTATTTCCCTAACACCAGCTTTAAATTTTTAATATTTAAGAAATTATAGTTGAAAAATTGAATTTTTAAAAAATAATTTTTTATAACTTTCTTATTTCTCAATGAAATGCATTAATGATATAGGTCAATCGATTCATCTTGACACAAAGAATATTTATTTTCCTTACGTCAAGTCAAAATTTTGATTATCTGAAAAGTTATAGTTGAAAAATTAATTTTTGAAAATACAATTAACCATAACATCCTTATTTTTTAATGAAATGCATTAATCATATAGGTCAATCGATTCGTCTCGATGAAAGGAATCTACGTTTTCCTTACATAAGCTTTAAATTTTGAATATTTCAGAAGTTATAGTGAAAAAATGAATTTTACGAAAATTATAAAAGTACATAAAACTTGTAAAATTAAGTATTTTGTTAAACCTTTGTAAGAAATTCAACTAGGTATATAGTGGAATAACTATGCAAAATTTCATCAATTTATCTCTACGCGTTTTCAAGAAATTGCTGGATCGTGACACACACACACACACACACACATACATACATACATACATACATCCGGACAATTTTTCATGACATCATATTAGATATATTGCCATTGAAATATGTTCAAAAAAACCTTTTTTAGGAAACTGAATTTTGTCACCATTACAAAGCTTCCTCTATGAGGAAGCAAAAATCGATTTCTTTAAATTCACAAGGTGGTCACCTACCTTAAGTCAGTTTTTAGTCTTGTTTTAAGTCTTCTGAGTCTTAAAACAAGACTAAAAACTTACGTAAACTTAAATTTAATCTAAAAACTGACTTAAATAGTGAGAAGTCGTTTACTCCATAGAAAAAACAAGGTCTGCAAAAGTTTTTACGGTTTAACCCTTACTTGCCACACCTTCGCGGAGTAAAACGCTTGCCAAACTGGGGTGTCGGCCACTTCAGCCATAAAACTGTAATAAAAAATTAACTATTGGATATTTTTTTTGACAATTGGTTTGTCTGGAATTATTGACAAATATTGATTTAAAGCGATTTCCTTCACGTTTTGGTTCTTTAAATTAAGAGAAAAAAAAAGCCTAGGGTGTAATCCACCCCAGTGTAGCAAACAAAGTTTAAGTCAGTTTTTAGGCTGAATTTAAGTTTAAGTCAATTTTTTTTTGTTTTAAGACTAACATAAGAAGACTTAAGGGGTGGGGGGATTAGGTTAATTCGGTGAAAAAAATGCAAGAGTTATGCTGTCCACTGCACTGTCCACAGCACTGCTGTCAAACTGGTATACGAAACCGAGGTGGAGCAACCGTGATCGGAGCAAAAAAGACTGAAATATAGAGTCAGTTGACTCTATATTTCAGTCTTTTTTGCTCCGATTGACCTAAAATTTTCACACAACAATCTTGAAATATTGTACTTTCAAATAAAAAAATAAAAAAAAGTTTAAATGTCTAAGCCCCCCCCCCCCCCCCCTTAAGAGGACCCGTCAGCCAAAGGTGTCGAAAAAAAGCGATTTTTTACCATTTTTTTTTGAAGTCAGGTGTATTTATTATTTCATATATATTTCATCATTCAATTAATACATATTTCATGTAGTTTCAGTAATTTTTTCGTGTAAAAATATTAGAAAACAAGCGAGTTACAGCCAATTTCCGAAAGGTCCAAAAAATAAAGGTCGATTTCGGTGGCCTTAACTGGTCAAATCTAGATCATCTGAAATAAAAAAAACAAACAGCATTCGTTAGTATTGTACATCTGTAGGTAGGGCATGAATATCAGAGAATTTTTATTTACTGATTTTTTTAAAATGGTGGACTTTTGAACAAAAAAATTTTTTTTACTAAAAAACGCCTGTTTTTCAACAAAAAAAAAAATAATATTTTTTTTTTTAAACCATAAGTTCATGACTTAGATAGATATATTTAAAATAACTGATAAAAATTTGGTAACGATCGGATAAGCCGTTCGCAAAGTAAAAATGCCGCTGTATACCTCTGTCAAACCGACTTATATCTGCTTCGGTTAAAATCGTATATCTTCGTTAATAATGCTCGGATCTTTATAAAATTTGGGCAGAATATTTTTGAAATAATATTCTTTCAGAAAATGTAATAAAAAAAATCGATTTTTTGACTGACGGGTCCCCTTAAAACAAGACTAAAAACTTACTTAAACTTAAATTCAGTCTAAAAACTGACTTAAGTAGTGCGACGTCGTTTATTACACAGAAAAAGCAAGGTCTGAAAGTGTTTATGGTCTAAGTCAGTTTTTAGGCTGAATTTAAGTTTATGTCTACCTAAACACTGACTTAAACCGTAAACACTTTCAGACATTGTTTTTTCTGTGCAGTAAACAACTTCGCACTATACGAATTAGTAAGAAACTACAATCAATTAGTAAGATTGAACTAATATTTTTACATTTACATTTTCTCTCCTTTTCTCCTTCTTACATAGAAAAAACTCCCTTATATAGAAGTCAGATAAAAACGATAAGGGTCTTTATGATAAAATCAAAGCTCGCCATATGCAAAGGGTCCCACGGTATGACCGTAACAACATGTTGCTAGAATCACAGCATGAAATCGGCGTTAAACCTAAATTGGAACACCCCTGCAAACCTTAAAAACCGAAGAGTTAAGCATTAGGAGTAAAAGCATCGCATCGTCTCGGCGCTTCCGGGCGATCTAATTACTTCCGTTTGGGCATTCATTGGAGTTTAATATCCGGAATGTCGAACATTCGTATTATAACTGGGGGTGTAGGATGGCCAGGTGGTCAGTTGGAAATATCCGCATTGTTTCCATCGTACCCTATGCATTCCGCATTGTTGGATTCCGCATAGCCAGGTGAATTCACGTAATGTCTAAACCAGACAAACCGATGCGATGGTTCATACCTACCCAACAGTCAGAGTGCATTGATAAATCCCTGCGCGATGTACCCACGCTGATAGAAAACGCGAAACCATTGTTGTGCGAACGATCCTGTATCTGTGGCACGACAAGTATAGAACGTACATTATAACGTTGCTCGTACTTTGTTTTAGATATGCGACAAGGGTTCGAAAAACGAAGAACGAAACTTTTTTACACGGAAATAATTTTACGTTACATTATGCATTTTATAAAGGACTAGGAGAAACTTATCCTGGGTTGCGTTGACCGGGTTTTGATAGTAAGGGCATGTGATACTTTGAAAAATTATGAGTTTCAAATAAACCCATTGTTTGGCCACAAAAATGAATATTTTGCCTTGAAACTTTGAAAAACGGAAGAGAACATTAAAACGGACCGTTATTAACTCTTTTTATCTTGTATAATGAAAAAAAGTTTAAATTTGCTAAAATTCGTAATGAATTTGTCACTTTGAGGTTAGGTGCTCTATGTCCAAGTACTGACAGATGACTGAATATGAGTGATCAAATAAGCCCATTGTTTGGCCACAAAAATGAATATTTTGTCCTGAAACTTTGGAAAACGGAAGAAAACATTAAAACGGACCGTTATTAACTCTTTTTATCTTGTAAAATTAAAAAAAAGTTTCATCTTGCTAAATTCGATCAAAAAGGATTCTCAAAAGTTAGATTAAGAATGATTTTAAAGGATTTCAGTGATTTTAAGGCATTTAAAGGAATTTCTGAGTACTGCGAATATCTGTGAATAGAATTTGTAAGATAAAAAAAAGTAGTCTCAAAAATTTTCAAAATGCTCTAACTTTTTGAATTTTTATCCAAAATAGCTGGCTTGACCTTCATTTTTGGATGAGTTTCAAATGCATTTGCTTCCTCATAGAGGAAGCACTAACGATTTTCTTAAACGTTAAAAAATATATTTAATTCCTTTTACTCAAAGAAAAGAACCTTTTGATATCATCAGTAAAATTTTTAAATAAAATGTATTAATATTAGGTTAGTTGATTTTTTACGATGCACTTTCTTAAATTAGCTTTGAATTCGGTTATTTAAAAAAATTTATAAAAACGAAATTTTTCAAAATTACAAATAACCAGTAACCATAATTTCAGACGTCTAATCTGAAGAATTTTTTTTTATCTTTCTTTTTTACACTTACGACTGAATTAAGAATATCAAAAAAAAGTTCACGAAATCATTTTATTTTTATTTACAAGCAGAAAACCTGGCATTGCTCGGGATTTTAAGAGATTTCATGTGATTTCGTATAGAGACTTTAAGAATTTCAGGAAATTCATTGGATTTTAAAAAGAGTTCTATAGAGTTTTAGCAATTTCAAGGGATAAAAAACTTTATTTATATAATGAATTGTTAATGGACTTCTCAGACATTTTTATCGATTTCACTAGATTTCAAAACACTTTTCTCACATTCGTGAGATTCTAAGTGATTTTAAGGGATTTCGAGAGATTTTAAGTTTATATACGAAATTTTAATGAATTTCAAAAGAATTCAAAAGATTTTCAAGATTTCCAACAGATTTCACGCCATTTAGAGTGATTTTAAGGAAGTTCAAGCAATTTGAGCAGATTTCAATGGCTTTCAAGTAATTTTAATGAATTCCAAGGGATTTTAAAATATTTAAAACAATTTCAAGATATTTTAAGTGATTTAAAGATTTAGTAGGGATTCTAGAGAATTTACAAAAAAGATTACAATGGATTGAACCCAACTTTCTAGTTATTTAAAATTTTTTAAAAAATGTTACAAAATTTAAAAGAAAATTTAATTTAAAAAGTTCGAAAATAGTTTCAAAATATGTTTAAAAAATCTTTTACAGTTTTAGGAAATCTTTTAAAAATTCTGAAAATCTCTTGAAATCTTGAGAAATCTCTGAAAAAACCTTTTGATAACTACTTTCAACTCTTTTAAAAATCTCTTTTGAATCACTAAAATCAATCAGAATCTCTTAGCATATTTTGACGTTTTTTAAAAATCTTTAGTCCTTTTATCCCTTGAAATTCCTTAAAATCACTATAAATCTCTTAAAATCCTTTCATAAATTTTGAAATCTAATGAAATCTCTTGAAACACATTGAAATTCTATGAAATCTCTTAAAATTCCAGGCAACGCCGGATAAATTTCTGCTAGTAAATAAATACAGATTTTAGGTTTTGGAAATTTTTAAAAATTGTTGTTACTGTTATTTTTATTCCACAAGGATGAACGCGCGTTCCGCGCCCGCATTTACTTTTTTTAAATATTACACGGAGAGAAAAATCAGCGTTTGAAACGACGAAAGGGCATCGTAGTCCAAACCGACGTCTTATCGTCGTCTGAAACGACGATAAGACCATTTGCCTTCAAATAAACTCATCGTGTTAAGATTAAATTCTGTGTTTTATTTCCACATTAGTTAAAATGTTGGCTATCCTCATCCCGAATTAACCTTCATTCGAGGGTTAATCAAAACGAGGAATTTAGAGAAGATAAAGAAAGAGTTATTTCATAATTTTCTCTATTCTTAGACATAACAGTAGTATGGATATTTAATTATGGTTTCAATTTCTAAAAGAACTACCGCATTTATAATTGTACAATATGATTTGATTAGTTATTAAATTAATTTATTAATTAGTCATAATAAATTAGTTAATTTTTAATTTTAAATATTACTATAAAACTGCTTTTTGAAAACCAAGATTTTCGATATATTTCGAGTTTAGACTCGTGATAAAATGATGATTAATGAAATCAAATTCAAGAGCGTGCGTAAATATCGATTGTCGAAAATCACTATCGATACCTACACAACGAATCAGGATTGCGGAATAAGCGTTACGCTATTTCGACTTCGACTCAATCATCTTTTTAGAAATAGATAAAAAAAAAAAAAAAAAAAAAATCGTCAAACTAGATGTCTGAAATTTCAACCAAATTCTCGATACTCGATTATTTGTCGAAAATATATTCGAAAAATCATTTTACAAAAATTATAAAAGTACATAAAAATTAAAAAGTTTAATATTTTGAAAAATCCTTGGGCAAGTTTTGTGATATTGGTTGTGCAAAAGAACCCTATAAATTTCATAAATTTATCTACAACTCATACACACATACACACATATACATAACATACATCCGGAAAATTTATTAGAATGTTGTATTAGACATTTATCATATGAGGAAAGTTTAATTATATTATTTTTAAAATATTTGAAAATGTAACGTCTACAAAGCTTCCTCTCTAAGCAAAAAAACATCATAAAAACTTTGTGCAAGTTGGTGTAAGTTATACATAAGCTCTTAAATTTCTGTTTTTTTTGTATATAAAAATTATCTTCTTTGTTTGAGCGAGACTCGAAGACTAAAGACTAAAGACCTTTCTTAAAAAACAGTACAGGATACAGAGAGATTAATCGGCTTCGGCTCTTTATACCACTCCTCCTCGTCTCTTTGAAGTCTCCCTCATTGTGGGACCTGTCAATTTACTTGGTTCTGATTAATGAAGCTCATAATATCCCACGCTACCATTTGAGGCGCCGCACCACCTATTAGGCACTTATTAGTTATTAGTATCAAGCTTCGTCTCAAGTAGCTTGAAAAATATCTACTATTTTTTCTTATTTTATTAATATAACGTTGCATGGACAATAATTTTAGATATAAATAAATATTTTTCAATTTGAAGACATGTGCATTTGAATAGATCAAATTTTAGAAATTTTTAGGAATTTAAAGGGACTTTACGAAATTTATTTCAATTTTATAGATATTAAGGGATTTCACGGTATTACAAGGAATTTTAAGGAATTTCTGATTTTACGAAGTTTATTGGGATTCTCGGAAAGTTTAAAGGATTTTACGGAAGTTTTTAGGGTTTCATGAAATTTATTTAAGGGGGGAAGGTCTCGAAACGAGGTCGATTTTCTAAAATTTTTTTTGGGGTGAACAAATGTTTTTTTTTTTATTTTTTATTGTTATTTAGGTACATCCTTAGTATACTATATGATTTTTTTTTTACTTTAAAAATGGCGGCGCTGCACTGCGTTAAACTCAAGTGTTTTTGGAATTTGCTTGCAGGATAGCGGCTTTATATTTTATCTGTAACAAAAAATCAAAAGTGGTTTTATTAATAACATTATTTTTAATACTCCAAACCTATAAAACAAAAAAAAGTCATTTTTAAAAAAATAAGAAATATTTTTAAAAATTGCACATTTTTTGTTAATTAATTTGTCTAAATAAATTCTGTAATTTGCATTAAAAAATACCAACCATAGGTTTGGAGTATAGCTAGATGTTTCAAGAAGATCTTCACAAAATTTAAAAGCAATAGAACAATTAATTTTTGAGTTATCGTGCAAGCAGTGTGAAAAAATATTATAAGAGGGCAAAAAATCCAGTTAAATCATGGTAGTGATCCTCAAGTTATATTTCTTGTGATAGCGAAGTCTGATAAATCAATTTTATGCTAATAAAATTTGCAGACTTATTGATAGGATAAAATCTTCCAGTGCACCCCATGAAATAAAAAATTTGAAATGTAGTTTTATTTTGAAAATTAGGTGATCGGTCGTGGGCGATTTGATCATGTCGGTTCAGGGTGGTGAGGCCAATGAAAAATTTAATAGAACCCGTCAGATGATCGATGTAAGATAGTTCGATGGAGAATAGCAAAGATTATGAGAAATTGAGGAGGGTTGGTACGACATATACCGTGCAGAACGCTATTTCGAGATGAGTGATCGACCCCCCGAGACACTAAGTCCGATCTCGCCATGACTACCCATTCATAAACCCCGTCTCACATTCGCTTTATCTCTACTTTTGTCTATCCTTTCTTTACTATCAGTTCTTATAAAACAACTTTAATCAAATAATTTATAAAAAATTCCAACTTTCATCATGATTTTTCCCCAAATAAAACTATCGTAACAAAAAGAGTTCACACATTTATAAAAGGTGTGATCTCATCAGAAGAGAATGAAATATTAAAATTGATATTCCTTTTGAAATTAAAAACAAATTTAGTAATTTGTATATAAAAAACATATAACACCGATCGCGAAGCGCGACGACTAATTGATGAATTAGTATTAGTATTAATATGCCCGCGAAGCAAGCAGATTTTTAAGGGAATTTTCAGAATGCGAAAATTGAAATTTTAAACAATTTTTATTTTCACATTTGCGGCACGTACATTGTTGAATTTTTTTTGTAAATTATTACGCTTTACTGGATTCACCGTCGAAGAGAATCGAGTCATTGGAGGGATTTCAGCAATGGCGCGTTGCACCCCCAAAGAATCACTGATGTGTGCATTGGGTTCCAGTCGAAGTTAACTTTATTAAAAGCGACCACGCACAACATTCGAGAATTATTAAATAATCACCCTATGCGATCGCGCGATAATTGCCGCGAGGGTGCCTAGTCGCTTACTATTTATGCCATTTATGCCTTGACTTTTGTGTTCCTTATAAGTTCCGTCGAGCTAGAAACGGAAACGGAAACGAACGCATGAGGGAACTTATTAATTTATTTGTTGCGGCTATAGCGAATTCATGGTTTTCAAGTAGAAAATATTCTTAACCCTTTCGAGAGGTTGTGGTAGATGAGGAGAGTTCCAACGAACTTTTTAGATTCGTTATTGTCACCCTAGAAATTAAATGTAAGGTCTTTATGCCTCATCATCAGTGAAGTTTTATTCAAGGTTTATTGAATTTTTCAATTTAATAAATATGACCAAGGACATGATTTTTGTTCACTATGCAAACTTAGAAACCCAGCGGGCACAAAATTTAAAGACGTTTTTAGGACGTAATGTTTAAAAGACGTTTTTAGAACATCCAAAAATACGTCCTAAGTCAGGCCAAATAACGTCCAAAAACGTTCAATGTTCCAAATACGTCCTAAAAACGTCTTTGGAACATTGTATGTTTTTAGAACGTTATTTGGCCTGACTTAGAACGTTTTTAGAACGTCCTAAAAACGTCCTAGAATACTTGTGCCCGCTGGGAAGGGTTTTATGAAACCCCTTTTCAGACCTCTTCACAAATCCATTTTCTAACCCGTTTTTTTCCAATGCTTTTTCGGAATCCCTTTTCCTAATCCTCTTTAAAAATACTTTTTCAAAACCCCTTTCTAAAGGGGTTAAAAAACTTTTTTAAACCTCCCTATCTAAAACCTTTGTCGAATTAGAATTCTTTTACCGAAACACTTACATACTTCCCTTTTATAACCACTCTTTTTAACACACCTTTCTAAGCCCCCTGCCCCCCCCCCCCCTTCATTTATAAACCTCCTTCCAGAAATCCTTTCTAAGCCCCTTTTCAATCTTTTTCTCTAAACACCCTTTCCAAACAACGTTAATAAATCCATCTTTTAACCCGTGTTTTTCCAATTCCTGTTTTAACCCCTCTTCACAAATACTTTTACATAACCCCATTTTTAAGCCTCCCATTCTAAAACCTTTGTTCAATCAGAATTCTTTTACCGAAACGTCTACACATAACCCTTTTGTACCCACCCTTTTCAACCACCTTTCTAAACCCCCAATTTCAACCCCCTTTCCTTTACAAACCCCCTTCCAGAACCCCTTTTTAAGCCCCTTTTCTACCTTTTTAACTAAACACCCTTTCCAAACCACGTTAACAAATCCATTTTTAACCGGTGTTTTTCCAACCCCTTCTCCAAACTCCTGTTCTAACCTCCTTTTACAAACCTGCCCTAGAGAAGGCTTCGAATTGAAATACATTCGGAACCAATCTGAAATGTTCCTAACTATTGTGGAATTTTTATTCGAACCAAGCAGTTTTATTCGGAATTAATTTAAGGCTTATTCAAAATCAATCCGAACTTGTAATCCGAATGATTCCGAATGAATCCGGTCAAACCGAATTAATCAGAATTAATCCGAACTTTTAATCCTAATAATTCCGACCAATACAAATCAATCTAAAATTTCAATCCGATCAAATCCGGTCTATCCGAGGCTTGACTACATTTGAGGGAGCTGTGCACACACACACACACACACACACACACACA
>CAJFCP010026107.1:68016-95245 GCA_904066005.1 Synergus itoensis
TCCCTCAAATGTAGTCAAGCCTCGGATAGACCGGATTTGATCGGATTTTAATTTTAGATTGATTTACGATATACGATTTAGCAATATGAATGCATTAAAAAAACCTGTAAAATTTTTAAGAAATTTTGATTTTTTAAAGTAATTTTAAGGGATATAAATGTTCCTCATGGAATTTTAAAGGATTTCATGAGATTTTTATGATTCGTAAAAGATTTTGTGAAATTGTAAAGAATTTCATGGACTTTTAATAGATTTTAAAGAATTTGTGACATTTTAAGATATTTTTAGGAATTTCAAAAGATTTTAAAGTTTTTTTTAGGGATTTAAAAGATTTGACGTGATTTTAAGGAATTTTAAAACAATAATTAGTTGGGTTTACTTTAATTTACTTTAAGGGTCTTCATGAAGTATTAAAAAATTTCAAGGGTTTTTGTCGAATTTTAAGATGTTTTTAGGAATTTCAAGCAATTTCAATGAATTTTAAGAGATTTCCAAGCTTTTCGTAAATTTGAGAGATTTTTACGAATTTGAAGTGTTTTGAAGTGATTTTAAACTTCAAAAAATCTTCCCGCTTCGCGGGCACATTCTCATCGTGCGCTTCGCTCGCAAAAATGAGCGCGTCTACGGTGCGCGGGGGGTCGAATTAGTTCGATCGTCGCGCTTCGAAATATTTACACGTTGCGCTTCGCGCTCCGTGTTGCGCGCTTCGCACGCTTGTGCCCTGCGGGAAGCTTGCGCCTTACAGGACGCTCGTACCTTTTTTTTTTTTTAAATTACTTTAAATTTAAATTTAATTAAATTAAATTTAAATTAAATTAAATTACAGCTTTGAATGCAAAAGAAAACTAATTTACTTAAGGTTCTATAGATCTTAAGGAGCATACCATATTCTCATCAGGGCACTCGCGCCTTGCGCTCGGCTCTGTTTAACAATATTTTTCATGATTAAAATGAAAACTACTCATCCTATTGAAAAATGGCCAAAGGAGAACTTGTAGATTCTTCTAAGACCAATAATTATATTTCTTACCATTTTCTCTGCATTTCGCGTTATTTGGCTCAAAATTTGAATTTTTTCGAAATTCAAAAAGTTTTTATGTCTATCCTATAAGGCGTTCAAAAAGAAACATTTCCCATCTTTAGATTTTTTTTCATATCGTGCGTTGTTTGGCTTCAAACTTAAGTTTTCGTTCATTTTTTTGAATATTCAAAATGTTATGTCTCAATTTTTTTTGTCCAAAAAAGTCATTAGGAAAAAACTGGGGGGGGAGGTCAAATTTTACACAAATCTAATACCTTCTCTGATGAGAATGTAAAAATTTAAAGTGATATTATACGAAATTTTTGAAAAATTTCACTAGTATTTTTACTGAAAATTTGTTCTCATTTTGCTTCCTCATAGAGGCAGCTTTGTAGTCGTTACATTTTCCAATATTTTTAAAATGGTTTAATTAAACTTTCCTCACTTGATAAATGTCTAATACAACATTCTGATCAATTGTCCGTGTGTGTGTGTGTGTGTGTGTGTGTGTGTGTTGCCGTTTTTTGTTGCCCTATTAACTTAATGACAGTTGTAGATAGTTTAATGAAATTTATAAGGTATATTGGCTCCACCTATATCTCAAAATGTGCCAAAGCATTTTTCAAAATATTGAATTTAAAAATTTTTATGTACATTTATAATTTTTTTAAAAAATTGTTTTTTCGTCAACAACTTCTCAAATAATCAAAATTCATAGCTTATGTAAAGGAAAGAAAGATTCCTTTCGTCGAGACGAATCGATTGAATTGCGGGATTAGTGTTTTTAATTGAATATTAATGAAATTATGATTATTCGTAATTTTGAAAATTTTTAATTTTTCATATATTAGTTCGAATAAAAACACTAATCCTACAGGTCAATCGATTCGTCTCGACTCAAGGAATCTATGAATGATGAGGTAGAAAGATTCTTTGTTTCGAGAAAAAAGAATTATATATATTTTTAAATATTTAAGAAAATCGTTAATGCTTCCTCTATGAGGAAGCAAAGTGCTCAAAAAATGAGCACAAAAAATTTAAATATAGTTAAATGGAACACCCAAGATCGGATTCACAGCTAGTTTAATACTGTTCTGTCAGGGAAATTTGTCTGAAAGTCCGGGAAAAGTCAGGGAAATGAAAAAATTAAATCTTGTGGCCACCCTGAAAAGGGGTATGCAAAAGGGATTTGGAAAGAGGTAAGAAAAGGAATCAGGAAAATGGGTTGAAAATAAAGGGGTTGGAAAGAGTATACCTCTATTCTGTACTGAATTATTAGTGAAATTATAAGAATAAGATTAAGGCTGTATGCAAGTATAGGTGGCACGAAAAAATTGGCAGCATTGTGAAAGCGATGAGAAGGTATTTACGAGCTGCTAGATCGCCAAGGGGTCGTCGATAATCTCGATTTTGTTGTCGGCAGAGCAAAGCACCCGCAGCAGGTTTCGAGAAGGGTAGGTAGGGAGGGTAGACAAGGATCGTGAAGTAGGGATGGGTATCAGAATGTTCGCGGCTGGTCACCCTCGAGCTTGGAATCAGAGTCTCCCTGGAGCAACCCCCGAGCGATTTCGATTACCGATAGCACTCGTTTTAAAACACCCTGTGTCGATTCGTCCTATTCGCGTCAACCACCGGTACCTCCAACCCCTGTGGCAGTCTTGTGGATTTTTTTTTATTCCACCTACTCGTTGACGGACGCGACAATTGTCACATTGGGGATTTCTCCTCCCTGCAGATGCCGTTCAATTTTTTAGATTGGTTCTTTACGGGATATAATTTTTTTTATTCGGGTACAATAATTTATTTCGTTATTAAAAGCCTTTGACCTTATATTGTAGAAAGATAAGTACAATGAGCAACTCTTTTTTTAAAAGTTTTCAAAAGATTTCAAGAGTTTTTAAGTTCAAAAAATTTGAAAATATATATCCTGATTATTCTGGATAATCTATTTGTTTATTCTAGATATAAATACATATATCTCACAGTAACTGATTTTAACGATTTTTTGACCACACAATTACAGGACGAGCAAAATATTTGAAGCGTGAAGCGGAGAAAGGGTGGATTTGTGAAGTATCGTAATATCGAATTTTAAAATCATCGGAGCTGGACATGTGCAACCTGACATGTGAACATACCGTGATTGTGAACAGCTGGAAAAGGTCAAATTTTGATTTTTCACCTGCAAGCAGTTGTTTGTCACTATAATGGTATTACTTTCTATTATTACTGAGATGCTATTGTTTAAATTAGTAGGTGGATTGTCCTTTGATCGAGAGATACGATTAAGTGTTCAATTCTTACAATTTTTATTAGGGGTGAATTTTATTCTTTTAGAAATAATTGAGCGTAAAACCACAGGTTCTTTTTTTCCCACGACCACTAATTGCACACACATATATATATATA
Source organism: Synergus itoensis (assembly GCA_904066005.1). Classification (NCBI taxonomy): domain Eukaryota; kingdom Metazoa; phylum Arthropoda; class Insecta; order Hymenoptera; family Cynipidae; genus Synergus; species Synergus itoensis. Next base: position 71,447 of record CAJFCP010026107.1, read on the forward strand.
TTATTATTATTATTATTATTATTATTATTTTATATATTCTATGATTTCCAATTTTGATATTATTATTTAATTTATTGATATTTTGCCAACTTCATTGAATGTATATTTTATATTTTAATTGTATATATTTTATTGGCAACTATATTTATGAGAAAATATACATATACCATAGTAACCATGGTCACTATATTTTACAATTCATTTGAAATTCAATGAAATTGTTGTCAAGATCAAGGAGGTTACGCGTTATAGAATCTTATAGGAGTTTTATGAAGGTACTATAAGGGTTTTATAGCGGTCTTATTATGGTCTTATGGGGTCCTATAGGGGTCTTATGGGGTCTTGTGGTAATCTTATTGGTTCTTTAACAGCGGCGGCGGCGGCCAGATCTTTTTATAATATAACCCTAAACCTCACCTAACCTAATCCTAGCCTAACATTAAACCTAACCTAACCTAACCTAACCTAACCTAACCTAACCTAACCTAACCTAACCTAACCTAACCTAACCTAACCTTAAACCTTATCTAACCTAACCTAACCTAACCCAACTACGGATTCCTGACACAGCGGCGGCGGCGGCGGCGGCGGCGGCGGCGAGATCTTTTTATAATATAGATAGATATTATATATACATGATTTGAAATTTCTAAAAATCTTGTGTAAAATTTTTTAGAAATTTTGTGGCCCTGGCCGTATCCAGATCCAGGAACTCGGACCCCAATTAGATATTCCCGTGTAGAAATTTCCAAACCTGGCTTCCAGGTATGGGCCCGGTCGGGCTGTGTATTTCATCCCAGGCGAATTTTCGGACTGATTAAAGTCCAAATAAGCAATAACTTTATAGAGATAAGATACCTCCCTTTATTGAACCTTCGTATTGTGGAATTAAATTTGGGAAGCATTCTACCCTAGAAGAATAAACGCCGGGTAGAGAATCTTTGTCACCTTACCGCGTCAATTATTATAATGTATTATATATCTGATAATATTCATTATTAAAATTCTTAATATACATATACTTTTAGCATCTGTCCGTTATAATTTCTATCCTTACATTTTGAATTTATTAGGTGGGCGTTTGGATTTCTTTAAATTAAATATTTTTAAGATTATGTTCAATATTTAGGGCAACGATTTATTGAGAAAAAAGTTTCATATATTTTTAATATCAAATAAGGAGGTCTGAAGGGGATCTAACTGAAGCAGGAAAATTTGTGTGCAAAGTGATCCAGAACAAATTGTTATATTTAAACAATAAATTATTTAACAACTTGTGTATGAGAAGAAATCGATCTGGAATATTTTTAAAGAGATAGTTAATATATATACATATTATTTTTGATAAATTATCATTTTTAAGGGTTTCGATTTATAATTGTAAAATTTGAATTAAAAGAAATTACATTCGTTCTTAATCTGTGATCTTATGTTAATTGACAGGTTCATGCATATATTTGAATTTATGATTTTGATTAATGCGAGTTTCCTCAAAAAATCGCAAGTGTAATCATAATTCTTGTATAAACAAACTTGTGCAAACTAGCATGTGTAAGCAACATAAATTCTCAGCCATAAATCTACTAAATATGAATTTATGTAAATGTAAATAATAAATTAGAGTAGAATGCAGCGAAAAGGTTATTTTTGACTTTTGAGTCCTGTAAAACTGCGTCCTTTTCTTACAAATCAAAATTTCAATATGTAAGAAAAGGGCGCAGTGCCCGAGGTGCACCCGGTTAGAAAATCTGAACGCGCCACCTTTATTCCAGGACTGAAAATCGAGGAAAAAGTCATTTTTTTAAACAAAAAATTTGTTTATTACAAAAATGTATAATTTGACATTGAAGAATTTTTAATCGGAATCAGTATCGTAGAACTGTTGCAACATTTCGTTTTGGACGAAACTGACGAAAATTGCAGAAAATTGAAAAGAAATTGAAGACGTTTGAAGCTTCTTTTTTTTTTGAATTATCTATTTATTATGTTTTTCTTTTTTCGCTTATAGTTACGCATCATTTTGCTAAAAACTGAACGAAAAACACGAAGAAAAGGTACCGTTGACTTTTTCGTCCCATAACTTATTTTCTTAGATTTTGCTAAACCATTCTGAATTAAATGCATGTCGAGGAAAATGAATGAACATTTCTCATTCAGAACACTATTGTGATTCGGAAAATACTCACCAGAAATTTTTTGACCAAAATCTGAAGCGCTAAAAACAAATAAAAGCGAAGAAAATTTTTTGGGAAAAGGTCTTTTTTCATAAACGACCGTTGATTGGATGCGATTGAAAAAAATATTCATAGAAGTTTCTCTTCTAAAGATTTTAAGCAGTTTTGGTATTATTAATATTAATTTTTGCAATGATTATTCACTATTTGATTCCTTAATATTCACGGAAATCTAAAGTATCAGCATCTTCTCCATTAAGTTTGTTCAGCTGAACTATCACGATATTTTTTGAATAATATTAATTAATTTACATAAACATGCTATTTAACATTTCTATATTGTAATTCTATTTAATTGCAATGTACAATACGTGATTTATTGGCAATGACGTATACAGTGCGTCTACTATATAAGGGTAAGATTTTTTCCAAGATCATCAGTCGTTTGAGAAATTTCAAATAGAAAACGGTTTCTGTATTGAAAAACATGCAGCTGATTGTTGCTGTTCTTTTGTGCTCTTTGGGCATCAGTACTGCTGGTAAGTTTGCCCTCGTCCTTTAAAATTTCACGAAAACATTTGAAATTCTTTAAAATTCGTTAAAACTTCTTTAAATTCCTAAAACCCTCATGAAAACCCTTAAAAATTCACAAAAACCTTCAAAACATTATTCTCTTAAATTCCATGTTAAAATTCGTAAAAATCTTTTTAAAAATTCCTAGAAACATTTTGAAGTTTTTAAACATTTAAAATCTCATAAAATCATTAGTTTCATTAAATTTTATGAAATCCTTAAAAATTTTCCAAAAACTTTCAAAAATCATAAAAATCTCTTAAAATCATTAGAAATTTTATTAAATTTTATGATATCCTTACAAATTTTACAAAATCTTTTAAATTATAAAAATCCTTTAAATCATATAAAATATTTGAAAAGTCATAAAAATCTCTTGAAATCTGTTCAAATTCGTGAAAATCTCTTAAAATTTACAGAAATCCTTAAAATTCTACGAAAACATTGAAAATCCTTTAAAATTACAAATCTCGATAAGTTCCATGAAATCCTTAAAAAATTCCATAAAAACTTTTGAAATCAGAAAAATCTCTTGAAATGCCTTGGAATTCCTGGAAATTTCATGACAGCATTTAATTCTCAGAAACCTTTTAAAATTTCGAAATTGCTCCAAATTCCACAACAAGATTTAAAATTTCTTAAAATACCAGAAACCGTTTCAAATCTTTTAAAATTTCATGTAAACCTTCAAAATTGCTTAAAATTCGTGAAAATCCCTTAAAATTCCCAGAAACTTTTTGAAATTCCTTAAAATTGTATGATAACAATTAAAATCTCTTTTATCTTTTAAAATCCTTTAAAAATCTTTAAAAATCTTTTAAAAAATTAAAAGTATTAGAAATCTCATAGAATTTCATGAAATCTTTAAAAATTCCATAAAATCTTTTAAAAATCAGAAAAATCTCTTGAAATTTCTTAAAATTATTATAAAACTAATGAAATTCCACAAAATCGTTTAAAAGTCATAAAAATCTCCTGAGTTCTTTTAAAATTCTTCTAAAGTTCACGAAAATATTCGAAATCCCTTACAATTTGTTAAGGTTTATTAAAACTACCAAAAACCTCTTGAAATCTCTTGAGAATCGACAAAAACCATTAAAATCATAAATATCTTGAAACTCTAGTTAAAATTCAGAAAAATCTCTAAAAATTCCTATAAACCTCTTGGAATTTCTTAACATTTCAAATCTCTTAAAATCCTTAGAAATCTAATCAAATTCCATGTAATCTTTAAAAATTCTACAAAACCTTTTAAAAATTAGCATAATCTCATAAAATCCCTTAAAATTTTACGACAATTCTTTTGAAATCCCTCTTAAAATTTCTCAAAATTTTACGAAAACATTAAAAATAACTTAAAATTCGTTGGAACCTCTTAAAGTTGTTAGAAACCTCTTAATTTCGCTCTTAATATTCTTCAAAATTTCAAAATATTTTAAATCCCTTAAAATCCTTTAGCTTTAAAAAATCTCTTACAATTTCATGAATTTCGTTAAAATTTCGCAAAATATTCTGAAATACCTTAAAATTCTACGAAATCTTTTAAAAATCTTAAAAACCTGTAGAACTTCGTGAAAATCACTTGAAAATTGTCAGAATCCATTAAAATTCCTAGAAACCTCTTCTTGAAATTCCGCTCCAAAAAGTGATGTAACGAAATGTCCCTAAAATCTCGCATATTTTGTTGTTTCAAACCTGCTCTCTAAATTTGAATCAGTGAAATTTCATTAATTTTTGAATGACATGAAGTTGGTCCGCTAGTATATTTAAATGGAAATCCCGAGATCGAATTCACAGTTAGTTAAGAATATTTTTTAAGAGAGTAATGATGAAATTCATTAATTGTATCGGTGTAAAATAAATATAATTTAAATGCCTTTAATTCCTTTATGTAAATCCCAGTATTATTTCTCCCAATTTTATATTAATTACGAATTTATGAATATTTTGTTACAGATGTTGATCCAATAACTGTGAAAGGTAATCAGATATTGTTTGGCGGCAAACCAGGAAGTATATCTGGTAACAGTTTGTTCTGGAGTAACAATGGCTGGGGTGGTGAAAAATTCTACAACAAAAATTTGGTAAAATGGTTGAAAACTGACTGGAAGGCTAACTTGGTACGCGCTGCTATGGGAGTAGAAGATAATGGTGGTTATTTGCAAGATCCTGCAAGCAACAAAGCTAGAGTGAAGACTGTGGTTGATGCTGCAATTGAAAACGATATTTATGTCATCATTGACTGGCACTCACATTATGCATCTCAACATCAAACTGAGGCTATTGCTTTCTTCCAAGAAATGGCAAAGACCTATGGCGATAAGAACAATGTCATCTATGAAATTTGGAATGAACCCAAGGATGTCCAATGGAAGGACACCATCAAGCCATATGCTTTAGCCGTAATTAAAGCAATCCGAGAAATTGACCCGGACAACCTAATTGTAGTGGGTACATCCACTTGGTCTCAGGACGTTGATGTTGCTGCAGCTGACCCCATTACTGACTTTCAGAATATTGCATACACACTTCATTTTTATGCTGGAACCCACGGCCAAGATTTGAGAAACAAGGCAACAAATGCACTTAGTAAAAATGTTGCATTGTTTGTGACAGAATGGGGAGCAGTTAATGCTGATGGAAATGGAGGTGTTGCTACACAGGAATCCAACAACTGGGTAGATTTTATGAAGACTAATAAACTCAGCAACGCCAACTGGAGTATCAATGATAAGACGGAAGGTGCTTCTTCTTTGAAATCGAGTGCCAGTGCTGATGGAGCATGGTCTGAAGGAGATCTAACTGACTCAGGAAAATATGTACGCAATTTGATCCAGAGTTGGTCTTCGTAAAACGTATTTAGATGATAAACTCATTGCCCGCACTCTATTGGATTTTGATTGAATTTTTATGTTTAGCATTTAAGCAATTGAACAATTAGTCAATAATAAAGAAGTATGATACTTTTATCACAGTACCCATGTTTTTTATTTCGCAGCGTACCTGTCTTGTTCTCGTTCAACTAAAGTCCAACTAAAGTTCAACTATGTGTCCATTGATAAAAAAGGCGTTTTAATTAGAAAATATGTCTAATTCATATTAATATTCTAATGTTTTTAATAATTAATAACAATTAAGTATAGGCTCTTTAATATATGACTTACCTTATAATAAGTCAAATGGGTCCAAACAAAAAGTTCAAGTTAATTAGCAATACGACTGATATATTCTCTTATATATTCTTATATATTCTCTTGTCATTTTGTCGTTCAACACAAAGTTTCTTGGTGATAACATTGGTATAGTTTGTTATTCAACTTTATTCGAAACGACTGCAGATGCAGATTATAAGAAGACAGTTCTCGACGTGATGTCTGAAAGGCAGAAAGTAAAGATAGCGATAATATACATGGACGGTGTCACGGCATAACCGTGTAAGTATCACTTTTTTCACTTTTTTATATATTTTCTTTTATTGGCATGAAAATTCTCTAAAATTCCACCACAGAAAAAATTGTTTAAACAATTGAAAATGTCTTTTTTTTCCGAAAAATTCTTCTATTAGTTTTTATGCTATTAGAAATAAAGTCTAAAAAAAATTAAATAACAAAAAATTCGATATATTTACGCGGTTTTGACTAAAATCAAATATCAAATATACTTTCTCATTTTTTTTTACATTCTCATCAGAGAAGGTATTAGATTTGTGTAAAATTTGACCCCCCTCGTTTTTGTCAAATGTCCACGTTTTGGGACCCCCTGAACCCGAAAAACATGTTTTTACGAATGTATCTGTCTGTCTGTCTGTGTGTAGATTTTTAGTTTGTGAACACGATAACTTTCGAAAGAAGGTCAAGTTCGTTGGCCAGCCATTTTGGATACAAATTCAAAAAGTTGGAGCATTTTAAAAATTTTTTAAATCACTTTTTTTAATTTACAAATTCTATGCACGGATGTTTCTAGTACTCAAAAAGTCGAACAATTTTTCCTAATAACTTTTTCGGATAAAAAAAAAATTGAAAGACATAACATTTTGAAAATCCAAAAAAATTGAAGAAAACTTAAATTAAAAGCCAAACAACGCACGATATGAAAAAAAGTCTAAATATGAAAAATTTTCCTTTTTGATCTCCCTATAGGATAGGCATAACAACTTTTTGAATTTCCTTAAAAAATCGAAAATTAAAATTTTGAGCCAAATAACGCGAGATGCAGAGAAAATGACAAGAAACATAATTATTGGTCTTAAAAAGATCTACAAGTTCTCTTTTGACCATTTTTCAATAGGATGAATAGTTTTCCTTTTAATCGTGAAAAATACTTTTAAAAATTTGTATCAAATATTTTTACAAGGGTTTACCAAAATATTTAATTTTACAAGTTTCGTGTACTTTTATAATTTTGGTAAAATTCATTTTTCCAATATAATTTATAAAATATTCAAAATTGAAAGCTGGTGTAGAAGAAATGAAGATTCCTTGTGTCCAGACGAATCGATTGACATAAGATTAATGCATTTCATTGAAAAATAAGAAAGTTATGCTTTATTGTAATTTAATTTTTAAGATTAATGCATTTCATTGTTTAATAAAATTTTAATTGTATTAAAAATTACTGTATAAAATAAAGTTTATAATATTAAAAATTAATATATTTTTTGAAGAAAAATAAAATATCGAGCGCGAAGCGCGAGTGTCCTGATGAGAATGTATTCCTTAAGGTCGATAATAGAACCTTAAGTAAATTAGTTTTTATTTTCATTTATAAATAAAGTAATTAAAACAAAAGTATATAGCAGCGATAAAGATTGTCCTGAGAGGCGCAAGCGCGCAACGCGGAACGCGAAGCGCGACGTGTGTATGAGAATGTGCCCGCTTCGCGGGCAGATTTTTTTTTTTATTTTAAGAATTCGAATTTTGAGAAGGTTTTTTTTGCTCTCCTGAACAATTTATCTCATGTGAATCTCCAATATGTGATGTTCAAAAAAATATTCACAAATTCTAAAAATATTCAATTAGCTTATATTATTTGCTTGAGGATATAGCGCACAGAAACCGAAATTAATCTCAACTCTCTTGAACTGTAAATTAATTTGATTATCTTATTTTCGCTTAAATGTCTAAGCCGTAATTAATTGTACCAGCTTGTGATATCTTCTTCTCAACTAACAAGAATGATATCCACCTCTTGATTTTTCGAAATTCATAAGCCTTTGAATTCGAACCACCTCAATTTAAAAATGTTTTTAAATATTGTTTCTTTCTTTTAAATAATTTTTTATTAATAAAAGTATAATAATTCAAGCGAAATATAAGCGTCAGTCATATATAATTGGCAATATTTGTTAGGAAAATGAAAAGTTTTCTGCCAAAATTCTTATTTTAGAAATTAATTTATTAATTAATAAATTCTTCTTATAGTTATCTAAGAATTGTCTTAAAAGAAATCGAATGCCATCATTTAGTATGAAACTCATTGCGATGACAACGTTAAATAACTTAATAATGTTTTAGATTTGCTCAACTTTATTACATCACATTGTTAACATTGTTCCTTTTAATTTTACAGTGAAAATAGTATACCATAATATGGAACGCCTTTTACGTTTCTATTACTTTTTGGTGACAGCGAGTAAATACCGCATAGCGATAAGTTGCGATGAATGCACGGTACCATGCAATAACAGTAATAAATTTCTCTATATGCAGATACGAAGCTTATACATATCATTATCTCGTACTGCAAAGTCTCTCCGGATTAGATGAAATATATCATTTAAGACTGTGACAGGCATCAGTTATGGACTCAAAAGCAAGGAAATTTGATGAAAGTGTGGACACGTTGAAGGAGAAAGAATGTGCAATTTTCCAATACATTTGTACAATAAGTGGTAAGTGAGAAAGTCTTGAATAGTGCTGCCGTGATCTGCAAGAACACCGTTAAGCGCCAAATGGAAGAATCCGAGAAAATCGCCAAAAACGTTCGAAACTTCATTCGCATGTATCGCGGATTCTAGTTCATTAAAAAAATTTTTTTTTTGGTCGTTCTTGGCTAATTTTCATATAATATTTTCATTTCCGGAAAAAAATAGTTGCAAAAGATTAATTAGTTATAAATAATGGACTTAACGGTATTAATTTTGAAGCTGTAACACGCTAAGAAGCCGTAAGCGCCAGTTACGGCTTTCTCCGGATCAGAGACCGCCGTATCAGGCCTGCCGTGATCCGATAAAACGCGGCAACGGCAAAAGAATACAAAAAAAAAATTGAATTATTCTAAATTAATGTGAGCAATTATAGATATTATTAATTAACTAGCAAAAATAACGCGCGCGCTAGGCGCGCGATTAGTTTCTTAATCAATCAAAACTTTTAATTAAATAAAGCAAACATTATTTATTTTAAAAAAATCAGTTTTATTACATACATTATATCATATATCATAATGAATGCAAAAAAAATTAAACAAATAATTTATTTTTAAAGATAAACACACCCACTTCCCGAAAATGTATTAGAGCGAATCAGTTTTATTCCGAGAGTATCGGTGGTAAAAAGATAAATCATATCCTAATGAATCCGAGTCAATCCGAATTTTGTATAAAGATTCCTATCAGAATGAATTCGAGCCAATCCGAAGTCTGTATAAAGATTTTTATCCAAATGAATCTGTGCAAATCCGAACTCTGTATAAGGATTCCTATTCGAATAAATCCGAGCCAATCCGAAATATGTTTAAAGATGGCTATCCGAATGAATCCGAAGTCAGCCTATAAATTCCTCTAGAATCAATCCGAGGCAATCCAATATCAACCTAAAAATTCCGATTCACATGAATCCGAGCTAATCCTTATCAGCTATCAGTAACACCACAAAAAACTGATCAAAAGAAATAAAAAATTCTTGTATAATTTTACACTTATGCTTGTATATTAAAATTGATGATTTTATTAATCAGTGGTAGAAATTTCGATTTAAATAAACAGGTAAGTTTATTCGAATAGGCCTCTCAGACAAATTTAAATTATTATTGGCACCAAATTCATTCGAATTGAAGTCTCGGATTCATTTGGTATATGAAACTCTTCGGAGAAGCCTCGAATTCATTCGTATTAAAAATTCGGATTAATTTGGTTTAAAAAGTTTCTTCAGATGAGTCTCAGATTTATTTGGATTGAAACTTTGGATTCATTCGGTTTAAAATCTTTCTTCGGATCACCCTCGGATTCATTCGGATTGAAACTTCAGATTCAATCGGTTAGAAACTCCTTTCAGATGAGCCTCAAATTCGTTCGAATTGAATATTCGGATTCATTGAGTAAGTTTTACGAATGAGTCGCGCATTCATACGGATTTAAAGTTCGGAATTATTAGAATAGAACATGTGAATCGGAATGGCTCGAAATGATTCAGATTCGCTCGGATACAGACCTCGCATTTAAATACTTCGGATTTGCTCGGATTGGAGTTTTATCTGAATTTTCGCAAGACTCGCAAGGGTTACTAAAAAATTCATGGGCTTGGAACGACCGCGACCAAAAATAAAAAAAAATAAGTTTAAAATATTTTTAATTTTCCGATATCTATAACAATGATCTTCGTATTAAATTAAATTATATTAAATTATATTATATTAATTATTATTATATATTCGTATTATATAAAATTTTCGAATCAATTTTTATCCAGAAATACGTACACCTTTTAATATATCTAAAGTATTTTTTATTTTCCGACAAAATTTAAAAGAGAAGATTAATTTTTAAATAAATTTTTATCTAAAAATACGTACACATAATATGTTATTATAATTAATAATAGAAATATGAACATACCTTCAAATTCGGAAAACAGAAATTTCAAAACAAAGGAATATGAAAAAGCGAGCGGAAACATAGGAGCTAACTTCAATGTGCCGACAAAGTGAATGAATATGAAGATTATTATTATAGATACATATTTTAATAATAATATTTTTGTTTTTAATATTAAAAAAATCTATTAATATTATAATATTAATTTAAGAAGACAAGTTAGTAAATGATAATTATAATATTATTATTAACTCAAATATATTGTACAAATATTACATTAATATTATACATACAAAATTATTATAATCTTATTACTTTCAACAACAATTTTGCTGTTTGGAAATTAATATAAATGTGGTTACGGCTTTTCTCGAATTTCAAACCTTTTTTTTCGGGGTTAGATATTTCGGTAGAACATCGTTTCAGGCGATACGGTCTTCTTCAGATCACGGCTGCTCCACGCAGGCCTTCGATAATTTCAGAAAAGGGGTATCGTCGCCGTTACGGCTTTTCTTGAATTTTTCTGTGACGTATTCAGCTGTCTGTGATTTAAAACTGGCGATACGGTTAGGATACGGTCTTTTAGCGGATCACAGCTCGCCAATCTTTGAATTTACGGTTCTCTTTTCTGATTACGCAATAAAAAAATTTTTTGTTATTAACAATTTTAAAAAAATATTTGCGTATTCGGATAGATTTTTTTTTTACAATTCCATCGATATAAAAAACCCATTTTTCGATTTTTGGCGCTTAACGGTGTTCTTGCAGATCACGGCAGAGTGCAAATCATCAATATCATATAATATCAATATAATATCAATATTATCATCAATAGAAGTGTTGAAAGTTATATGTGACAGTTTAATTTCATTGAAAAATATGTATGAACTCTGAAAATTTTACTCATTTGATAAGCTCAGTTTTAAGTTAAGGGGTAACACCACTGTAGAAGTTTAAAAAAATCGATTTTTTTTATATTAGCTTAAAAAATTCTTTGAACTTTGTAGAATAAAGGACAAAAGGTTTTATACGTGTTCGAAATCGATTTCACTGAAATTTCGAGCCCTTTTACCGAGCGTGCCGGGCGCTCCGCAATGTATTTATTACATATCTCAAAACTTTAAATGTGTTTTTCTCAAAACACGTTTTTTGAAATCGGCACGCAGCATAACTCAAACAATTTTCAATATTTTTAATCAGGGGTTTTCCTACATTTTTATAATAACATTTCAAAGAGAATCACGTAGGGGATTTTCGATAAATTAATTTAAAAAATTGTTATAAACAATTAAGTGCCGTTTTTTTTGGTCCAAAAATGAGTTTTTTGTTCAAATGCTTGCCAATTACACAAAAATCAATATTTTTAAAATCCCCTACGTTTTTCTCTAGCTATTCTTATGTAGATTAAGAAAAAAATTTTTATTTTGTTCCACATTAAATTTTGCACCCTGTGTGCTGCGTGCCGCGGAGCTCCTCCAAGAAAACACACATTACGGAAATGTCTCTAATGCTGCCATTTTGTAATATTTTTTATTGAAAATTTATAATTTTTTAGTTCAATATATAAATAATAACTTCCCAAACCATTATAATTGTATTCCCTTTCCTTCCATCAAAAAAAATTCTTGAAAAAACGTGTTTTTTTTGGCGTTTACAGTGGTGTTACCCTTTAAACTAGCAAACTAACACGCGCGCTACGCGCGCGATTATTTTGTTTTCTTTTTTACATCTTCAAATTATTCCAAAGCTAATCAGATTTGAAACTATACCCTAGCGAAAACTTCGGATTGAAATTCATTCCGAATCAATCAGAAATTTTCCGAATCATTCCGGAATTTGTATCCGAACCAAACAGTTTCATTCCGATCTAATCCGAAGGAAGTTTTCAATCCGAATTAATTAGAAATAATCCGAACTTTCAATACAAATAAATCCGAACGAATCCGGTCTATCCGAATCAATCTGAATCATTTCGAAAAAATCGGAAAAATTCGGATTCATTAGGATTGACCGGATTTATTCGAATTGAAACTTCGGATTAATTCTGATTAATTTGGATTGGCGGATTCATTCGGATTAAAGCTTCGGATTGATTTTGAATGAGCTTCGAATTAATTCGGAATGAAAACTTCCTTCGGACTAAACCGTAATGAAACTGTTTGGTTCGGATACCATGTCCGGAATGATTCGAAAAATTTGGATTGATTCGGAATGCATTTCAATCCGAATTTTTCGGAATAATTCGGATTAATTCGGATAGACCGGATTCATTCGGATTGAAAGTCCAGATTGACCGAATTGACCGGATTCATTCGGATTGAAAGTTCGGATTCATTTGGATTCATCGGATTTATTCGGATTAAAAGTTTGGGTTAATTCGGATAATTCGAATTGGCGGATTCATTCGGATTAAAGGTTCGGATTGTTTTTGATTGAGTTGCGGATTAATTCGGATTAAAAAATTCCTTCGGATTAGATCAGAATGAAACTGTTTGGTTCGGGTACAAATTCCGGAATGATTCGGATTGATTTAAAATGAATTTCAATCCGAAGCTTTCGCTAGGGTAATATATGCGAAATATTCGAGACATTTTTAGAGAGAAATTTCAAGAGGTTTCTAAGAATTTAAAGGGAATTTGACGATTTTTAAGTGATTTTTTGGTAATTCAAAAGTTTTTTAGAATTTTAAAAAAATTTCCTGAAATTTTAAAGGAATTCATACAATTTTAAAATATTTTAAAGAATTTTAAAAGATTTTAAGGAATTCTAAATGTTTTAAAGTTTTGAGGAATTTTAAGAGGTTTCTAAGAATTTTAAAATATTTCAACGAATTTAAGCAATTTCTAAGGTTTTCGTGAAATTTGAAGGGATTTCAAAAGGTTTGTAAGAGTTTTAAAGGGTTTTAAGGAATTTTAAACGTTGTCATGGAATTTTAAGGAATTTTAAGATATTTAAAAAGATTTCTAACATTTGCGAGATATTTTATGAAATTTGATGAAATTTCTAAGGGCCATGCGCAGGAATTCATGTTGGGGGGGTCGAAATATTTTTATGATTAATTCATGTGCTACAATAAAAAAATTTCCTTGTGCACGGCCCTGAAAGATAAAATGGGATTTTAAATGTTACCGTAAAATTTCAAGTATTTCCTGGGAATTTGAAGAGATTTTAAAGTTTCTCAGAGAATTTTGTGGAGAGATTTCAAAAGAATTTTACGATTTTTAAAAGATTTAGTAAAGTTTAAAAGGATTTCAAATTGTTGAAGGGATTTCAAGAAATTTTTCGATTTTTAAAAGATATTGTGGAGTTTTTATGGATTTGATGGAATTTTATGAGAGTTCTAATAATTTTAAAGGATTTTAAGAGATTTTTCTGATGTTTAAAAGATTTTGTAAAATTTTTAAGGATTTCATGGAGTTTGGTGAGATTTCTAATAATTTTGTGGAATTTTAAATGTTAAAGAATTTCAAGAGGTTTCTAGAAATTTTAAAAAATTTTCATGAAATTTAACGTGGATTTCAAAAGATTTATGAATTTGAAAATTTTTGTGGAATTTTAAGGGATTTTAAGAGGTTTCTACGAATTGCAAGAGATTTTAAAGGCCTTTTTTTTATGAAATTTTAGGGGACGAACAATGAAACACGCGCGCGATTATTTTGTTTTTCTTCTTACAAGTTATTCAAAAGTTAATCAGGTTTGCAACTTTTTTAAGATAGGATATAATTATGGAAACCTTGAAAAAAAGCCAATAATTTCTTTAAACTTCTATAACTTTCGACCTAATTGAAATATTTAAGATTTCTCCCTAGATTCTGGTAGCATTTATCGTCTTTAGAAATCCGACAGAAAAAAAAATAAATTTCATAAGCGAAAAAATTCTCTTGATCACATAAATGATTTAGTTCGCATCAGCCCTTTCCGACTATTTCAAAGATGGCCGGTCCTTATTGCTAAGAGTTTCTATTTTACAATTTTCGCCGTACGGCGGCGCCTCTCACGTGTGGTCCTACAATAACATGTAATCTAATGGGAAGAATATTTAAAAACTTGAAAATTTAAACATTTAGGAAGGATAAAGACAATTTACTTTAAAAAATCATTAATTTTGTTAGTTTAGATTATTTCTATAGTGTTAATTATATGTATAAAATAATGGAAGAAGAGAAATAAATTGTAAAATAATTATACCTTTGATTTAGGGATTTGCAGAAAAAACTAATTTTATTAACAAATACCATGAATAATGAAGGTAAATTATGTTAAACAGGTAAAGAAAAATGATATATATTAGATTTATTAAGAATTTTTTATGTGAATGAGGGAAATAAATAATAAATACATCAAGTTTTTTTTTAAATTTCCCGCGATAACGTGACGCCTGTATTGACCAATAAGGAATCAGTCGATATTCGATGTAAAATCTTTTTATTTATTATTTATTTCCCTCATTCACATAAAAAATTCTTAATAAATCTAATATGTACCAAATTTTGTTTACCTATTTAACATAATTTACCTTCATTATTCATGGTATTAGTTAATAAAATTAGTTTTTTCTGAAAATCCCTAAATCAAAGGTAAATTTATTTTACAATTTATTTCTCTTCTTCCATTATTTTATACATATAATTAACACTATAGAAATAATCTAAACTAACAAAATTAATGATTTTTTAAAGTAAATTGTCTTTATCCTTCCTAAATGTTTAAATTTTCAATTTTTTAAACATTTTTCCCATTAGATTACATATTATTGTAGGGCCACACATGAGAGGCGCCGCCGTACGGCGAAAATTGTAAGATAGAAACTCTTAGCAATAACCCTAGCGAAAGCTTTGGATAGAAATGCATTCCGAATCAATCCGAATCATTCCGGAATTTGTGTCCGAACCAATCAGTTTCATTCCGATCTAATCCGAAGGAAGTTTTCAATCCGAATTAATCCGAAACCCATTCAAAATCTATCCGAACATTTAATCCGACTGAATCCGAATCAATCCGTCAATCCGAATGAGTCAGAATTAATCCGAACTTTCAATCCGAATGAATCCGGTCAATCCGAACGAATCCGAACTTTCAATCCGAATGAATCCGATTTAATTCGGTGTATCCGAACCAATCCGAATGAATCCGAATTGGTTCGGATAGACCGGATTAAATCGGATTCATTCGGATTAAAAGTTCGGATTAAGTCGGATTAATTCGGATTGACCGGATTGATTCGGATTCAGTCGGATTAAATCTTCGGATAGGTTTTGAATGGGCTTTGGATTAATTCGGATTGAAAACTTCCTTCGGATTAGATCGGAATGAAACTGTTTGGTTCGGACACAAATTCCGGAATGATTCGGAAGCTTTCGGATTGGTTCGGAATGAATTTCAATCCGAACCTTCCGCCAGAGAAGGACAGAAAGTTTTAGCAGCAAATGTTAGAGAGTCGGATAGGGCTGGTTCGTATAAAACAAAAGTTTAAAAACAATGATCTAAAAAGATAGTCAATTTCATGATCATTCGAAATTTGAATGAAAATCAACCTCTTTTGACTCGTACGAAAAATATCTTTTATTCTTTACGTTATTTTTTATCCACAGTTTCTTTTGCTGTGGCTGGATGTGGAATGGCCTTAGTTTGGACGTCACCAGCATTAGCGTACCTTCAAAGCTCAAAATCAGAAATCCCTATAACAGTATATCAAAGTTCCTGGATAAACTCTTTACTGTATGTTGGAATTGTCTGCGGCTGTGCTTTGGTTCCAAACATAATCGACAAATTAGGTCGAAAATACACATACCTGCTCTTCAGTTTATTCCAAGTAATTGGTTGGCTCTTGATTATTTTTGCTCAAGACTTCAGCACCATCTACTTAGCAAGATTTTGTCACGGATTTGCTCAAAGTGCTCTGTACGACTTTATCTCCATTTACATAGCTGAAATTGCTGACAAGAGAATAAGAGGAATACTTGGAACAATCCTTAAAGTATCAACATTTGTAGGCATATTTTATATCGGATTGCTTGGTGCTTTTGTATCATACAAGACCATGAATTTTATGTGCATCCCAGTGCCCCTGATATTTCTTTCTACTTTTCCTTTTATGCCTGAAACACCCTACTTTTGTCTCATGAACGGAAAAGATCGAGAAGCTGAGCAAATTTTGATGAAGCTACGAGGATTGAAGAAACCAGCGTCTGTGAAAAATTATATGAAAAGCATGAAAGAGGCAATGAGTGAAAGCCAACTAGTGAAGAAGACCCCTCTCATGGATCTATTTAGTACAGCGGTATTCCGTAAATGTTTGATAATTTTGTTTCTTGCTAAATCAACGAAGATATTGTCAGGAGCTGTAACAATCGGTGCATACGCTCAGAATATTTTCAATACTACTGGTTTTGATTTGCAACCTAAGTATTCTGCACTTGTAATATATGGAACACAGTTATTTGCATCAATCATTGCTGTAGGCTTCGTTGATCAAGTTAATAGAAAAACTCTCTTTTTGTTATCTGGAATTACCTGCACCCTATGTTTAATGTTCGTTGGCTTATTCTTTTTCGTGAAGGAGCAACATAATATTAGTATATATGCAATTAATTGGATACCTTTGGCATGTCTAATCTTGTACGAACTTGCATACTGTTCTGGCATTGGGCCCATATCATACATAATGCCAGGAGAACTCTTTTCCCTTAATGTTAAAGGAACTGCTGTTAACTTGGGAGTTATTGTGGAAAACTTGTGGAGCTTCGTCATGGGCCTTGTATTTTATAAACTTAATGCCATAGTTGGAATGTATGGTACTTTTTGGATCTTTGCGGTATCTTGTGTAGCAGGGTCGATTTCTTTATTTTGCATGATGCCTGAAACTCGAGGAAAGTCTCTCGAAAAAATACAGTATGAGCTTCAAAGCAAGAAAACGTGATTTTGTATGTTTTTTCTCTCTCAATCTGAATTATTAAACTAGCTGTGAATTCGATCTCGGTTGTTCCATTTAACTATATTTATATTTTTTTGTGCTCATGTTTTGAGCACTTTGCTTCCTCATTATGATGAAGTTGCAAATATTAGATTACTTAATTTTATACGATGCAAAAAACCTTTTACTTTCTTACATTAGCTTTGAATTTTTTTTATTTGAAAATAGATAAAAACGAAAATTTTAAAAATTACAAATAATCATAATTTCCTTAATATTCAATTAAATGCATTAATCCTACAGGTTAATCGATTATTATTATTAGTATATTACTATCAATTAGTAATTCAGATAATAACGTAATGTAACCTCAAGACTGTGACTTATAAAAAATAAAATTAGTAATTCATTCCATCACATAATTATTTTTCATCTACTAATTGTGTCATTATTTGCATGTAAATTGCCAAAGTCACACGTTTTTTTGTGCGAGATGAGAAAGCAAGAAATTTTTGACGACCGGATATTCCATGATATTTCCCCGAGAGAAATCGCTTTCACCACGCTGGGGGAGGAATTGATGTAGGTTAAATGTACCGAGTAGTAGATAATAAACAACAATAATACACGTCCGAAATAAATAACTGCCGTGGTAGATATTTTCTTCCCGCGATTCCGCGAATCATTCGTCACTTCAGTCGGTCGGTGGAACTTGGTGAAATCAATAGCCCGAAAAAAGAAAGTACTTTCATATGGATTTTAAGCATCATTTTTTCAATCTTATTAAACTAATAATATTAATCGCGTGTTTAAACACGAGGGAAAAATTGCTTGGAGAATTAATAATATTCAAATATGTACAAAAAAAAATACAAAATTCCATGATCCTTGAAATTCAACAACTTTAGGACCACACTCAGAAAAAAGTTTGTTTGAATCAAACAAACGTATCATTGATATAGGGTCAATCAAAAAATATCTTTGAATTAAACAAAATTTGTTTGAATTAAAAAAATTTGTTTGATTCAAAGAAACTTTTTTTTAATATGATGAAATCAATTTTTTTGAGTTAAAGAGAATTTATTTGAATCAAACAAATTTTTTTTAATTCAAAGATATTTTTTGATTGAACCTATATCAATGATACGTTTGTTTGATTCAAACAAACTTTTTTCTGAGTGCACCAAGTAAACATTTTTTCTATTTTAATTGGATTACATTAAGTTTTGAAAAAATTTCGAGGGGTTGACAACTCGACCAAGTGGGTATACACCTACTTTTGAATCAAGATATTTCAGGGTATTTCAATGACTTCAGAAGATTTCACTAACTTTAAGAGATTTCAAGAAAATGCAAATGACATCACGTAACTTCAAGTGAATTCATGTGATTTCATGTGACTTCTGGTGATTTCAAGTGACTTCAGATGATTTCACTGGACTTCAGGAGATTTCAAGTAAATTCAAATGAATTCACGTGACTTCAAGTGAATTCATGTGATTTCATGTGATTTTATGTGACTTAATATGAATTCAAATGACTTCAGAAGATTTTATTGACTTCAAGAGATTTCGCTGACTTCACGAGATTTCAAGTAAATTCAAATGAATTCATGTGTCACTTCATGTGATTTCATGTGATTTCAAGTGACTTCAAGTGACTTCAGATATTTCAGGAGAATTCATGAGGTTTCAGTGCAAGTGTACACCTGATTTCACGAGCTGTCAACCCTTCGAAAAATTTCAAAAATTTTAAGGATTTTAACTAGATTTAATGGGATTTTAAGGAATATTAAGGAATTTAAAAGAGACTTTACAAAATTTATTGAGATTTTAAAGATATAAGAGGAATTTCATGACATTTCAAGGAATTTCATGGGATTTTAAGTTAATTTTAGCATAACCCTGCTTAAAATTTCGGATAAAATCCGAATTCCGAAATTTATCCGAAATTGTCCGGGACGTTATCCGTTTTTTGTCATCCGGATTCTATCCGGTTTTGTTCGAAAATTGTCCGGATGAAGTAGATTTTAATTGCTACTTCTTCCGGACAATTTTCGTACATGACCGGATAGAATCCGGATGACAAAAACCGGATAATGTCCCGGACAATTTCGGATAAATTTCGGAATCTGAATTTTATCCGAAATTATAATGCATCCGTATATTGTCCGGTAGAATCCGAAAGTTCTACGGTCTGACTGATTTGATGAATCCGGATTGTATTCGGTCATGTCAACTGATTTTTTAATTCGTATAAGTTCTGGACTTAATCGGACTGATTCCGGGCTAAAGTTTATTCTCAGACGAAATCCGGACAAAAACGGATAAATTCCAGATTCCACTTTACAAATAAATTCAACTGATTTTTTAATTCGTATAAGATCCGGACGAAATCGGACTAATTCCGGGTTAAAGTTTATTCTAAGACGAAATCCGGACAAAAACGAATAAATTCCAGATTCCACTTTACACTGAAAATCAAATAATTTTTTAATTCGTATAAGTTCCGGACTGAATCGGACTGATTCCGGATTCAAGATAAATCTCAGACAAAATCCGGACAAAAACGGATAAATAACAGATTCCAATTACAAATAAATTCAACTGATTTTTTAATTGGTATAAGATCCGGTCGGAATTGGATTAATTTCGGATTGAAGATAATTCGCAGACAAATCCGGACAAAAACGGATAAATCCCAGATTCCACTTTACAAATAAATTCAACTGATTTTTTAATTCGTATAAGATCCGGACGAAATCGGACTAATTCCGGGTTAAAGTTTATTCTCAGACAAAATCCGGACAAAAACGAATAAATTCCAGATTCCAGTTTACACTAAAAATAAAATAATTTCTTAATTCGTATAAGTTCTGGACAGAATCGGACTGATTTCGGATTCAAGATAAATTTCAGACAAAATCCGGACAAAAACGGATAAATTCCAGATTCCAATTTACAAATAAATTAAACTAATTTTTTAATTCGTATAAGATCCGGATGGAATCGGACTAATTTCGGATTCAAGATAATTCGCAAATCTGGACAAAAACGGATAAATTCCAGATTCCACTTTACAAATAAATTCAACTGATTTTTTAATTCGTATAAGATCCGGACGGAATCGGACTGATTCCGGCTTAAAGTTTATTCTCAGATGAAATTCGGACAAAAACGGATAAATTCCAGATTCCACTTTACAAATAAATTCAACTGATTTTTTAATTCGTATAATTAATCGGACTATTTTCGGGTTGAAGTTTATGCTCAGACGAATTCCGGACAGAAACGGATGAATTCCAGATTTATCTGTGGATGAAAATAATGATTCTTTATTTCGTATAAATTCCAGGCAATTGCGGATTTATTTAAGATCAAATTTTATTTCTGGACAGAAATCGGATGAAATCGGACAAACTTCGGAATGATTCCGTCCAAATTCCGAATCTCTTCGGATTAATTTATCCGAAACTAATCCGGAATTGATCTGAAATTTTAAGCAGGGAAGGCATCTTCATTATTCCGTTATTGTACTACATCTCAATAATTCATCTTCTCACATTCTTAACAAACAAATTTCAAAAAATCTCCAAAGTAGGGTACTTCTACGGTACCTCTGACAAGGCTCTTTGCTTAAGAAAAGAAAAATATCCACTATAAATATAAATATAATGAAACCGGAAAATTGTCTTGGCATCTCAAGTCAGTTACTGAGCAGGCTCAAGAGGACAGGAAAAATACTTAATCAATCTCTGTTGACATATTTACATCTGAAATTTGTCGGAGGGAAGTGGGATAAAACTAAAAATTCGATCCTTGGGTAATATTGTAAAGAAGTATCTTTTCATTTTGTGACGCAATTTGCTGGATGCAAAACGAGCAATTGACCTTCTTTGAGAGGAATGAAGAAAATTAATGTCTACAGGACATATGTGCAGATAGTGTGTGTAGAGACTGAGAGTTTGTGTAAAATATCGTACGGTCCTTGATCCGTCAACCAGGTACGTACTGATGCTTCAGATGATGCAGTGGAAGATACACAAACATCAGTCAAGAACTCGAGAGGAAGAAAATTAACAATACAAGGAATAAGAAGCCCGTTAAGAACTAGAATCCAGTTGTGCAAACAACTAGATTCTCTGATAGAAGGTCATCATTTATAATTATTACCCATGTAAAAATTCCGATCGGGGTTTAGTAGGGCCCTGGCTAGTTTTCCCTATTTCTAGTCAGGCACTGGTCGGGAAAAATGGAGAGGGCCTGACTAGTTCTGTAACGCTGTTTTAGCCAGGTTCTAGCTAGAACTTCTGAGTGGGCCCTAACGAGAGTTAGGTAGGGCCCCGTTTAGATCCTTTCTATTATAATATTTTGGTCATTTACCATCTGTAAAGTACCAAAATTCAAATTAATAAAGAATAAAAAATTCTTAAATGTCAAAAGTAAAGTTGGTGTATTTTATACATTATAAAACTATTATAAACATAGTAATAGCACAGTTTTTTTTCACTCTTACAATTTTATTTTTAACTGTGTTTTTCAATATCTATATCATAAATATTATGATTTTTTTGTGAGAATTGGAAATATTTCAGTAAAATGGGCTATACTGGCTAAGATCCGAACAGTTCCTGACTAGAACTTCTTTGTTCTTTTATTCGAATCAGGGCCCAACTAAAACCTGGTTAAAATATAAGATTGGGGCCTAACTAGACGTGCATAGATTTTCTATTCACAAAGAATGGAAAATCCTAACAGTGCCTTAAGGGGTCCTGACTAGAATTTACTATTCCAGTTGTTCTAGCAAGGACCTGATTACCGCCCTAATGAACATAGGGACAAATGGGGCGATTTCTACATGGGTATATGTATATCTTACAATTAGTTGAAAACCAATTGACAATTGATCTGAGTTCATCATGTTTGGTGAATCTGGCGATCAACTTTGTAGCTGGATGATTTAAAGAAGAAAATAAGAAAATGTTAAAAGAAAGATGTTAACATAAGTTTTGTGTGTACTTGTGCTCAATACTCGTTTATGTACATATAAATGGATACGTCGGAGGAGAGAGTGTGGGTTCAATTTGTCGAGGTGTAAGCAAATAACGTTCTCTGCGGAGTTTGTTTGGTAGAACCAGCGATGCGACGTCCTTTAATTTAAAGTCCTCCTCTGATATCAGAGCTACTACTCGTGGAATCGACTCGACACGACGTCACCACGAACACGGAGCAGGGAACATTCGTCTCCACCTCCGCAACTGCCTCAGCCTCCAGCTCCAGAGGCAGTCTGCACAAATAGAAGGGGTGGCTTTAAGCAAATAGTTATTGTTTAGCACGTCATGTATATCTATACACGGATATTCAGAGGTCCTGTGCCCAGATCTCAATTAGTACGGTTCTCATTTTGCACGCTACCAATGCCACCCAATAAACTGAATCGGGTCTTTGGTCCTTGTTCTCAAGGACTTCTGAATGCCTCTAATTCAAATCCGATGACACTTGCTTTTCTGATTCATATTTTATAAGATGTGGAAGCATTATACATACGAAAAATGGGATCATGCGCAGTAATTTATTAATTGACTAGCAATTAAGATTAGTTACAATTAATTTCTCGTTTTTGCACACCTTTTACTAGTAGAAAAAATAATTGAGAATTTTTAATTCTTGAAATATAAAATTTTGTAATTCTTTATCAAATTTCAGGAATCCCCATAAGTTTCATAAAATTTCTTAAAATGCCTTTATTATCCTTCAAAATTTGGTGAAATTCGTAATTTCTCTTGATTTTCCTTAAAATTACTCTAAGTCCCATGAAATATTATTATTAAATCTCTTGAAATTACTGAAAATCAACTGAACTTTCGTAAAATACCTTGATTTCCTTAAAAATCTTAAAAATTACACTACAACATCGGGATCGTTTTAATCTTATTGATGTATAATAACTTGTAATAACCTGTAATAATAATAAAATGACCCTCAAAACTTATCACATTTACCGAATCCATCAACTGTAACCAATTTATTAATCCATCGCCCACTAAAACACTATTCACTATTCACTATATTGCGTTTTATAAACACACAATTTACATTTTTAGACTTTTTTTGATATCGTGCGTTTTTTGGCTTCTAATTTAGGTTTTCTTTCATTTTCTTGCCCTATTAAAAAAATCCTCGAGGAAATCCTCGTGTTATTTTCGGACGAGGAAAACACGAGGAAATCCGCGAGGATTTTCGAATTCCTCGAGGAAATCCGCGAGGATTTTCAAATTCCTCGAGGAAATCCTCCAGTCAGAGAATTAATCCTCGCAGAATTCCTCG
>CAJFCP010026107.1:95645-108784 GCA_904066005.1 Synergus itoensis
AATCCTCGCAGAATTCCTCGAGGAATTTAAAAATCCTCGCGGATTTCCTCGTGTTTTCCTCGTCCGAAAATAACACGAGGATTTCCTCGAGGATTTTTTCAATAGGGTTGGATTTTCAAAATGTTATAAGTCTTTCAATTTTTTTTTATCCAAAAAAGTCATTAGGAAAAATTGTTCGACTTTTTGAGTAGGGGAAGACATCCGTGCATGGAATTTTTAAATTGAAAAAAAGTGTTTTCAAAAATTTTCAAAATGCTCCAACTTTTTGAATTTTTATCCAAAATGGCTGGCCAACGAACTTGACCTTCATTTTAGGACACTAAAAGAGTGTACCAAAGGCAGACAGAAACGTTTGTAAAAACATGTTTTTCGGATTCAGGGGGTTCCAAAACGTGGACATTTGACAAAAACGGGGGGGGGGGGGGGGTCAAATTTTACACAAATATAATACCTTCTCTAATGAGAATGTAAAAATATAGAAACATTTTTGATATATTGGTAACATCTTTTAACATTTAAAGATAAGATTCTAAATAATGAATAGTTTTTTATTTCTAGAAATGTCCAGTATTTCATGTATTTAACACACGCAATAAATATTTATTATTATTATTATTATTATTATTATATTATATTGAAACGTCAACATCATACCTATTGTTACTGAGTCACAGAAAAAAAGAACGAAAAAACATTAGCATCGATATAAACGAGCAGAATTAGTAAAATTATTACATGTATTAATAATAATTACTAGTTTGCAGAAAACATTACGTTAACAATTTCTAATATGCAAATAAAAAACAAAATATTTTCGGGTATGGAAACTTTAGGGTTTAAAGTCATAAATTGACAGATAGGCGACGATATTTGGACCCTATTTTTGTTCGGAAGAATCCAATAACCGGAATTCCGAAACACTGTGAAGTAAAAAAAAGAAGGAAATGATCAACTCTCTATCATTATATCGGGACTTTTCAGTCATATTCAGTGAAAGCAGCTTTTAAAAAACCTCGTTTTGGGAGGGCGCGTTATATTTACAGAAGCCGCGCTTCCAAACTTAGTCCGTAACGATTCAATTTAGATTGCGATCTGGATTGACGGCAACCAATAAAAATACGCAATGCTGAATGCAACTCGTTTGTGAGTTATGAGGCGGTGAATTAAAATCATTTGCGATTTTATATGTGTACCACTTAGAACATGATGTCTGAATTTGTTAAAATAAATGAAGATTGAAATTTACAAATTTTTAATCCCTTAAAATTCTTTAAAGTCCTGCAAATTGTCTATCATTTTAGAAAATTTTAGAGAATTAGATCAATGCTTCAATCAGAATACAAAATCACATTGTAATCGTATTACAGAACAGTAATTTATTCTCTATGATATTTCCTTTGTTCCTCAATTACTCAGGTTTATCATAATCCTAAAGTGCGTAATTATTTAAAGAGTAAAATTTAAAAAATTATTTACTAGATGTGAAATCAATTTCAGTTGAGAAATGGTCGAAAGTCAAGTTCCTTTATGGATCGTGAAAAAGGGTCAAGCACTTTTACGTGCCAATATTGTAGGAAAGAAGATCTCCCTTTTTTTCGCGTAGCACTTTTGATCCGGATAAGATCAACCGGGTATCCCTGGGGGCTAACATCATGGTGTGGTTCCCGCAGGGGAAGATGATTCAAAGATATCGCTCGACATAAAACCCTTAAGGTTCAAATTTGCATGTTACAACCGAACCACCCTTCTTACCTATCTTAGCCTACAACCCCCGCTGTCATTCGCCACCCATTCAAAACCCTCAGCCTTATCCAGGACATTTTGAATGTAAGATTTCTTCTTATAGAGCACCCTTCGGTCATTTCGAGGATTCCACGCTTAAGCTTTCTTGTTTATAGGCAGGATTTTCTAGCCAAAGATACCACAAGGGTACACCTATCGTTTAAAAATCTTCCTATTTCGACGCTTTTTATGTTAAAACAAAGAATTTTGAAACTCTTATATTAATCATTATAAAGAAGCTTAAATATAGAAATAATATATACAAGGGGGGCTTCGCCCCCCTGCGCGCTTCGCGCGCCTACCCCCCATTCTGAATATTTTAATTTAATTTATTGATTTTTTGCCAACTTCATTGAATTTATATTTTATATTTAAATTAAGAAATTAACCTTTCTGGAAAGGGGTAATGGTATAGAATTGACTTTTTGCCAACTTCACTGAATGTATATGTATATATAATTATATATTAACATATTTAAATATATAGTTACTATAGTTTTTTTAATCAAAAATAAAATTTAATCAAACAATATTTTTAATAATTTCATTATCTTCTTATTTATTCTCAATAAACAATTTATCACGATTTTTACATCTGGATAAAGTTACATATAATTGTCCATGAGAAAATAAAGGTCTATGAAAGTATATTCCTAATTTTTCAAAACTTTGATCTTGAGATTTATTTATTGTAATTGCAAATTATAATATGTTCTATGTTCTCTTGGTCTCATATTTAATTAATAATATATGTGCTATTAAATATAGTTAAGTTAATTTTTTGGTTATATTATATAGTTATATGAACAGTTTAATACAATTTTTGTTACATAATTTTGAGATGCAACATTGATTACTTCCACGTAGTGCATCTTGGAAACAATTTCATTGAATTTTAAATGAAATGTAAACTATAGTGATTATACATTCTAAAACTATAGTGACTATATATTTAAATATGTTAATATATAATTAAACAATTTCATTGAAATTACTGCATTATAAATTTATTAAATTCACGATCTAAATTTCATTGAAATTGGCTAAAAACCAATCAATCTCCTGATCAATTCAGGGTTAATAGATAGATCACGTGATCTAATGGGATGTAAAATTGGCGTGATTTCAGGAGGTCACGTTACCTTTGGATATAAAAGGGGCGTGGTTTCGGATACGTCACGTGACCTTGGGATGTGGAAGGGATGTGGTTTCGGGAAGGTCATGTGACCTTCATGGCCTTCAATTTATTGGAACTTTAAATTTAAATTGAACTTTCGTCGATAGTCTCTTATTAATTAGGATTAAATTCACTTCGTAAGTACAAAACATTGATTTAAGTATTAAAATTTATCCTGCATAAATTGAATTTCACCACTATAGAAAATTCGGAATTATGTTACCTGTTTTAATTCTCAAAAAATAATTTTTTTTGTTTAATTTTCAGTTCAAGCTATAAAATCCGCATAAATAATCACTGGTGCTCTAATGATAATGATTTTTATCTTTTCTTCCAATGATTTTATAGTCAAAAAGAGTAAAAATGAGCAAAAAGTTGAAAATATTGCAAGATCAATATTTTAGACACAAGTTAAATGTTAAATAACTTTTAATGGAGTGATTTATTTGAAAATTCATAAGAGACCTTTTTTGTAGAACGTTAAATTTTACGTCCGAATAATTTGTTTTTAGATTTTTTCATTCATTTTTTTCTGAGAAAAAAAATTAAAAGTAAAATGTCAAAAAATCCCATGTTATTTAAATGATAAAAGTAACATGATTACGGCACGGTTTAATTAAAAAATTAAGAGTTCAATTGTGTTGGATATTTTTTTTTATATCTTAAACTAAAAATTCAGGGGGCGATTGCTGTAAAAAAATCAATTTGGGAAATAACAGACACCCTACTACTTATACGCTAAAGTTTAAAAGTTTGGATTTCACTCTAAAAAAAATTCTAAAATTCATTCATTTTCTGTGGGAAATTTTTAGACTCATGTTTTATGAGTAAATATTAGCTGATTTGGTTAAAATTTGGAATACTTCCTTTGTTTGTGACTATAGTGTGTCTACTAAATTTTGCCCACGAACTCCCCGGGTATTTCCCGCTTATAAATATAAGGTTCCTCTTTTACGAAAGAAATTTCAATGAATTTTTAAAAAATTTTAGGAAGTTTTAAGATTTCCAAAACATTTCATAAAATTTCAAGACATTTTAATGATTTTAAAGAATTGTAAGCGATTTAAACCGATTTAAAAAGATTTAAAGTCTTTTAAAGAATTTGAAGACGTAAAAAAATTGAGGAAGCAAATCATATTTGCTTACAGGAAGCACAGTGGAATGAGCACAAAAGTTGATACAACTTGACAGCTAGTTAAAGAATTTGAAGGGGTTTTAAAAAAATGTAGAACAATATAATGCGGTTTTCAAGAGATTTAATAAAATTTCAAGATTATATTTAATGATTTTAAAGAATTGCAAGCGATTTAAACCGATTTAAAAAGATTTAAATTATTTTAAAGAATTTGAAGACTTAAAAAAATGAGAAAAAATTTAATGTTCTTCATAGAGGAATTTTTATTGATTATTGTTTATTTTAAACAAGAAGCGTCATTATATTCACGAATTCCTTCTCTATCAT
The DNA here is from genome assembly GCA_904066005.1 of Synergus itoensis. Taxonomy (NCBI): domain Eukaryota; kingdom Metazoa; phylum Arthropoda; class Insecta; order Hymenoptera; family Cynipidae; genus Synergus; species Synergus itoensis. The sequence continues at coordinate 100,067 of CAJFCP010026107.1, forward strand.
TAAGTGTTTTTATGTTAGTACGAAAGCACCCATCCGAGTGAAACCGAGCAAGCACTGCTTAACTCAGTTGATCGAATGAGAATCGTTAAACCATCTCATGTGTCCAACCGGACAAAATAATTCTACATATTATAAAATATAATTTTACCTCTAATCTTATAATATAACTAAAAAGCTTCTTAAATTGGCAAAAAAAAAAAGAATCTCATGTTGATGTGTGTTAATATTATTCTTTATTAGCAGAAATTTAACCGGCATTGCCCGGAGTTTTAAGAGATTTCTAGCGAATCTAGCGAATTTGAAGTGATTTTAAAGGATTTTAGAAAATATGAAGCATGTTAAGAGATTTCAATCGATTTTAACGAATTTCAAGTAAGGGAGCGTTCACATATGATGTCACGCTGTATTTCAAGCATTTTTACCCCCCGTACCCCATGTCACACTTTTTCACGAATTAAAGAGACCCCCCATAATATTACGTCACGCTCTTTCGACCCACCCCCTTTTTTTTTCAAAATTTTTTGAAAATAATTAATTATAATAAACACTTTCCGGAATCTTCTTAAATATGGGAATCAAACGTTATATGAACATAATAAAAAATATAAACCTGATTATCAAAACTTTTTTATTCTTTTCAAGAATCATAAAACATTTATAAATAATGAATTAAAAAAAAAAAAATTCCAAAAAAATTGACGCTTGCGTCTTGTGGTTATAATAATATATAATTATTTTATATATATTTTGTACTTTGTAGTTTTCAGTTCGCACCCTTAATATATAATCTTCTGTAGTCCAAGGGCTGCAGGTCACTGCCCACCACGAACATTAAACGAAAACGGATATATATAGAGGCGTTGCTGGTAATTAAGCGGGAAAATGTCACAGTTCAAAATGTTAAATTTATATTTAATTTTTATCATCAGCTAGGAGATATATGGATTAAATATTTTTCAGTATACGAATAAAAACCAGGAAACCATCCGTGACATCACGCGCAGAACGACTCGTCCATGTCACGATTTGTCACGTTTGACAAGAACTCGCCCCCCTAACCCCTCGGCGCGTGACATCATATGTGAAAGCTCCCTAATTTCGAAAGATTTGGAATAATTTCAAAGAATTTGAAGGAGTTTAAAAAAAAAATTCTAAAAAATTTAAGTATTTTCCAGCAATTTTACAGGATTTCTAAGGATTTAAGTAACTTTAAGGAATTACTAGGGATTTCTTTTTAAAGGATTTAAAAATAATTCAAAAGACTACATGAGATTTAACAAAAGTTTCAAACAGTGGCGTAGCAACCGGGGGGGCCGGAGGGGCAGCTGCCCCCCGTAAATTTGGACGGGGGGGCAATATAATCATTTTGCCCCCCACTAAAAAACAAGTGATAATTGTTAAAATAACTAAGATGTTTGTGATGCTTAAATGAAAATCAAAAAATGCATTTATACTATATATATATCTAATATGATGTCCTGAAAAATTATCCGGATGTGTGTGTGTGTGCATGTGTGTGTGTGTGTGTGTCACGCTTTTAACGATCCTGCAATATGTTTAGAACGTGTATAGATAAATTGATGAAATTTGGCATATTTATTCCACTATGTACCAAGTTGAATTTTTTACAAGGGTTTACCAAAATATTTAATTTTACAAGTTTCTTGTACTTTTATAATTTTCTTAAAATTCATTTTTCCACTATAACTTCTCAAATATATATTCAAAATTTAAAGCTGTTGTAAGGAAAATGAAGATTCCTTTCATCAAGACGAATCGATTGACCTATATGATTAATGCATTTCATTAAAAATAAGGATGTTATGGTTAATTGTATTTTCAAAAATTAATTTTTCAACTATAACTTTTCAAATAATCAAAATTTTGACCTGACGTAAGGAAAATAAATATTTTTTGTGTCGAGATGAATCGATTGACCTTTTATCATTAATGCATATAATTGAGAAATAAGAAATTTATGGTTAATTGCATTTTTCAAAAATTAATTTTTCAACTATAATTTCTCAAATAATAAAAATTTAAAGCTGATTTAAGGAAAATAAACTTTTTTTGTGTTGACAAAAATCAGGTGACCTAATATTAATACATTTGCTTAACTAATTAATGGTTCCTCTATGAGGAAGCAAATCATATTTGCTTCCAGGAAGCAAAGTGCTCATTGAATGAGCACAGAAGTTGATACTTCACAGCTAGTTAAGGACTTTTAAAGAATTCAAGAGATTTTACGAAAGTTCAGTGGATATTCAGGAATATTTCAAGGGATTTCATAAGATTTCATGGGATTTTAAGTAACTATATAGGTAATTTTAAGAACTTTGAATTTTGGAAGAATTTTAAAGTATTTAAAAAAATTACATGGAAAGTTGAGTAATTTTAAAGATTTTGAAGGGATTCAAAGGATTTTATGAAATTTCAGGCAATTTTCAGGAATTTTAAGCGTTTTAAAGAGACTTCATGATATTTTGAGTAATTTTTAAGTAATCTTAAGTAATATCAGTAAAAGATGTAAAAAATGAGAAATTCACTCATTCACTGGATCATATACTGAAAAAAATTTAGTCATCGCAACAAAAACAATTTTTTGTACAGTTCTTGTTGCCTCAACAAATTTTGGTTGTCAACACAAAATTATTTGGTTGGACCAACAAAATATTTTATTGAACCAACCAAATTTTTTTGTTGGGTCTTTTTTTTGGCCTAAGAAAACTAATTAGATTGGTTTTGTTAGGTTGCGTTCGATACGATAGGGGCTAGAGATAGGTGTTTATAGGTATTTTGAATTCCCGTCGACGCAAAATTTCTTTCCGATTTTTCGTATCGTAAAAAGTTTGCGATAATATAAATAAATTATATAAAAATAATAAAAAAACAAGCTAAAATAGTTCAATAATTGAACAATACCTTGTGTCAACAAAATGATTTTTTTAATCCAACAAAAAGACCCAACAAGAAAGTTTGGTCGGCTCAACAAAAATGTTTTGTTGGCTATATAGAAACCAAATTCTTTTGTTGAGCCTTTTGTTGAGCCAACCAAATTTTGGTTTACGATGCTTTTTAACGATTTAAGTTTTTCCACTAATCATGCTATGCTCATACTTTTTGTGCCTCCCTCGCTATTAGATGCGAACTCCTTGTCCCTTGCTTGGTGGTCGCTTAAATAATAGATTTTACGACGTCCTGGCCAAAGTGGCCATGCAGTATTACCCGCGAGGTCGCTCTGAAATATATGTGAGTCCGGGTCACGTTGTTTAGGTCAGTCAGTGCGCGTGATATTCACCTAATGTCGACCGTATCCAATGAACTACCCCATATATCGTAGAAAATGATGATTTTCTCCAAGTTTCGGAAGATAAGAGGTAAAAGTCATTGCCCGGAACTGATCAAAAACCCGACTTTACAATTTCCTGATGTTTATTCTTGTAGATTTACACTAGGTTCGTCAAAATTCGTCTGTAAAAACTGAAACTAGCTGTCAAGTTGTATCAACTTTTGTGCTCATTCAATGAGCACTTTGCTTCCTGTAAGCAAATAAGATTTGCTTCCTCATAGAGGAAGCATTAAGTATTTAATTTTCTTCACATCAGCATTAAATTTTAATTATTTGAGAAATTATATTTGAAAAACTCTTTTTCGAAAATTACAAAAAAGCATAACTTTCTTATTTTTGATTGAAATGGATTAATCTTATAGGTCAATCGATTCGTACTCAACCCACAGCTCACAAGAACTTTACTCTCATCACCCCCAATGTAGCCCTTAGTTAATCCATAATTACATAAGCAATAGTGCTTTGTAGTGGCGACAAAATCCATTTTTCAAAAAAGGATTTTCGTACCCTCCCTCCTCATTTTATCACTCCCGCTCTCCTCTCTCTCTTCTCTGTCTCTTCTCTCCCTATCCCGTATCCCCCTCTCATCCCTCTCCCTCTTTTCACTTCTCTCTCCTCCCCCTATCCCCCTCTCACTCTCTTTACCCCTCTTTCCTAATCATCCTGTCCTCCATCCCTCCATTCCCTATTTACTCACCACCTCTCCCACCCTCTCTTCACCCCCTCTCACCATCTCCCCCTCTCTCTCACCTCCCTATCTCTTCCCCATCACTCCTCATCCTATCCCATACCCCCTCTCACCCCACCCTCTCTCCTCCCCTATTCCCCTCTCTCTCCATCATCCCTTTTCTCATCCTTCCTTTCGCTCCTCCCCCTATCCCCCCTCTCTTCCTCTCCCTAAAAAAGTTATGGTTATTTATAATTTTAAAAAATTTATTTTCCAACATAAATTTTCAAATTTTCGGATTTTAAATCTGCTTTAAAGAAAATAAAAAAATTTTATGTTGACACAAAGCAGACGACCTAATATTAATGTGTTTGACTAATTAATTTTTCAAATTTTCGGATTTTAAATCTGCTTTAAAGAAAACAAAAAAATTTTTATGTTGACACAAAGCAGACGACCTAATATTAATGTGTTTGACTAATTAATTAATGCTTCCTCTATGTGGAAGCATTAATTAAGGAAGCAAAGTGTTTATTGAATGAGCACAAAAGTTGATATAACTTCACAGCTAGTTTAAATCTATTCTTTCACGTATCTTATTATTTTTATGTATTTCGATTTTCATATTACGATATTATTGCTAGCAACCCTTAGCGTACGTAACTCGAATGGTTATTAATTGCTGAATGCGAAATACGAGTCGGTACACCCTGTACAAGAAGTTGACTCGTTGCGGGTAGAGGTAAATTAAATATTTACGCACTTTCCATTAGCGCACGGGTTTATACTTATCGGGGATAAAGTTAAAGGGGTGTCCCGAAAAGCCATACTCGAGGCACGAGATAAAATGTTCTCCCCAAACTCTCTCGTTTACTTTCACCTTTGCTAATAGTCTAGTCTTCTATGAATACAGAAAATTATACACAATCGAAAACAGAAAGTAACGAAAAAGGTTCATTACGCAAAAATTGAAAAAGTGTTGATTATTGCTAATTATATTTACCATACTGTGTTTGTGAAGGGTTTAAAATAAATTTTCGAAGATTTGCTGTCGAAACCGCAAACAATTTGCCAGAAGGAGAAAAGTCACTAAATGGAGTTGTCCCATGTGGATTTACACCACAATACTTTTAAAGCGTCTACTTTCTCACTCTGAGTTTTCCCTCTTCACTCGAGTTTAAACACCAAGCGTGCACCAGGATTTATGTATGCCCGGAGGGAAGAAGAGGAAAACCCTTCACAATCCCCTCCCAGAACCACGCATGTCCGCGTATCGTTTACCCGTTATTTATTTCCCGAAATTTTAAAATTATGCCGCATTTAATACGCCGACCGCCCGATCCCGTGTTTTATTCATGTCGCAATAAATAAGAGCAAAGTACTGTTTAAACTGGCGAAAGGGGCTACGGAGAAAGGAGAATCGTTCATCCCTAAGAGTTACTTCTTTTCAAATATATTCCTTAAATAGATAAAGCATTTTCTATTAAAATCGTTATTTTTGGTCATTCATAAATTACGTAACAATTTTTAGGGTAGAGAAAAAATGTTATCATTTATTACAAGCACTTGAAATTTCTTAAAATCAACTAAAATATCTTGACATCACTTTATATTCCTTGAAATTCCTCAAATCTCTTAAGATGTCTCGAAATCTATTGAAAACACATTAAATTCTTTTGATTTCTTTTGAAATCTATTGAAATTCCTTAGAATCACTTAACATATTTTGAAACCTTTTAAATCCCTTGAAATTTTAACTTCTCCTTTAAGTCTTAAATCTCCTAATTTTGAAACCCGAAAAATAAGTATATCTTATCAGCATATCTTAGCATATCTTGAAATTTTTCAAAATCCTTGACAGTCTCTATAAACTTCCTCAAAACCACTTGAAAATCTCTAAAAGTCTAGGGTTACGCCGGGTAAATTTTGACTGTAAAGAATTTATATTCTTCACAATATTTAAAGCTGGGAGTTGACGCTCAAGCAAGGACTGTGTAATAAAAAGTGTCCTATTATTCCTTGAATATAAATTGAGTTAAAAATTCGATTGCATTATCTCTGAGCACTTGGAACAAGTTAATTATTAATTTTCAGATAGAGTTTTGTCAACCTAGTGTTCGAGTTAAACTAGTTAAAGAGAACGAGGTGAAAGGGGAGAAAGGTTCTCGCAGATAGAAGAAAGAGCCCTTGGCAGATGGTACCCGGGGGATATCCTTGCTCAGGATATCAAGGGTTATGGCGACCACTATGGGGACACCATCGTGGGCGAGTAAAGGGTAACTGATTCTAATCACACACCCTCGGTGTACTGCTCGGTATGATGAATGGGCGAAGTGCGCCCTGACTACCGAACGCACAGACACTGTCTAGAGATATTAAAATTGGCATGATTGATCTGCAATCTGAATTTTAGAGGAAGCCTGGCATTTCAATATCTTTCAACGACCCAACGTCCACCAAAAGTGCTCGACCACTTAATTCAATAAATAAATGTCTAATTTTAAGGGCATGTGATACTTTTTTGAAGAGTCAATCGAATTTAGCAAGACGAAACTTTTTTTAATTTTGCGAGATAAAAAGAGTCAATAACGGTCCGTTTTAAGGGCGTTGGATAATGGGAACTTAGAAAATTTGTTGGGTGCCCCCAATAATAAAGACGGCCCTGCCTCCGTATTTAATTTAAAGAGTAGATTTCGGGATAAATAAAAGAAACTCACCAAATATTTCGGGTTTGACGAAATCCTAGAGTGCATCTTATAAAAAATGCATCGCGTTTTTTTTGAGAAAATGAATATTTTTATTACAAATATTATTTTCTGAAACGGAGAAATGCATACTGAGCAGACATATCTCGAGAAAGAGATGACGATTGTCAAAGTCACTTCACTTTTCACTATTTTGTAGACACAAAACCGTCACTAAATAAAAAAAACTTTCTGCACAGAGCCCTTCCACAATATAAACTTTCAAACTCTGAAAGAAATGTTGCGGAACTTTGCGACATAAAAATTTGTCGTTCCGGCAACTTTTTCGATACCACTCGACATGACAGAAATATGACAAAGATAGAGGCCAACCATCTTTGAGATTGAGTCGTGTTTTGAAACTTTAAATTTTCTTGGAAAATTGGAAATTTTAATTTTGAGCCAAATAATGCGAGATATGGAAAAAAGTTTAAATATAAAAATTATTTCTTTCCAAAATACCTGTAAACTTTCTTTTGAACATTTTTTGATAGGAGGCATAGTTTGTCCTTTTAAGTATGGAAAATGGTATTGGAATATTTTAGATTTAATTTTTGGGAGCGAAACGATATTTCACAGCGAGACAGGCAGATTTTTTTTATTACTCTATATATAACAGTCAAAAAATGAAATAAAGTAAAGAAGAGCACTTAAATGCACTCTTAAATCAGCCGATTCAGATTTTCCCTTTATTGCGTTGGGCACTTAGGTGCAGTTAACCGTTCGTTAGGTCCGGTGATCAAACTGTCTGTAATGGCTATCGCGGGGGTTGGCCCAGACCCTCAACGATACCACTCCATGCAGTGTCGTACTAATTGGGGCCACGGATGGCGGTTACAGCTTTTGGGTTAATCCTCAATGGCGTGGATGCGGGAAAAGCTCCTACCAAGAAATAAGCTCCTCATGTATTATATTTCTCTGGTGCTTACGCTACTTTATATACATCAAAGGGTTATGTCGAACCTCTAAGGAAACTACCAAACATTATATCTCTACAAGACGTTCCCTAATGGTTCAGGATTAATAACGGTAATTACGAAACTTAAAAAAAATTTCTGCAGGTGCCAAAAATACTCAAAAACTGACAGTTTTCAGATAATTTACCTGTAAGAGCGTAGCGCACCTTATGGGGTCCTTTCCAATTTTTGAAGATCAGTACTAGGGATGGGCGATTCTGTCAAAAAGTATCGATTTCTAAGAATCGAAGAATCGACACATATTCTGCGCATGTGTAGTGCTCGGCATATGATTGGTTGCTATTGGCGCGCAGTTTAAAATTATAAAAAAAATTATTTTTGTTTATTATAAATAATATTTTAACTTATAGACATGTTTATTTGACCGATATTTATGAATCTTGATAAAAATAAAAATGAAGTAAGTATATATTCTGTAAATAAAAAAGTAACCTGTCGATTCTGAACTTTGATTTTTCGTTAAAACAGAATCGATACGCCGAGAATCGATTCTGAAAATAATCGATGTTAGAATCGATTCTTCAAGAAAAGAATTGAATCATTTCAAAAAATCGAGTAGAATCGCCCATCACTAATCAGGACAGCATTAGAACTAGGGAAAACTAGCCAGAATCCTGTCAGAACCCCATTTCTGCACGTGAGTTCTACACGGAGAAAAATAAAAACTTCGGTTTCGGAAAGACTGCTAAATAATTTGAAAAAGCACTATTCAATTAGGAAAGAATGCACGAATATAGGTTCCGTTCCTAGATATTTTAGTAGCCATAAAAAATTAAAATTACTCCTAAAATATTGATAAATATTTCATATGCTAACGGCATTAAGTGCCATTAAATGTAAAAGCTTTATACGTTTTATTAAAGAAAATAGTACTGAAGATGTCTTACAATTGTATCCAGTTACAAAATGTAATCATAAAGCAAAGTTTTGTGCTCGTTTTAAGAAAATACATTTATAGTTTTTCGACATGAAAGTAAACTG
>CAJFCP010026107.1:126773-139457 GCA_904066005.1 Synergus itoensis
GCTTCCCAAATACAGTAAAGTTTATTACTTACATATTTGAGATTTTTTGAAATGATATTAGTAATAAGTCACGCAAAGAAAGACATGTATAATTAACTTTAATTGATAATATTGATTTTCTTCATCTACAATTTTATTTTGTATGTAAGTTTCACGGAAAAGAGTAAATAGCAAATTATTATTTTAAATTATTGAGTATCTTGGAAATCTCAATATCTTTCTGTGTGCAACGCGCAGAAAATATGTTATTTCGCAGCTAGAATTTTAATTTTTCGTGGGCTGATGTGTGAGTAATTAGCATTATGAAAATAAATGTGCATTAAGTAGGAAATAGAAATCGAAAAGTAAATCCACCAACATATTTTACATCTATTATGCGTCTTTGTATTCCTGTTTGGATCAATAACATCCGCTTTTGGAAGATCCCAAAGACTCGTGATATTATAGATTACAGATTTTTTTTTCTCACTGAGTGATTTAAAAATATAAAAAGATTTTGAAATAATAAATATTTCGCTTCTTCTGTACATAGTTTTGCAACAGATGATCTGATCTTAAAAAAGTGGTGTAACGAAATGTCTTGAAAATCTAATATTTAAAATCTCTTAAAATAATTAGGCGTTATAATCTCCAGTCTTTCACTAAAAATTCATGTTTTTTCATTAAGCATTCATTTAATTTATTTTACCGAGGAACAAGTGAAAACTTGACGAAATGTCTCTCTATCCCAGGTTTACCGAAGTATTTCGGTAAAATCTAACGATTTCGTTCTCTCAGTGTAGATATGAAATGAATATATTTTACTTCGCAATTTGTATGTTGACTTTATTTATCAACATATAGATGATTTTCTTTGATCATGCACAAGGAATGGAAGCCAGTGGAAAAGAGAAAAGAAGATACCATGAGTAAACATCAATTTCACGTTTTTTTTTACTTCCGACATGGTTGCAAGCATAGTGTAATGTGTGCAGCAGATATGTTGATGGTAGTCGTGGACAAGGCTATATAAACATGTTGCCTCCATCGACTTAGAAAATCCGATCGAATCGTTGTAAATTGGACGGTGCGCGATATTTCCAATATTTGAAGCCACGACGGAAATCACAGTCGCTTCAGGAAATGAAATGTGTGTCTAATTTCCAATGCCCGATGGGCAACGACCGCGTTTCATTCTCTATAATCAATGTCACTCTTATAAGATTGACAGCTGGTATGTAAGCATTACCAAAAGTCCAAAATGTAGGATCTTTTATTATTATAGGAACAAACGCTTATGCGGCGTAGCTATTATAATAAATATCGTTTGATAAAAGGAGAAATCTAGTCGATAATGATATAAAAAACATATGGGCCATTCCATAAAAAATTTACAATCAAAAATTTATTACAGACACAATTTTCAATGGTCCATTCCCAAATTTTGGGAGTAGTGATTAAAGTGTCTGAAGTACGTTTTTCAATAAAAAAAAAATTTTTAAATAGTACTAAAGTTTAAAGAAAATTATTTGTTTATAAAAATAGGCCATATTTATATAAAAAATTGGTCAAGTGAATTTCTTGTAATGCTTATTGAAAATCCAAGAGAAAATCCTAAATTTTACTGAAGCTTCTTGTTTTTTTAATAGAATACTTTTTTTCGTATACCAAAAAACACAAAAAAAAATGTTTCACGCAAAAAAAATTTTTGATTGTAAATTTTGTATGGAATGGCCCATAAATAAATTTTATTAAAAAATATGAATGATGAACTCGAAAGATTCTTTGTTTCAAGAAAAAAGAATTATATACCTATATATTTTTAAATATTTAGGAAAGTCGTTAATGCTTCATCATAATAAGAAAGCAAAGTGATCAACAAATGAGCACAAAAAAATATAAATACACTAAACTTTCGTCAGTTGGACATTCGCTCGTTGGACATTTTCACGCTTGGCTGATTCTGCGTCCCCCTCGAGCGTCCCTTGACCAGGGCCGAATTTACCTTTGACGCCGCCCTAGGCTACCCAATGGAAAGGCCGCCCTTTGTCAATGCTAATTTCCCTAAGATGCAATGCACTAAGTAAAAAAAAAGGTACTCTCATGCCATGATCAATCATGCCAATGTCGATGACAGACCATCGAATTAAAGTTAAGTGCAAAAATATAAACTATTCGTATCTTTTAATATATATCATCTTCTAATATAAAATTTTATGCAATTTACTATATATAATATAATTTTTAACCCCTAAAGTTAAAAAAAAATTCCTCGGCCGCAGTGCCGCCCCCAAAAATTTGCCGCCCTAGGCTATAGCCTTTTCAGCCTCTATATAAAATACGGCACTGACCTTGACAGCCAACACTGAAATACCGGCGCTCGAAGTTCAGAGTCTACGAATATACGGTCCTGAATGTTGACATAAGAGTGATCGCTCGTCCTATTTTAATCGCTCCCGCTAGTTGGACAATTTCCCCCGAGAGTGTCCAACTTACGAAAGTTCAGTGTATACATAGCTAAATGGAACACCCGAGATCGAATTCACAGCTAGTTTCACTTGTTATATAATATATAATAATTTTTGTAAAAAAGTTCGAATAGAAGTGTACTAAATTCTTTGTTTTTGATTTATCGCATGTAGCACTTTTTCGTTGCGGCACTTCTGACTCCGCCATACCCGATAACGTAATAGGGATCAAATTTGACAATTTTATCATTCAAAATGTCTTACAATTTGAATTGAATATATCTTCCAAGAACTGACCGGAAGTCTCTCCCACGACTACTAGGATTTTCCCAATAAGTTGCCGGGAATATTTTCACGTTGAAGTGCTTTTACATTTTTTTATGATAGAATCGATGCTCGTTTAGAATCAGAACCATACAAGCGATAAGTACGATATATATATACATATATACCTGTATCAAATGTATTTTCCGACACGTCGGAACTCGGCATCGGCGTTTTAATCCGAGCGTGGAAATTGAAAAAAGGCAGCGAAATATATGCGACGTGGCGCCTTTCCACCAGAAATGAAACGTATATGAATGCTCTACCACCACCCACCCTTCTCCATCATTCACCCGCTCTTCTCAGTATTAGGTATGCGAAATGAATGTGCTCGGCCTGTATCGAAAAAATATGAATAAGCTTTCCAATTTCCGATATTCCATGACATTTTTCTATGAGGGCGGTTTCAATGAAATGTGAAACATACAACGAAATGCCATCTGATATTCTGACGCACTCATATGTGCGTCTTCCGCTTGCTTGTGTGCGAATGTCTGCTTTCCATGGTGTAAGTAAGGGCTTCCTTGTCGCGAGTCGCGACGAGCTTTTTTTTCGATCCCAACGAACTTTCTCGTTCAGCCTTTGCAGAAAGAAGAGTAATGGGGGATTACCTGAAAATATTTTTACGGAAAAGCTGCTTTCATCTCTGTAAAAACCAATTTTTCTAGGTACACATACTGTATTGAAAGTTTTTAATAAACTATCGTCTGATAGTACATTCCCGTGTGGAAAATCATCCTGGGGCTTTCTTGGCCCAGGATGATTTGGCCCCCTTTGCTAGATGCTATACTGGCGCTACATTGAGAAGGAGGTCGATTTCGACGACAATATAAAAGTTAAATAATCACTAGAAATGTTAGAACTAGTCGAAATAACCTCGCTCACCTGGCACGGCCTGGGTCATTGGCTGCCAGGGCTCTGAGATACATAATCTAACTACACTGAGAGAAATTTTTAGTCATGGCTACCCATTTTTTTTAGTAATTTAGTCGAAGCCAATCGACTAGGCCCTTGTAACGGATATTGCAGTCTGGGCACTCTGGGCAATACAACGTCAGATCTCTGGAACAGTCGGGGTACCTCCCGAGAGCCTGCTCGTGTTCTACCCCGTGTGGGTAAATACAATCGTCTGTGTCGAACCCGTCGGCCCCACACACACGGCAAAATCCAGGCCGGTATGGCAGTCGACATTCGGCGAAGTTGTGTTTTCTGGAATGGCAATTGACGCAACCAGCTACCCGCTGTTTGCCAACGTAGGTGACGAATGTCTTCGTTGCTCTATCGACCTTTTTCGCCTCCAGGCGACTGACCAAAATTTTGGCCTTTTTCATTATCAGGTCCTTCAATAGGGCCTGAGTGACGATTTTCGAGTCTACCATGTAGAGAGGCTGTTCCTCCCCTTTGGGGTTCACCATCCGTGGCACCCCCAGCTCCTTTAATGTATCATCGAAACTTGGCTCTTGCGTGTAAGGTAACGGAAAGACCGTTACCGATGGTGCTACAAGAACATCAGGAATTGTCGTTGAAAGTACCTCTCTTGCATACGCCTTCAAAGTCGCGTGTCCCATTGATGGCACACGGTTTCGTTGAATATTCTCAGCACGCAGCTGAGCCCGCGTGATCTTCTTTGGCTTGGTCAACTTCAACTCAGGAGGCGGAAGACTCCTGACTCCCTCAAGAAGTTTCTCCACCTCGTAGCTCACTCCATGCTTACGGGGCGTCGAAGAACGCTGCTCGTCGAATTTATCGGCCGCGCATGTCGAGGCCGAAGTCGTCGAACTCTGCTCAGCGCTAAGATAGCTCTGAGCATCGTTTAACACTCTCTGCATCTTCTGGGTCGTCGAATCGAGAGACCCACGACGTCCACCTATTCCAGCAGCAGCACCAGCCTCAAGGTCAGGCATGTCGAAATCGTCATGTCGAACATCGGGCGTCCTTTCTCTCTCGGTTTCGATCTCGAGCTTCACATGAAGCATCTGTTGCTCCAGTTCCATCTGCTGCATCCTCAGTTGTAATACTCGACGAGAGACCGGAGCCTTCGTCGAAACTTCGGAACCTGGAGTCGACGGTCCAGATATCTCTTTCAAAAAAAATCAGCAACCGTCACCAGATGAAAAGGCGACTGCAGTGTCGCTCATTGACTCTTACTGAAAACATACATTTCTAAGAACGCAAGGATCGACGAGGTATTTTTAAATCGGTTATGCTATACTTTCCGATAAGTTTACCAAGCTTGTCCATCAATTCCACCGTTACAGGTCCACATACTTTATGAACAAAAGCTGGACCCACATATTTGTGAGTCAATTTAGAAGAATAAGCTTCAGACTTATTACTCAGTTTTTTGCTAGGATAGTAAACTTCAGTTCCCACTCTGATCCGTACTGATCCAACTCTACCTGAATTGACCTTGGCTAGACGTTTGTCGGCACTTTTCTTTATTTGGCTTTCGACGAAATGACGAAACTCGTCGATTTTACCCATACGCGCCGTCCAAGCGTCGACCGATTCCTTGATTGTCGAATCATCAATCTCCTCAGAAGACTTAATTAACTGTTTAACCACCGCTTCGCGACCATGGTTCAAAAGGTAAGGCGATATCTACTGCTCTGTAGGATGTCTCAACGGAGTGGTGATGTGTTTAACGCCCCTAGCCAATAAAAGAGCTTTCACATCTTTATTTATATATTTCGTACCGTTATCCGTTATAATGGACCTTGGTGTTCCCCACCGATCGAAAACAGTTACGAGCGCTTTTACCACCGATTTCCCGATCCTACGCCTCACAGGAAATAATTCGACGTACTTGGTATACAAGTCCTGCACCACGATAAAATCCGAATTCCCTGTATTCGATCGCGTTTGCGAGACCACAGTATCGACAGACAACTGTGCCGACGACGACAACAGGGGTCTCGTTGTTAACTGCCCTTTTAAAGGTTTTTGCAATCCGCCCCCAGCACGATATACTTTTGTCTGGTTCGCCAATTGCTGCACAACGTTGAGGGGAAGACCATTCGGTACCCAGTCCTTAAAGAGTTCTGTATTCTCGTTTGTATCAACCGGTACGGCCTCCTCATCCTCGAAACTCTTAGTCGAGAATGAAAGTGAGACTACGAAATCCTCGAATATTATTTGTTCTTTATACAGAACGTTCTCGATTTCATCATTCGTAACCTCGGAGTCACTGGACCGCTCGTGCAACATTTGCAACTCCATCCGGTCAAAGTTCCCGAATCCTCGCTCAGGGAGGTCTCTCACAATATCGTCATCCAAGTCCTTCGACTGACCGATGTTTATCGCTCCCTGCGAATTAACATTCTCTCCGCATGGAGAGCTTCGTTGTTCCTCATTAACACCCTCCTCTTCAGCAATCTGAGGTGTGACTACTGACGGTCTTTGGCGTTTCCCGTACGCTTAGGGCAATCTGTGTTGAAGTGTCCGATCTGTCGACAATGCAGCAGACAACCTGCGGCTCTGAGGTGCAATATCGCAACGTATGTCCCATCTTTGCACAATTGTAGTAGAACAACTTAGACCGATCCAAGGGTGGCCTAGTCTCGTCGCTTTTAGTTTGACCCTCAGCCGCAGTTAGAGCTTCCTTGCTATTTTTTGCTCCATTTGTTCTTTCTTGGAACTTATCCATAACTTTCTTATGTTTTAATGGAATTTATTAAACTTATAGGTCAATCGATTCGTCTCGATGAAAGGAATCTTCATTTTCCTTACATTACCTTTAAATTTTGATTATTTGAGAAGTTATAGTCGAAAAATTAGTTTCACTAAAATTATAAAAGTAGGTAAAACTTGTAAAATTAAATATTTTGTTAAACCTTTGTAAGAAATTCAACTAGGTATATAGTGTAATAAGTGTGCTAAATTTCATTAATTTATCTCTACGCGTTTTCAAGATATTGCAGGATCGTTACATACATACATACATACATACGTACATCCGGACAATTTTTCAGGACATCATTAGATATATTGCCCTTGAAATATGTTAAAAAAAACTCTTTTTTGAAAACTGGATTTTGACACTACTACAAAGCTTCCTCTATGAGGAAGCAACAAATAAATTTTATAAAACCAAAATATTCTCTTGATCATATTATCACATGCCCTTAGTGCTTACAATTTTAGAAAGCTTAATTTATAAATATGTATACAAAATTAAGAGGAGAAATAGGTGAAGTTGAAAGACGTAAAGTCGCGCGCCTGCTTGGCGCGCGAGAGACATCTAGTTTCTATTAAATAACACCATTGCCACATAAATTTTCTAAGAGCAACAAAGACGTCAGAAGTTCTGTGAGGAGTAGCTCCGTCATATATAAAATACATATGTCCTTTTAAAAATAGGAAACATATTTGATGATCTTCTTCCGTCGAACCCAAGGGAAAAATTGAGTTTTCAGCTTTGTATATGTATACGTCACTGCAGTGGAAATTTTGTAGGAATTATAATTCAAAATTACCTTCAGAACCTTTCACAAAGATGATTTATGTTAAGTACCTGAGATGCCTGTCGGACAGAATTAGTAAAAAACGAATATCAGTTGGTAAAATAAAACTAATTCAGATTGAGAGAGTGACATTTTTCATAAATTTCTTATCATTGCATGTTTTTAAATTGTGAAGTAGAGCTTAAAAGAAAAATACGGTAATTCATCTTTAAGCAGAATGCAAATCTAATAAAAGCTAGAATATCATATATTCTTATCATATCGGGATCCTTTGATCTTGTAGGACTCTCCGCGATTTGATAGAAATGTCAAAGAAACCTGTTAGCAATCAGATAAAAGTCCTGCAGTGATACTCGGCACGATAATTTTGCTGACAGAATCTAAGATTGTAATCCCGACATAAGTTAAAAGATCCCGTAGAATTGCAACGAGAGACGAAAGTCGGTATTCGACTTTGCATAAGAAGCGGAAGCGATTACTTCCATTTGGTCGGAACGAGATCTCTCATCGTGAGAGTAAAGAAAGAGACGCGATGATAAATCCTCGCTTCACGTATTTCGTACGTACTCATCTGTATAAATATACAAGTATTTACGTGGCCGAAGATTAAATGCATCGAGAGCGAAGATGGGAAAGGATTTATATCGTTGTACATCGACAGCGACAGCGGTATCAAGTTTCTTTTCTTATGACATCAAAGTCAACAGGATAAAAATTGTTAACTGCGAACGAGGGAATCAAGAAATATTTAATTCAAGGGATCTGTATATTTAGATTGAGTAAAACTTTTAAATTACATGAGATAAACAAATTTACAAGTTACATGAGATAAACAGTTGAAGTAGAACAGCTTCTGATGGGTATATTTCCAACCGAATTCCAACTTCTGTTTTTTTTTACTGCCCAGGTGGAAATTTACAACTGGCTTGGTACCGCGCCAGTACCGCCGGGCGGATGTCGGTACTGGCGCGGTACTGGCATTCGTCCGAAATGTCACTCGACTGGGTGTTGTCTGGCGGTACTGGGGCGGTACTGGAAATTGTATAATGCCTGTACCGAAAGAGTACAGAAAGAGTACAGAACCAGTACCTCGTCAACGCTCGGCACAACTCCTAAGTCGGATTCTAGCCAACACTTGGACTTCATACTGGAGCTGTACCTAACCAGTACCGCGCCAACGTTCGGCACAACTCCCTAAGTCAGCTTCTAGCCAGTACTTGAACTCCATACTGGGGCAGTACTAAACCAGTACCGCGCCAACGGTCGGCGCGGTACTAATTATCAGTACTGGCATTGCTCCTTATTTACAACTGGTGCGGTACTATGCCGTTTGTAAGATCCGCCATACGTCCGAATTTTCCGCCTGGGTGATTAAATCGTTGTTTACATTTGTCTGTTTCCAGAGAACAAAGAGAGCCGAAGTATTAAGTATCCAAATCTGATCGTTAGGTCGATTCAACAGTAATTAAGTATAAAGGTGGACCGAGTTGCAGAGATTGAGTGAATTATGACTGTTACGGATATGGTATATATCGTATAATCCGTCCTCACGATGAGAAATCGAACTCTAATACTGTATAGGACAGGGACGAGGAAACCTCGATCCATCAAGGGGAACCGAAAGTAGACGGGAGTGATGTATCTCAGGCCAGGTTGACCTCTGCACCGGACACTATAAAATCACCCTTAAATATCGGTGCCCTAAAACGCGCGAGATTGCTCGCTGAATTGCTAAGTTTCTCCGTAACATACGACTTGTCGATTTTTCCACTGGACACCTTTTCGACATGCATGCAGCCACTATATAAAATTACTGTGTAAAAATTTGCGCTCTGAAGCACAATCAAAAATTTCTTGACATCCATTAAATACGAGAACCTTTAAAATTGATTTAAAAACCCCACTTTAATAATTTTATTATCGAAAAAGTGACGAGCATCAAGGTATGTTCTAAAATCGAAATTTCAATGAATTTAAAATTTTTTTAAATTTATAATTTTTTTCTAAACAGCAATATTTTTCTTCCTGGCAAATATTTAATCTATGTATTTAAAATAGTGACAGTGCTTGTAGCAATAATATTCTGGATGTAGAAGTGAAATTAAATTCCGATGATGATACAATACTTCCAGCCGATGCGAAAAAAAGAATCATCATAATGATGTCTGAATAAGGCTCACTTTTAAGAAACACAGACTTTTCTTCAAAAGATATACATTTTAAATGTATTTCACACATCTTAAACCTAGGAGTGTAAGATTTATTGTTAGAGCTAAAATTGCATAATGATGTGGACCTGGAAGAGAACGACGAGATCGACAACGACGAATGTGAAAGTGAAGTAGAAATATCTGCAGTGGGAAAAGATGATGCCTCGCCTACAAGAAAACTAAGAACTTTATTTCTAAAATTAAAGTATTCCGAAAAGTATGCCACTCTCCAATTGGTTGTCATCGGCTACAACATGCACTTGATAAACTTGAGAAGGGAATTAAAGATTTAAATTCGAAGTTGGATCGGACTTTGATATCAAACTTAAAAATGACCTTCAATCAGCCCTCGACAAGCTAATGAAGCACTATATATAGCAAAAGTAATTGGGTGTATTGTGTTGTCTTGTTACTTGACCCCAGGCATAAGGTTGAAGCATTTTATTTGACATCCTGGGGTAAAGAAATAGCAAAATGGTCTATAGACAAGTTCGAAGAGATTCACAGAATCAAATATTACCGGCGAGAAGAAACAACTAGTAAACCGAGATTCGAGAATCTCCTTACTTTCGTTCGAATTGTCGAGAATATCACTCGACTGTTGCAAGATGACATTATCGTTTTGTATATCATACCGAGAATTGACAAAACCTCAATCGTTTCTCGTATCGATTCGATCGAATGCACCACTTATCAGACATAAACAGTGTTTTCTTTAAAAATCTAAAGATATTACTAGAATAATGGGCTCTTGAATTGCGAATAGTTTGTTTAGCATAAAATAACTTAGGTCCGCTTTAAGAGCAGGTGTCTCTAATGACGATTCTCTACTTGCAGTTATGACCCACTTTGCTATCAAGACCTCGGAGAGCGTTTATCCTGTAAATCACGTAACTATCGATCACTTGTGTCGACGGGTGCCAATGACCAATAATATCTCGACTTGGTCAATTCAAAAAGGGAATCCTCGTGTGCATATCTACAATAGCTGTATTGACAAATGAGTAACGCTAGTGGCGTAATCACTCACATATATCTATGCAAGTCATAACATCTTATCAAAATCAGGCATTCTTAATTATTCATGCATTATCTTGTGTCGTTAATTTACACTATTCACATACAAAAGGTTTAACATTATTGATATTGAAGAAGAAGTTACGTGATTAAAGTTATGTTCGAAGAATATTTTATTGTGACTTACTAATTAAATAGTTACTATTTAATTAGTAAATCAAACTACTGAATAAATTAGTAAGTTGTTCTTACTAATTCACTTTAGTAGTACATGACTTACTATTTTATTTAGTAGAAAGTGGAGAAATTACTAATTCAGTAGTCAAAGATTCAATTCAATACAGCTACTTTTAATTCAATCCAGCTTCAATTCCATTAGTCAAAGTTTTACTAATTCAAATTGAGAGAGTGGCTCGATCATAGTGTAGAGATAATAGAGTAATGTAATTTGATTCACTTTGATGCTTTGACGTCTACACATCGTTACATAAGTAACGATCGGAAATGTGTAATGCGCGATTATGCGAATCGATTCGCTGGAAAGGGGAACGATAATCATTTCGCTAATTATAGAATATACCTCAATTACTATATAGAATGCCAATAATCGATACGCTCCGATTGACTTGCAACATTTAAACGTCACCTGAGATAACAAAAAAAAAAATAAAATTCAAGGACGCCTGAAATGTGATTCGAGAATAGCGCGACTGGCACGATAACTAGAAGTACTTGTCGCCAACGATTATTGATCGTTAATTTATTCATGAAAACCACTATCCTTTCACGTAAACTTTTACGACCTTTTCCGTTATTAGTTTCTCTTGATCGGTAATTACGATATGTGTGACACTTTTCCAAAACATATGGAATTAAAAATATTTAACTTAGCATAAGTATTTTGATATTGCAATATTGATTTATTTTTCCGATGTCCTAATCTGAATTATTGCGATGATTTCGAAACGTCGTATTTTTTAATATCAATCAAATATGAATGATTAAAGCTGAATGAGTTTCTTGAACACTTTTATTGTCGAAATTTTCAAATTATTCAGGTCCCACTTGGTCCATAACCAGACTACAGAGAATCGTGATCGTTGGTAGGTCACGAAGTGGGCAAGAATGAAAAATGCAAGAAGATGAAGAAGTTGAAGAAAAGGATGAACAGAAGAACTAGATAATAATAAATGAAAGAAGATAGGTGCATGAGAGTTGGGAGAAGTGAAGGGGGGACAAAGTAAAGTGAAAAAAGGATGAGGTTGGATGCAGAAGCTGTTTACAAAGAAGTAGAGGTGAAAGAAGTTTATAAACTATAAAGAGTAGGGAAGGAGGTAAAGAAGGGGAATTGTCCCAAGTTCTCTTGAGCGGGAGTCTCTATAACTTCTTACTTCTGAATTCCGTCAATACATCACGCCTCTGGAGCTTGTTTTGCCCCGCCTTCGCCGCCCCCACGCCCCGCCCAGTATCCAAGATTCTTCACACCTGTCTCTTTAATTCTTTTTGACAATCTTCGGATCCAAATTACATTTAGAAGACGAAAGTTGATTAATTATTAATATCAATGTCAATACGAGTGGAAGTCACTCTGCACATCTAGACTCTAGATATTTTGATCATGAACTAAAAATGAGAAACTAGATGAACGATTTTTGATTTGTAGGAGAATTGATGATTAATGATGACTTTCTTTTGTAAGAAATGCGGAATTGTCATTCAGGTTGAAAATAAGTGGAGTGGAATAAAAGAGAAAGAAGAAAATAAGAAGACCATAAAAGCTGAATCTTGGGGTGCAAAATGCAGCGTAAAATATTCAGCGAGAACGCATTGGAGCAACACGTTTGCTATTCTAAATATAGTTAGGAACAATACACGACTCGCCTGCTTGAGAATTCATAAGAAGGAGAAAAGGAGGAAAGAGGGGGAAAAAAAAGATGAAAAGGAGAAAAGAAGATGCTGCAGTGCACCAGAGGCAAAAGAGCTTTCCTTGCGGCCTCTGAGGGCTCCTTATCTCCTCACCATGCAATCTCTCACAAACCCCACAGTCGTAACCTTCATCGTCTCCATCGCCATTCCGCTACTCACGATTATTCTTCTGAAAACCTGTGTCATTATAAGCAGACATTTTTTTTAACCTAGTTAAAAAGTTTTTTTAAAAATCTTTCCGGATGAGGCTCGGATTCATTCGGATTAGCGACATACAGATTGAAACATGTCTTCGGA
>CAJFCP010026107.1:149938-181813 GCA_904066005.1 Synergus itoensis
GGGGGGGGGATAAAAAATGATAAAAAACGGGTCACGTAGTATGGGTACGTTCCCATATGTCTCCTTCATGACAGCTCGAACGATCAATTATGTAAAAGAGACCGATCGCTCTTCATGCATAGCCTAATCAAATCGAATATCCCTACTCCTGAATTTTCCTACGTAAGGTGATAGGTTCCGCATATTCTACTCACATTCAATTAATTACAATTAAGTGTAACCCGCGAAATACAGAGTACATGTCACAATCACATAAATAATTATAAGTTAATTCGTTTCTTCACTGGATTTCAGATCCAGTTTACATCAAAAGTATCTTTCCTAATCAAATTCATTTTTCTCTCTAAATCTGAACCAGCGAAAACCATACCAAATCAGTGAAATTCGCTGATGAATCAGCGGAATTGTTCTCATAGAGGGCGTGAAATTCACTGATTCATCAACGAATTTCACTGATTTGGTAGGGTTTTCGCTGATTCAGATTTAGAAAGTTCATATCAGGTGTGGTCAATATATCACATAACTTATTGGGTTGAATAAGACGTCTAGTCTGACGATTTTTTTTTTATTTTTATATTCATTTTTTACTTTAAAAAAATGTTTCCACAGTTTATAAAACCCAACATTTTTATTTATTTAATGGCAGAAATTTACCCAGCGTTGCTGTCCGGGATTTTAAGAGATTTCTTCAAATTTAAAGGAATTTTAAAGTGACTTTACAAAAACTAAAATATCTCAGATATTTTATTTTGCAAGATCTTTGCAAAAGATTTTAAGTAATTTTGAAGACTTTTTCAGGATTTCAAGGATTTCTTTTAAATTGGAATTTCCAAAAATATTGAAGGATCCTACGAGATTTCGTGTCATTTTCAGGAATTTAGGAAACTTCAAGAAATTTGAAGGGATTTTACGAGCTTTCAAGGGATTTTACGAAATTTCAAGATATTTCAAGAGATTTTAATGAACTTCATGGTATTTTGAAATATTTCAAACGATTTTAAGAAATTTAAGGAAGATTTTAAAAATTTCAAATAATTTAAAAATATTTTATGGGATTTCATTGGTTTCAATCCTCCCGCAAATTTTTAACTCACCCAAAAAATTCACAAAAGTTACCCTAATTCGTTGGATCAAAATTTTATAGCTGATCAAGACAAAAAGACACCCTAATAACTTTCATCTCCTTAATTCATTTGGAACTCACCCCACATCACCCCTTAGACCTAAAAAATTATAATTTAACCTAATTCGTCGGTTCACAATTTTATTTATGATAATCATCTTTTAAATGCTAAAAAAACATCCCAAAAAATGTTATCCCCCTAACTCCTTTGGAACTCACCCCATATCATCTTTTATTTCGAAAAAATTCACCAAAAATTTCGTAATTCGTGGGGTAAAGATTTTGTTACTGATAATAAGACTTCTCAATCTTAAAAGGTACCCAAATAAGTTTCATCCCTCCTTCATTGGAGGGATGAACTCATTTGGAACTCATTTGGAACTCAGCCCCATACTAACCAAAAACTTGTTGGTTTAAGGGATGATATGGGGGTGAGTTCCAAATGAGCTGGAGGGATGAAACTTTTTGGGGTGTCTTTTAGCATTGAAAAGACTTATTATCAACAATACAATTTTGACCCCACGAATTACAAAATTTTTGATGAATTTTTTTAGGTCTAAGGGATAATGTGGGGTGATTTCCAAATGAATAAGGGGGATGAAAGTTTTTGGGGTGTCTTTTAGCCTTGAGAAGACCTATTATCAGCTATAAAATTTTGACCCAATGAATTAGGGTAATTTTGGTGAATTTTGTAATTTTAAGGGATGAAGTAGGATAAGTTCCAAATGTGCTGTGGGGTTGAAACTTCGGCGGGTCATTTACTGGATTGTGTGGAATCAGGGCCGACGCAGCCTACATTTTTGAGGTATGGAATTTTATTTTCCGCGGCAAGGGGGGGAGGGAGATAAAAACATTTTTTTTAAATAATTTTATTTAAAATAAAAATAAAATGGGTTATAAGAAATATATTTCTTGCTATCTTTAACACATATATAAGGTTTTTCTTCGTAAATCGTTTCTAGAGATGAACTCATATTTAATATTTTGTCAATAATTCGTGCTTTTCCAGACAGTTTTGGATGTATGGTATTCATACCTGGATTTGTTTCAGGTATGGAATTCTCCATGGCATCCCTACTGTTTACGCCGCCCCTGTGTGGAACTACTTTCCATCAGAAAACTTCGGATATTGTATGTCTTAGAAAAAAGAATTTCATTTTCGTTTATTGTAAACGTTGCATACTTCAATCTCATGTTTTAAAGAACTTTAAAAGATTTCAAGAAATCTAATTCATATTTTAGGTTTTAAAAGTTCGTAATAAAATTTCATGGATTGCAAAAAAATTTCAAGTAAATTAAAAGAATTTCACATAATTGTAAAATAATTTCAAAGATTTGAAGTCGCCTTAAGGGGAGAATGGGGTTTAAAAATAGATTTTTTTTGCATTTTCTTATAGTAAAATACTTCAAAAATGTTGTGTCAAAATTTAAAGTCAATGAACAGATCCTTTTAAAACTTGGTACACTTTTTCTTCATATAAAAATCCTCTCCCCAATGATTAAAAAAAAAATTTTTTATATTAAGGTTGTTTTCCACTTAAAAAATGACGAAATTTTTCGTAAATAAGAAAAAATTCCTAACAATAATCGTTGGGGGGAGGAAATACTTATAATACTTTAACTAAATTTTTAAACTTTTTTTATTTCAGATAATTCCACGTTGAGATATCGCTGGAACCGCAAAATATCTTTTTGAAAAGGCATCCTCGAAAATGCTCTGCCACTGACTTACTTCTCGATATTTTTCTAAAAAAAAAATACTGAATTTTGTTCGAATGATACTTTACATTAAGCAAAACATTTAAATAAATTTATTTTAACCAGATCTCTAAAAAAATCATAAAAAGGCGTTTTTTTCATGCATTATACCCCATTCCCCCCTTAAAGGATTTTAGATTTCAAAAATCATTTGTGAACTCACATAAAATCTCTTCAAATTCTTTCACATTTGAAATCTTTTAAAATCACTTAAAATCTCTTGAAACCCTTTAAATTGTGTTAAAATCCTTATAATTTTTTGATATCGACGTTTAAAAAGTTGAACGTGTTATGCTGTAAGAATTGAAGAACAATGGGACAGTGTGAAAACGGGAAAATGAGAAAATGTGAAGGTTACAAGATTGGCTTCCCGATTTATTCAAAGGTGAACAAGCACATTTGAACGTGATGCAGTAAATCAGAGAATGATACTATAACCGAATTTGAATGCAAATAATGCTTAGTCACGCACGTTTCCTTTCATTTAGTATCGACTTATATAGTCGACGAATCGTTATCCTGTGCGAGAAGGCAATTTGGGTGGTCTTCAATTGAAAGGGTCCGTCTAGATGTTAGCAAGCAGGAGACTTAAGGCCTTTGTCTGCCAATTTGACTTTAAATTGAGGCAACCGTTTAATAACGCAAGTTCCAATGGTATTTAGACCGTTCCTCTGGTCCCATTTAGTAATTAGTGATCTGTGTCGTCAAATCCCAAGGCAGACATTCCCAACTTACTAATAGAAACATAGTTGAGCTATTTCGAGATTTCTATCATCTGAAATAGTAAGAATTTGACTAATTGAATTATTAGCCTTATATTTCACTACTGAATTAGTAACTTTTTCACTTTCTATACTAGATATTTCTTAATATGAAACATATTACTTTATGATGTAACCAGAAAATTAATATTCATGTCAATATTTATGATAATTTTGTTTTTCTGCTTACAACTTCAAGTCATTTCAAAGCCAATCCGATTTGAAACTATAATGTGTGCGAGATTTTCGAGACATTTTTAGAGAGGAACCACTTTTTCAGAGAGGAATTTCAAGAGGTTTCTAGGAATTTTAAGGAAATTTGACGATTTTTAAGCGATTTTTACGAAATTCAAAAGATTTCTAAGAATTTTTAAAGATTAATGATATAGGTCAATCAATTCGTCTCGATGAAAGGAATCTTCATTTTCCTTATGTAGTATTTGAATTTCCCGGCCCCTGGGTCAGGTGCGGTGTTTGGCGCCCTCGGTATTGGGAATAGGAGATTAGGCGAAGTGTTTGTATTTCTTTTTTGTCTTTGAGCGAATAAATTGCTTTTCATATATTATCCTGGCATATTCATTTTATCCCTACACTTACATCAGTTTAAAATTTTGATTATTTGAGAAGTTACAGTCGAAAAATTAATTTCACTAAAATTATAAAAGTAGGTAAAACTTGTAAAATTAAATATTTTGTTAAACCTTTATAAGAAATTCAACTTACAGGTATATAGTGTAATAAGTGTGCTAAATTTAATTAATTTATTTCTACGTGTTTTCAAGATATTGCTGGATCATAACATACACGGAAAAAATTTGTTCCGGAAGAATTCCCGAATTAGTTAAGAGATTGAGGATATGAGAAAAATTCGATAGATATCAAATAACTTTTCAGGAAAATAGCTCGAACCGTTCTAAGAAAATTACCGAACTCACAGTAAACACTGAAAATGAGTTTTATAAAGGTCAAAATGAAATATAACGAATAAGTTTCGAAGAAAATATAAACAGTTCGATAATCTTCACAAGATTTTTCAGGAGAATTTCCATGTCTCTAAAAGAGACATGGAAATTCCCCTGCCAAGGGGAAATATTATTCCCCTGCCAAGAGAATTCTGAATCATGGACTGGAAAAATTCCCGAACTCTGCCGTAAATCCGAATGCGCAGTCGTCCATCTGCGCACGTTTCATCGTCCTGAGCCGGCCCAGTAAAGCTAAACAAAGATTTTGATTTTATATCCCCAGCGTGATATAGCCGCGAGGCTTAGTCGTTAGGGTTAGGAATATGCGTGTTAGGGTTCGAAACCAAGGCGGTTTAGAATTTTTCAAAAGCGTGCGATTATATGTATAAAATAAATTAAGTATAAATATAAACATTTGTGTGTAAATATGTAATGTAGAATAATAATGTTAATGTTATAAATCATCTCTACCCGCGAAGCAGAGAAATAGGAATATTTTTTTTACTGTTTGAAATAGCGCGGCGTCCTCGAAATTTTCCCGAACTCCTCCGTAATTTCTATAGTCGCTCTACTGGATTCTCACCGAACTCTACTTGACATTTTCATTCAATTCTTATTCAGAAAGTTACTGCACTATCCAGGAACTCTTCCAGAATTATTTTTAATTCTCCTGAAATTTATCTGTAATTCTCTTTAAAAAAGTTCTGTGATATTTAATATAAGTAGATCCGTAATTTTCACTGAATTATTCTCATATTCTCAATCTCTGAACTAATTCGGTAATTCTTCCGGAACAAATTTTTTCCGTGTACATACATTCATACATACATACATACATACATACATACATACATACGGACAATTTTGCAGGACATCATATTTGATATATTTCCATTGAAATATGTTAAAAAAAAACCCTTTTTTGGAAACTGGATTTTGACACCACTACAAAGCTTCCTCTATGAGGAAGCAAAATTAAAATTTTTTATTTTTTATATTAAGATTTTAAAGAGTTTTATGACGTTTCAAGGAATTTTAAATTATCTTGGAATTCCAAGGAATTTCACGATATTTTAAAAGATTTCTAAGAATTACGTGGGATTTTATGGAATTTTATGAGATTTCTAATATTTTGAAGTGATTTGAAGAGATTTTTCTGATCTTTAAAAGATTTTGTTGGAATTTTAAAGGATTTCATGGAATTTGGTAAGATTTCTAATAAATTTCAAGAATTTTCTGAGAATTTAAAGAGATTTTAAAGTTTGCCAGAGAAATTTATGTAGAAATTTCGAAAGATTTTTATTAAACGATTTTTAAAAGATTTAGTAGAATTTAAAAGGATTTAAAAGACTATACATTTTTTTAAGAAATTTGTCGATTTTTAAAATATAGTGTGGAATATAGTCCACGCTCATATAGTACTTCAGGGCGTATATTCCTTGCGTGAATTTCTTATTTTTGCGATTTTCTTTCTTGTCAGTATTGTTTCATTTCTTGGAATTTAAGTTCATTTTTCTTTAATATTTTGATTTACGGATGTCTTTTTCCGAGTCCCAATCACATGGATTCATCCACCATACAGTGAATCATTCCGAGAATTTTGTGGACCTCAACTCCGGAGCGCATACTCAAAATATCGAATCATCTTGGCGGTGGATGCGACAATTTCTGTCACGAGGGGGAGTGCACACGAGCAACCTTGCAGACCATTTGTGTGAATTTTTGTGGCGTCGACACATTCGAAAACTAGATGCTGATCCATTTAATTAGTTAATCAGCGATATTAAACAATACTATCCTGGCAAATGATTATCTTCAGCTTTTTTAATAAAAAATAAAAAGAACATGCATTTCAGCTAACTTCATAGCGTTACCTTACTGCTCACTTCATGCGTAACCACTGGTTACGCATGAAGTGAGCAGTAAGCCTAATGACGTAAGCGTACTAACCTCAAAATATTTCAAATACGAAACACGCGCGCTCAAGCGCGCGATCGGGCTCGTAATAAAAATAATTGAATAACAAAAAAAATCAAAATCCGAGAAAACCAAAAAAAAAATTACAAAACATAAAAAATAGAAAAGAAAATGCTCTTCAAAATTCTCCAACCTTCCCGTGGTGAAGAGCGTAAGTGGTAGGTACCAAACCGAAACCAATGGAGATACGATTGTAATCCATGTATCGTTGATTTAGTCGAAAACTATCACTCACTGAAAAAAATGTTTCAAACAAAAAATGTGTATTTCGATGAGGTCTACAACTTTTGTTTGAGACATTTTTTTTTGCATATTAGCTGAGATAATCGCAAAAAACCATGAGTTTTATGGTTTTTTCATGGTTTCACCATGAAAAATGCCTAGTCGCCAATTTTCACTATCATTTTCGTAATCAGCGTGTCAAAATACATAAGTATACGAAGTCTCAAAAAAATCAGAGGTTTATGCTTTTCGGAACTCCACCCCAGAGAGGTTTCTACGAATTTTTTTAAAGATTTTCATGAATTTTAACAGGGACTTCAAAACATTTATGATCTTGTAGATATTTTTGGTACTTTAAGGGATTTCAAGAGATTTCTAAGAATTGTAAGAGATTTTAATCGTTGAATTTTAAGGAATTTCTAAAAGTTTCTACGAATTTTAACGAATTTCAGGAGATTTTTATAGCTTTTAAAATATTGTATGGATTTTGAAGGATTTTAAAGTTTGTCGGATAATTTTATTGAGGGATTTCAAAAGATTTTTATGACTCAAGAGATTTCGTAGAATTTAAAAGGATTTGGAAAATTATCGTTAAATTTTTAGGGATTTCAAAAGGTTTTTCTGATTTTTAAAAGATTTTGTAGATTTTTAAGGATTTCATTAAATTTTAAGGAATTTTAAGGCATTTTAAAAGAATTTAAGAGATTTTTATGAATTTTATATAAAATTTGTGAAATTTTAAATGATTTCATAGTATTTTATGAAATTTCTAATGATTTTCAGGAATTTCAAGATATTTATCTGATTTAAAAGATTTTGTAGAATTGTTAAAGATTTCTTGGAATTTGACGAGATTTCTAATGATTTTAAGGGATTTTAAATGTTAAGGAATTTCAAGAGGTTGCTAGGAATTGTAGGAGATTTTAACGAATTTTAACGTGGATTTCTAAAGACTTATGATTTTGAAAATTTTTGTTGATTTTTAAGGTATTTCATGGAATTTGATGAGATTTCTAATACTTTTAATGGTTTTTAAAGGATATAAAAGGGATTTTAATTGTTATCATAGAATTTGTAAGAATTTCAAGAATTTTCTGGGAATTTTAAAAGGTTTTCACAACTTTGATCAGATTTCAATCGGATTTGAAGGGACTTTTATGACTTTTAAAATATTTTATGGTAGGGGAGACCGGGGCTAGTTGGCCAATTTTTCACTTAACGATTTTTCTTAACTTTCCTTTTAAATTTAAAAAATTGCGGTTTTCACCATATAAAAGTATGTATTCTTGGGTAGTACTGAGAATTTTTTTAGGCGTTTATATTAATTATTGAAAAAATGGCAGAATATTTTTGAGAGAGGTGACGAATTGGCCAACTTGCCCTGAGTACGGGGCAAGTTGGCCAAGTGGGCGGGGTAAGTTGGCCAATTCGAAAAAAATCATTATAAAAGCCACTAATGAATGGGATAATTAATAAAATATTAATGTTATTAATTTACTTCTTTATTGAGACTTATTTCAATCGAAGCCTATCGTTTATAAAATCTTTATAACTTTTTGAACAATTAATTCTAAGTTATCATAATAAATTTACCTTTTCCTCGCTCGTTTTACCGAAAGTTTTTTATTGGTCGCAGCGACCGAAGTTGAAACTTTTCGTTTCGATGAAGTGGTTTTTTTTGAAGCACCTTGTGCTTATTTTTTGATTTGGCTCTTTTCTTTTTCATCCTGCAAAGCTAATTTGACTGGCGAGTCTGTCAAAATTGCACTTTCTCGTAGAGGTTATAAAGCGGGTTTGACAACATTGGCCAACTTACCCCGGCTATGTATTTTAACATTACATTTTTTTATATGTTAAGGAACCCAAGCAATAAATTTGAACGATACATCATTTCAAAGCTCTTAGTATAGACACTTGAAAACCATATTTAGATTTGACAATAATGATTATTTATTAATCTATAAAATGAAAAAACCAGAAAGTAAAAATTTTACTGACCACGGTCAAAAGCAGTTTTTCAATGATATTTTCGACATAAGGCTGCGAAATGCAATGAAATTACACCGGAAGTCTGCACAACTTAATACACTTACACTACGCGTGGTGAGGTTGTTAACATTACCGTTGTTTAAAAAAAGGGCATTAGCCAACTTGCCCCGTTGGCCAACTAGCCCCGGTCTCCCCTACTTAAAGGATTTTAGAACTTGTCAGGGAATTTTATTGAGGGATTTCAAAAGATTTTTATGATTTTTAAAAGATTTTGTAGAATTTGCAAGAATTTCGAAGGTTTTCATAAAATTTAAAGTGTTTTCAAGATGGTTTTCTCATTTTTAAGAGAATTTCAAGAATTTTAACATCCGAAGAATGTTTTTAAACCGAATGAATCCGAATATTCAATCCGAACGAATTCGAGGCTTTTCCGAAGCGTTTCATACCGAATGATTCCGCGATTTCAATTATAATGAATTCCGGGTCAATAATAATCTCAATTTGTCTGAGAGACCTATTCGAATAAACTTATCTGTTTATTTAAGGAGGTTCTACCGTAAAACGAATTAACGGTCAGAAAAGGATGAAACTTGAAACATTGTTAGTTAAATGCATAAAAAATAATCAGTCAAATTTTTAAGAATCCGGAGTACATAGGAGCTAAAATATTGTAATTAATATATTCTGTCATTTAACATGTACTCTTATGGAAAACTACCTTTTCATTGCATTCAATTACCTACCACACATTTATTAACGGTTAAATATCGATGAAATCTTTTATAATAGTGAGAAAAATACATAAAAAACATTTTTAGCTTATATTATCGTTAGAAGGGTTCTTGTAAATCAATGAAAATGTAAATAAATATTACAAAAACCATGATGTTGAGAAGGCTTGGCAACACCGCACCCGAGTATACGTTATAGTAAGTTAAAGATGTATTTGAGCGTCAACGTACACTCACACTAAAAAAAGCGAGGCGGTGTTGCCACATCAACTACCTCGTAAGTCAAATTCACGAAATTTTTTGTTCTGACTAGCTATGTACCGGTAGAACCTCCTTAAATCGAAATTTCTACCATTGATTAATAAAATCATCAATTTTTACATCCAATTATAAGTGCAAAATTTTACAAGACTTTTTTATATCTTTTGATCAGTTTATTGTGGTGTTACTGATAGCTGATACGGACGAGCTAAGATTCATGTGGATCGAAATTTTTAGGTTGATATTGCATTGCCTCGGATTGATTCTGGTAGGAATTTATAGGCTGACTTCGGATTCATTCGATTAACCATCTTTAAACATACTTCGGATTGGCGCGGATTTATTCGGAGAGGAATTCTTATACAGACTTCGGATTTGCACGGATTCGTTCGAAATTTGTAATAAAACTGATTTTTTTTTTAATAAATAATATTTTTTATTTAATTAAAAGTGTTGATTGATTAAAGAAACAAATCGCGCGCGTTGCGACGCGATATTTTTGCTAGTATAATAATAAAACAACATATTAACGGAAGTGTAACATATTTTCAATTTGTATAAAATTCATCTATCATTTCATAATATTTTAAAAAAAGAACATTAAAAAATCACGAATACGATATTTCGAGTTAAATATATAAAATTGATCAATTGTTTTTCAACCTTCTTCAGTCCGAGTAAATAACTAATTTTTCTATTTTTTCTGCACTATTTATACTTACATTTTATTAGAGGAAAAAATGTCTTCTGGTGAAAATGGTACACACAATGATCTTGATCATGATGATCCCTGTAATAAAAAACTAGAAGACAAACAGAAAAAAATAAAAAAAGTTTTTCGTACAGTTGGTGAAGATCCCAGGTAAAAAATGTGTTTTCTGCATATCTGATCAACAATAATTTTTTATTTATCAAAAAGTATTGAAAATTTAAAGAAAATCATGTTTCAAAATTAAATTTCATGTAAGATTTCAACAAGCGAACCAAACATTGAGATGTTACGTGTCCTATACTGATTTTTTTCGCTGCCAGAAGATTCTTGGTGAAGGTCATGAAGCCTGTGATTGGTTTAAAGATGTCTATAACACATTTTGTCCTTTAAGATGGATTGAAGAATGGGATCTAGCAAGAGAAGAAGGACGAATGCCCTATCACAAAAGAGATCAAGGCAAATTTCCGGGTCATAAATACGGCTAACTCTATTTTTATAAACTTCTACTTCTTTTTCATTAAACTAAAATTAATAAGATTAAAGAATTATTATATCAAAACTATTAAACTCTTTCAAAATTAAATCATATTTGTAATTAAATAAAAATCCTGTGTTACTTTAAACTGATTTTAATAATAAATCTAGATGAATTGGACACAAATAGTAAAAGCTAATTATAAATATAATTGACCTTTATTACAGAAATGTAAGTACAATATTCTTAATTTAATGAGGTATGGCTAACAGATAAAAAAATCTTTATCACTCTTGTTGTCGAGAAACACGCGTTAATATTTAGTAACAAATATCGGATCTTTAGTCCTTTTTTACATTATTCACATTAACCATGTATATTATATTTAACACTTTTTACAAGTAAAAAAAAATATTTGGTTCGCGATTGTTTCTGTACATAAAGCGTTAAAAAAATGGCTTAGAACAAAAAAAAAGCATCACTTGATTAAAATAGATGTCCGGTTCCTGAGACATTGAAAAGGCAGCATGAGTGATTGGCTAAAAACTTCTTTCAGAAGACAATTTACCAATTTGGAATTGCCATTATCGAAAAATATAATCCACACTCATTTAGACGCTGCCTCTGAAATCACACTGTGAAACGAACCTGGTAAAGAGCCTGAAATTTCAAGAAAAGAAAAGTGCTTTGTAAATCTTGTTCACTGAATTCCATATCTTTAAATGAAGTCCATTTAAAAAAAAAATGTGACACGAATTTAAAAAAATGTTTTCATATAATTTATAAAGTTGACATTAAAGTGGGTAGAATCCGCAATTTACAAATTAGAAGAGACAGTAGTTAAATTAATAATACTGTTGAATTAAAAATTTTATAGCTACTTAAAATAAAGATTAATATGAAGTTAAGAAAAACAAACACACAGAATCGTCCGAAGTAATACATTAGTTATTAAATGTACCAATTATTATTCAGAACCATCTTACGTAAAATTATTATGTTGAGTTTTAGCCTCTAAGACTTCTAATGACTAAGATGATGGACAAATTGACATTCTTACAATTAGTCGTGGAAATTTCCCCTTAATTGATATGGGTAAAGAATTCCATCTGGTTGAGAGCTCCTAAATAATAAAAATATAGACTTTTTTTAAGTAAAAGCGAATTCGCTGTGAGAACTGATAATATATTAATTAAATTAAATTCAACTGGGAGATTTCAAGTGAGTCAATATTGACTCGCAAGGCCTAACAGCCTGTTTACTGGACTGTTTATCAGACTTTGTGCTTTGATTTTGAGTAGAGTATTCTATTGTATGGCACATAACAGATTCAGAGTATTCTTTATCCTTCGAAGAAGAATCAGTATTTTTATTGTTTTTATTATTGTCAGCTTTTTCAGAAGAATTCTTCGAATGTTCCTCACTTTCATTCTCTTTTTTTCCACTTTCCTGTACAATGTGCTGAGAAACATTATCACTCTTGTAACCAAGCAGAGTGATTTCACTTACTTGAGTGTCACTAGATTCGTTTTCCATTTGAGGATCTCCTTGATTATTTTCTACATCACTAGAGATTGAATGGCTATCCTTCTCACAACTAGATAAAGATTCACAAGAATTTTGTCTCTCAATTTTCTCCTCTCTTTCATCTGAAGTAACTTCAGATTCTTTGTTTTCCGATTTCTCAGTAGAAACAGTTTTACTTTTCATTTCATTCTTCTTTTTACAAAGCTGACTAGTGTGTTGAGCCACTTCCTCCAGTCTGTTATTTACCATTTGAACATCAGCCTCAGGTATTCTGAAAATAAAAATAATAAAAATTAAAAAGTTCGCAGAAAAGTTTCCAAATCTTGGAAAATGGAGGATTTATCATACTTATATTTTTTTCCAACAATGCTAGTTCCAAGTACATTGCTGCTGTCCCAACGTAAAACCTAGTAAGTGACATTTGACATAGAGACTATATTCCGACATACGCGCACGGAAAAATAACCTCTATAGCAAATGTCACTTACTAGGTTATACTTTTGGACAGCAGATTGCAGATTTACGCAAGTTTGTAACATACAAGAACGAACGCGCGCTCCGCGCGCACATTTACTTTTTTTAAATGTTATAAAATTTATGATATTTTATTTCTTCTTTTCTATCCGTCATAATTAAAATTTTATTTTAAAAAATTTGCGTTTTATAGGAATAACAGTAACATGATATGAATTTAAAAACTTAACCAATTTTCAAAAATAGTATATATTTATAAAAAATGTTTCCTTATATTTTATAAATTAAATAATTACAACATGTGTTTTACTTTATAA
The DNA here is from genome assembly GCA_904066005.1 of Synergus itoensis. Lineage (NCBI taxonomy): Eukaryota > Metazoa > Arthropoda > Insecta > Hymenoptera > Cynipidae > Synergus > Synergus itoensis. The sequence continues at coordinate 163,228 of CAJFCP010026107.1, forward strand.
AAAATAATAGTTAGATTCTTTTCAAAATTAACTACGTTTACAGTTGTATTGATGTTTAATTGTGGTCTTTTTTTTTTCTAAAAAAAATACCACATCTATAGTTGTGTAAAGTATTATTTGAAATAACCGACTAATTGATTATCATGAAATTAATTAATTGTTTATTTTAAATATTATTATAAAACTGTAAATTTCTTAAGTTTTTTTAGAAGGCGAAACCTCGCCTTCAAAACATCGCTTAAACATCCAATACAACTATAAATGTAGTAAATTTTTAGAAGATTATAATTACCCACTGTTTTTGTTTATAACTCATGATATTTCATATTTCTTTAAAGTCTGATACTTTATAAACTATTGATACAACATCTATTTTACGTTATAAAAAATAATAATTATTAGATTGTTTTAAAAATTAACTATGTTTACTGTAGTATGGATCTTTAATTATGGTTTCAACTTCTAAAAAAAAACTACCGCATTTATAGTTGTACAGTATTATTTGAAAAACCGGTTAATTAATTATTAAATTAATTTATTAATTAGACATAATAAATTAGTAAATTGTTTATTTTAAATATTACTATATAAATGCTTTTTTAAAATCAAAATTTTCGATATATTTCGAGTTTAGATATTTCGAGTTTAGACTCGTGATAAAATGATGATTAATGAAATCAAATTCAAATGATCGCGCGCAAGTATCGATTGTCGAAAAGCACTATCGATACTTACGCGACGACGAATCAGATTGCCGGAAAAGGCGTTAGGTTTTTTCGACTTCGATTTCATCATCTTTTTAGAATAGGATTCTTTCCTCCTGACATTCATGTTCTCGTGAGCTGTTGCAACCTTCAATCCCATAAAAGCAGCGCGTTCTTTTTGTGCTTTAAGCTTTTCCTTGGCTTCTCTCAACTGCTCTCGCAATTTTCTGACCTCAACAGTTAAATTTTCTTGCAAAACTCTCTAATTCCCACTTTCGAAGACTTCCAAATACTTCTACTAATTGTAAGTAATTCAAAACGACGTACCTATCAAGATAAAATTGTCTACAGACAAGAAAAATATGTTACACACAGAAATAACATAATTTAATACTCCTGGTGTAATATATTCATTAAAAAAATAATTTAAAAAGTAGCATGTTTTAAATTTTTAAAGTTTTGGATCATTTGCGATACCTAAAGTATTTGAGAAGCAAAGAAAAAAAAGTTGAGATCTTACCGTGTTGCAACTAAATTCTCTTCTGCTTCCAATAATTTCCTCTTTTGCTCTTCCTTATCTAATATCACTCATTTATATCATTTATATTTTCTCTTGAGGTACTTTGAATTATTTTGTCAGTATCAGCTGCTGCAGTTGATGAAACAGTAGAAGATGTAGTAACAGTAGAAGCTTTCGAACTATCTTTGTTTGTCATAAAATTTTCATTTGTATTAATGTTGCTCTCTATTTCAATGACTTCTTTTTGACTCATATTCTGATTCACACGATCACTTCTCTGAGCAGATAAAATATTCTTTTGAGGTGAGTTTGTACTTCCCATGATCACTTTTCTGCTTTCATTTTGATTCAACTGTACCTGAAGAAATTTCATGTTTACTTCTTCACAAGTCAAAATTCTCAACTTAGGCATTGCTTTTTTTGACTTGTCTTGAGAATTTTCTTCAACATTTCCTTGAGCAGAGTTTTGCTTATTGGAAGAATTTTTTGATGGAGATAGGTTTGAGAGAGCTTTTGGTAGACTGCTTGTAATAATAATAATTTTCGTATTCATTCATTCACTCACTTTGTCTGCACATTGAAGTTAGCTCCTATCTTTCCGCTCGCTTTTTCGTGTTTCTTTGTTTTGAAAATATTTTTTTGACGAATATGAAAGTAGATATGTTTATATTTCAATTATTAATATGTATTATATTAAAAATTTTAAATGACAATGATGACAATTAAAAAAAAATTTCAGATTGTGAGGTTAAGCCTTTTCTTTTAAATTATATCGGAGAAATAAAAACTCATTTGCACATTTTAAAATTAAAATATATTTTCAGATAAAAATTGATTTGCACTTTGGAAATTATTATTTAAAAAATACAAATTAATTTGTGTTTTGCAACTTATTATTTTAAAAATGCGTGTTTATGATACATTTATTTCTTTAAAGTGTGATATTTTATAAAGTATTGATTTAGACATTTATAGATAGATAATATAGATAATGCGGATAGATTTATAATTGATAATATGTTTTAGATATTTTTATTTTCTTCTATCAAAAAATTTATATCAAAATATAAAGTTTATTTTAAAAAATATCACACTCTAAAGACATATTTTGATAATTTTTTCACAACTTCGTCAAATATTTTTCTCTTACAATCGGGAAAAAAAACATACCTAAAAGGCAAAACACCTTATGGAAAGTAAGAACCATTAACAAATTTCTTTTTCATCTGAGAGATAGCAACAAAGTTGCTGTGTGAACTATTTTATATATCTTACGATATCTATTTTCAAATATCATAACGAACGCGTGTTTCCTCCTCCACCTTTTCATTTTTTTAAATCTTATATTGTAATTTCTTTTCTGTAAGACAAAATTCAAATTTTTATTTTAAAAAATTTCAGTTTTGTAGGGATAACAATCACGTAACAATAATTTTTAAAATTCGACTAATCTTCCTAATTTATAAAAATGTTTTCCATATATTTTGTAAACTGAATAAGTACTATATCCCTTTTATGTTATAAAGAAAATAATTATTATTAGTTTGTTTTCGACATTAACTACGTTTACTGTAGCATGGATGTTTAACCCGATCACTTTATCGCATTGTTTGGCAACTTATTTGTTTACCGTGGGTCGTTTCAGACCCAAGCCATGTTAAAACGTTCAATTATCAATACAAAAATCTGGTAAAATTCCTGTACATTCTTAATCTCTTCTTCTTTAAGGGCACAGCATAAAGATTGCAAAAATATTTAAACAAATATTTTATTTTTAGTGATAAACACACCCACCTCCCGAAAATGCAGATATTTACTAAAAAATTCATGTGGGTCTGAAACAACCCACGATAAACAAATTGGGTTAATTGTGGTTTCTATTTCTCTAAAGAAAATACAGCACTTACATTTTTACAGTATTATTTGAAAAACCGGTTAATTAATTATTAAATTAATTTAAAATTAGTCATAATAAAATAGTTCATTGTTTATTTTAAATATAAATATAAAACTGTTTTCTTAAAACCACGATTTTTGATATATTTCAAGTTTAGACTTATGATAAAATGCTGATTAACGAAACCCAATTCAAATGAGTACGCGGAATTTCCGAGCGTAGGGATTTAAAATTTCCCGCGTCACACGCCATTTTCGATATTTGACCAATAAGGAAAAAGCGTTACGTTACGGATGATCTTTTTATAATAGGATTTATATTTTTTTATGCTCATTTTTTTTTCGACTTAGTTTTTGCTCTAGTATTTGTAATTTCACGTTGTTAGGGAACTCGCGAAACATCCCGTATATATAGGGGAGAGTCCCCCAAAGTGGACACCAATCTTTTATATATATATATTATTATATTATATATATATATATATATATATATATATTAATAAAAATTTAATTTTTACATAAATTAATATAAAATTCATAGAATGTTTATCAATATTAATTTATATTATACTATATTACAAAATATTACATTTTGTACAATTGTACAAAATTTATTTAAACTGTACAAAATTCTGTACAAAATGCACAGAAACATTTTGTAATTGTGCCCTCTGTAACAGATATTTTTCTCAAAGTTTCTTAAAAAGTACTTGACGTTTAAAAATTTATTGAAAATTAAAAAAAAATTTGGAGTGTTTTATTTGTGAGAAATATATAATATATTTACAATTATATTTTTAAATATATATCAGTATAATTTATAATTGGTATATTCTAGTTTGTCCTATAATATTACCAATATTCAATATTATTTTTACGTAATAATAAAAAATTTTTCATATTAATCAACAAAAGGTCGATTTGAAAATCTTCAATTGAAAAGGAATTAGACTTATGGTATTACAGGGGTTCGGAGGGCTTAGCGGGGATTTCTATGGATGCAATCAGCGGGTAGAAGAGTGCGAAGGGACCTGAATGCATTTATATTTCTAAAATCATTAAGACTTGTCAAATAATCGAATAAATCTTTAAAATAGGAGATTATCTTTCTTATTGCAATTCAAATCATTCCCGCCAAAGCTATCCTCGAGTGTGAGGTCAGCACAGTACAGCCTACATAGAAATTGCCTCAAGCCAGTGTCTCCAGATCGTGGCACACTCTGTTATGTATTTTGTTCTCGTGCGGTCAAATTGTGAATATTATATTGCTTTTCTGGAAAAATTTGTGAGTCTCCTAGTGTTCTTCACCCTTTCTTCCCACAGTGTAACAGCAAAAACCCATCTACTTGCCCTTTTTTCCCTTCAAAACCCTAAAAACTAATCCTAGTGATAACATTAGTAACTTTTCACAGATTTTGACAGTTTCTGACAATTTGGTGTCAATTTTTACTTTCAAATTCCATCGCCCTTAAAGTTACCGTCAAAGTTAGCGTTAGCGTAAATATCGAATCTCTTACCTATTGTAGAGCCACCTTCATGAGAAGCGTGAAAAGCACGTTACCAGATTGAAGTTGTGGGCGAAGGGGGGCGCGGGGTCCAGGATACAGACCTGGTGGTGCAAAGGGCGAAGCCCACACCGCCCTAGCGGAAATTTCGGAAACAAACTTCGGAAAGATACGGAAAGTTTTCGGAAAATATTCGGAAAGGTAAGGAAAGAATTCGGAAAGAAGTTTGATTCCGGTCGTTTCCGAACTCTATCTGAATTTTCCTTCGAAATGATTTCGGAAACCTTCGGAACGAGTTATTGGGAGGTACGGAAATGAATCGGAAATCTTCGGAACGACAAGAAGGAATTCGGAAAGCATCGGAACGAGCTTTGTTTCCGAAACCTTTCCTTTCTTTTCGGCAGGGCGGCGGGTTCGGGCGGTGGAGCCCCCCCGACTTAATAAAAGTCAATTCTTGATGAAGAATGATCAAACCCGTGACCTTGATGAGGTTATAAAAGCAGGTGAGCTTTCCGTTGCTAGGTGAGCTAGATTGTATAGATTGTATACATGAAAAATGACTTTTTTAATACAAATTACTAACAAAAGTTTAAAATTTATTCATAACAAAATTTATTCAGTTAGAAAGGACAAAATTTAATATTTCAAGTATTAATTAGTTTTGCTAACGTATATACTTCTATACGCTAAGTCGCGAGACGAACGCGCTGCAGTTGTCGCTGAAAACATCGACCTATTTCCGTCTTTATCTAACTATCTTCCTTTCACTTATTGTGAAAATGTGGAATGCTTACGAAAAGAGGCCTTTTCGTAAGCATTACAAAAATAATGTGGAGCTTCGAAGCTCCATGAACGAATACTCCAGAACGCGAAGCGCTACGAACAATACGCGCGTCCACGGAAAAAATTAGTTATCGAAAATTTCCTTGACTGTTATCGAATTTAGGATATGTCAAAAGTTTTAAAATATTTCATAATCTTTTTCTAAAATCTGAAATACTTTTCGTGAAGAATTCTAAAACCTATAAGTTGTCGAAATTTTCATTGACTTGGTCGAGATGTTGAGAGTCAATGAAAATGTCGACAACTAGGTTTTACAATTCTTCACGAAAAGTATTTCAGATTTTAGAAAAAGATTATGAAATATTTTAAAACTTTTGACATATCCTAAATTCGATAACAGTAAAGGAAATTTTCGATAACTAATTTTTTCCGTGTCGTAGGCGCCCTCAAACTTTTTAACTATTTATTTAAGATAGGATTATGATTTTACCATTGTGTTTCCAGAAGATTAAAAATATTCAGCGGTATCCAATTTTCGTTATAGCTGATGCAGAAAGAAACCTTGGCGTATATCGAATTAAGGGGCTGTTCAGAAAATTCGTGTCGGTGTCGGTGGAAGTTACCCGCGAGGCAAATAAGATAACAAAAAGCGGGATTGAGAGGGTGTCAAGGGGAGCGGGGATTTATCGATTAGCTGTCGTTTCATTTGGAAAAAGTAAAGGAAAAGCGGACTCCAGGGATCTTAGCAATAGAGAATGTGATCAAGGGGTAAGAGTGGCAGATACAGGAGAACACTCCTAATCTTGATTCCTGAATGTCCCGATTTCTTTCGAGGGTGTCCTTTATACCTTCGAGTTTCCTAGATTCGCTTGATTTCAAAATTACAGTGTCAATATACAGCCTCGTTTCAATACGCCATTTGCAATTCATCCAATTCATCTTGTCAAGTTTTTCCCAATCTCACCTTTTTTCTTGAAACTTCAAGTTTAAACACGACCAGCACAAATTATTGATTTTGTCTGAACCCTGCCCTGGCGGAAGGTTCGGATTGAAATTCATTCCGAATCAATCCGAAAGCTTCCGAATCATTCCGGAATTTGTGTCCGAACCAAACAGTTTCATTCCGATCTAATCCGAAGGAAGTTTTCAATCCGAATTAATCCGAAGCCCATTCAAAATCTATCCGAAGATTTAATCCGACTGAATCCGAATCAATCCGGTCAATCCGAATTAATCCGACTTAATCCGAACTTTTAATCCGAATGAATCCGATTTAATCCGGCCTATCCGAACCAATCCGAATGAATCCGAATTTTTCGGATTCATTCGGATTGGTTCGGATTGGTTCGGATACACCGGATTAAATCGGATTCATTCGGATTGAAAGTTCGGATTCGTTCGGATTGACCGGATTCATTCGGATTGAAAGTTCGGATTCGTTCGGATTGACTGGATTCATTCGGATTGAAAGTTCGGATTAATTCTGACTCATTCGGATTGACGGATTGATTCGGATTCAGTCGGATTAAATGTTCGGACAGATTTTGAATGGGCTTCGGATTAATTCGGATTGAAAACTTCCTTCGGATTAAATCGGAATGAAACTGTTTGGTTCGGACACAAATTCCGGAATGATTCGGATTGATTCGGAATGCATTTCTATCCGAAGCTTTCGCTAGGGTGGTGAAACGCATTCTTCTTAAAGAAGAATATAAAAAAATTAAAATAATAAAAAATGTCTATAGATGAAACTTTCTCGGATATTAATACAGATAGCATACACATGTAAGTTCTCTGATATAAATCTAATAATTCATCAGGAGATTATAAGCATGTAAGATAACATAAATTATTATCGATTATAAACATTATTTAACATTCGACATCCGATATTCTACTACACATGTGTAAATGTAGAATGATTGACAAGAATTAACTTTCGCTAAACGATTAAAAAAGAGGACTTGTAGGATCTAATGATTCTGAGACTTTTTGCTGCTAAGAATTTTTGTTTCACGCTACACGTACGCCGTTAAATTAGTAATTCTCTTTTCCCGAGCTGTCGAGATGATCGATGGTCTGTCGGTTCGTCAACAACTTCAGGATTAATTAATCCTCGCTAATCACGCCAGTCCAATCTAATCTCCGGTTTATCCCGCGATCTTTTACGGCTTTGCAGATCGTGCTTTCAGATTTCTCATATAAGCGATTATGCTCCTTGAGTCGAGACTCACAATTCAAACCACCCAGTTGACGGTTATAGACTGGAAAGAATGAGGATGAGTTAAACTTTAAAGGGTTCTTTAGAGATCGTATCTTTATACTTTTCAGAGCTAGATTTTCGACGAGCTGCGGAAACCAGAACTGGCCCATAAAAGTAGAACTATACACGCTTCTGGATCGAGATTCTAGCACCCTCAGCGTCGCAACGATAATTTTCTTAGAATGGGTCATCACCATACTTGAAATAATCTTGAAAGAATCTTGATGATAAAATTAACGGTCAGCGGCGATCCTTCAAAGAATTTAGATTATCGCAGTAAATTCTACGGTGTCAAATTTTCATCCGCGGGTGGATTAAAACATTACAAAATTAAAAATAATTGACAACTCAATTACATAACTACTACATTGCAAATACATTGAAAATACAAAAGTTACATTTTCTAGATTATAGATATAAATTTTGTCTGTAGTGCACTGTAGAAATTTTTGGGAAATATCCATACCATACAATTTCTAAGGGATTATTCTACATTGTATGAAATTTTCGTAAAACGTCTGGAAATTTAATAAAAATTTTTGGAAAATTTCTTCAAATTTGGGAAATTGAACAATATCTACGAATATCTACATTGCAAACGCACATGCTGTTTACGTATGTTTCATCTAAAATTTCCTTATAATAAAAGCATTATTCTCTCTTACTCATTTTTAAATTCCCTGAAACCCGTGCAGAAATTTTTATGGGATTCTGACAGGGTCCTGGTTAGTTATCCCTACTTCTGATGTGGCCCTAATCAGGTTAATTGGCAAGGCCCACACAAGGTTTGTAAGTTGTAACGGTTTAACAGAATATTGCGCTATTTAAGGAAAACTATCCAGGGCCTTGTCAGTTTATCCAAAAATACCCTAGTAAATACCCCACCTAGGAAAAACTGGTCAATACTCCAAAAAATATACTACGAATTCTTTATTTACAATATATGATTCTTAAACTATTTTATTTTCTGAAAACAAAAGTCCTTTTATAAAAAAGAGGTATTAATTATATAGGAACAATAAATGACTTTAAGAAATTACAAAAAAATTTTTAAATAAATAAGAAACGGGAATTTTAAGATTTTAGAGTATTAAATTTCTTTTTAAGTTTTTGAAGGGATTTTAAATGATATTAAAGAATTTAAAAGGATCTAAAAAATATTTCAAGTGATTTTAAGGAATTTAAAAGGGTTTCAAGAAATTTCAAGTGATACTAGGGAATTTGAAAAGATTTTAAGATATCTTCCAAGATTTCAAAGATATTAAGATTTCTTAAAGAATTTCAGAAGAATTTAAAGCAATATAAATATATTTCAAGTTATTTTAAAGAATGTTTAAAGAATTCAAAGGAGTTCCAAGATTTTAAATTAATTTATACCTTTTGTTAATTTTTTCAAAAGATTTTAAAAGATGTTGACAATTTTTAAAAGAGATTGTAAAAGATCTTCCAAGAATTTAAGGATTTTCAAGAATTTTCACAAGATTTTAAATGATTTTAGGGAATTTTAAGATATTTCAAGAGATTTTACAAAGTTTCAAAGATATAAATATTTCCTAAAGGATTTTAAGAGATTTTAAGTGGTTTTACAGGAAGTTTAAAGCGATTTCGAGAGATTTCATACATTTTTAAAAAGTTTTTAAGGAATTCCGAAAAAAAGCATAATACTTTCAGGACTTTCAATTATTTTAAAATATTTGTAAATACTGTAAGGGATTTTTCATGAAGTTAAAAAATCTCAAAGGATTTTAAAAGAATATGAAAAAATTACAAATTTTTAAGTAATTTCAAGACATTTAAAAAAGTTTCAAAATTTTGAAGTAATTTGGCAATAAAAAATGTTTTAGTATTCTTTAAAATTTGTTAAACCTCTTACTGAAATTACTAAAAACTCTTGTAATTTTAAAAAATCCCTAAATCTCTAGTTATTAAAAATTATAAAAATAATATAATCATGAAATGCACAGAAAGTCCTTGTTTTTTCTGTGTATAGTTTAATAATAATTTTCTTGAAAACCTGTTTAAAATTCCTAGAAATACATTTTTCCGTAATTGTCAAAAATATACAAATTATTAAATTTTCCAATATATAAATATAACCATCTTTTATTTTAGTATAGATAATCAAGTGTGCAAAATGTTGGGATTTCCCTATTTTTACCCGATGTTTAGTTTCAACGTAAATAACTCTTCAATGCCCTGTTTCAGTATCAACACCGAAAAAAATATTTTCTTCGTTTAACCCTTTAACGGCCAGTGGGACACATACGTCCCACGTATGTGTCTCACTGGCCGTTAAAGGGTTAAGAGGATTCCTCTTATTCTGATGCAATTTTTCCTCTACAATGAGCCTGTTTACACCGAGGGCTTAACTAGAGTAAATCTTGAAAGAGTAGCGTAAGATTAGGTATCGAAAAAAGCGTAAAAGCAGGGCTGCCAACATTTCTAGAATTAATTCTGAATCGTCGGTAAAGTAAATCGCACAAATTCAAAGCACAAGACAACGCAACCCAACTTTACCGACGATTCAGAATTAATTCTAGAAATATTGGCAGCCCTGCTTTTACGCTTCTTTCGATACCTAACCTTACGCTACTCTTTCAAGATTTACTCTAGTTAAGCCCTCGGTGTAAACAGGCTCAATATGATATATAAAGTTTTCCTCTTAATTTTAGAGGATTGTTCTCTTCTAGAAAGGATTCCTCTCAAATAAAGAGGAATCCTCTTAAAATTAAAGGAAAAATCCTGTCAATTGAAAAGGTTCCTTTAAACTGTTTTTTTATTTGTCTAGGTTATATTTTAAGGTTTTTGAAATCAATAATGCATTTTGAACTTATAATTTTAATTTATTGACAAAACGATTTTTTAATTTTACAGTTTAAAACGTAGAGACACCATTAAACTAGCACTTCGTGGTGCAATTACTAATTTCAGTGGTTGGTGTGAAAGAAAGTCCTTCTGCGCGAGACAACATGTTTGGACGTTTGGCTCATACTTAATTCCTTTCAATAAAACCCATTTCACTGAACTTACTTACTTTCGAATGATTCGATGTAAGAACCTAGGCCCAATTGTGACAAAAAAGTTGATAGCGTCGATTCCATCCTGGCACTTTTGGAATTTTGGGTAACGCAACCGAGAAGCGAGAACGCGACGCGAACACGCGAATAGGTTAGATTATTATTACACTTCACTGACGTCACTGACTGCGCTTACTGCGCATGTGTAAGTCCTGTTCTAAGAGTAAATCCTCTCAGTACACTGGAACTCCTATTCCTGCATGACCGATTACTGATTTAAGTGGAAATCCAAACAGTGGCGGATTTACCGGGTAGGCAAGGTAGGCAGCTGCCTAGGGCGGCAGATTTTAGGGGCGGCAAATTTTCAACGCTTACACTAGATATAATGCTACTTGAGTAAAAAAAAGTGGGGGAAGGGCGGAAATTTTACAGCGCTGCCTAGGGCGGAGAAATGTCCTAATACGCCACTGAATCCAAATATGGATGAGGGGTGGTGAAGAGAGGTACCACGAGCTCGGCAGTGCCGTTGTTAGAAAGTGGGAAGTACCCTATAGCCCTAAGCGGATAAAATTTGATTGTGTTTTCTGTCATGTCGTCTGTTAGTCATTTATTTGCTAGTTATTTTTAATCTTCTGTAGAATTAATTATTTTGGAGCAATGAATAATTCCACAAATTAAAAAACCATTCTTCATAATAAAAAAAATAAAGTATTTTTTCATCATTTTAAATAGCGCGCGAAAAGCAACCAATCAGACGAAAACTTTCAAAAGTAGCAAATCATATAATCGCACCATACGCGACGCATGCGCATCATCGTGGAGCCCGCGCTGCCCCACGTTGGAAATACCGATACTCACGGCCCTGAAATGTTTACAAATTTGCCAACTCTTTATCTGGGACATCACATACCGAGCTGTCGCACGAATGGGAGTTTCAGTGTATTAGAGGGTTATTCTCAGTTTGAGAGAAAATTGCAAAAGTAGTAATTTTGTCACTTCTATTCTTAAAAGTAGAGGAAAATAATCTAATTCGTAGAGGAATATGCTCATTTTTATAGGAAAATATGAGAGGATTCTATAAAAGGAATTTTCCTCTTAAACGAAAAGAGGGCATTTATAAATTTTAAATAGGGCTAATTGCGGCAATTTATGCACGGGGATGTCCTAAGTACTCAGAAATTTATAAAAATTCCTCAAAAATCCTATAAAATCTGTTTAAATCTTTTGAAATCTCTTAAAATTCTTGAAAATCTATTGAAATCTATTAAAATCTTTTCGAATTTCTAAAGTTTTGATGAAGCTTGATCTAATTTACAACGAAATTTAAAAATTTGGTGAAATAATGTATAGCGTACTTTTTTTTCGTTGCCAGTTACTTTGATACAAATGATATTAAAAAATAGATACTCATAAAAGGAATGTTTAGCATAGCAGGCGAAATCGTTTAAGAGAGCATCGTGCCAGGTGGCAGGGCTAATAGCCTGCGGCGAAGCAACACGATGAGAACATGTAGCCGACTTCAAAATAAACGTTTCCCACCCTCATCCCCCTTCTACTGGAACAGTCAAGTCGGCAAACGTGACGAGGGCCGAATCTGTTTTCTTAGACGAGCCAAAATAAACTCGAGTCGAAGAAAAAACGCGTTAAAAAGTCACTGCATTCAAAATAAGTGACCTATTGACCCTGGCATTAAAACAATGATGCATTCAATTTGGTTTCTGAATGCAAGTTGTCCAAAAATAGAATCGCCTTCCCGTACTTTCTTTTCTTCTCTACTGAATTTTAAGAATATTCAAATATAGTGCAATTTTTATTGAAATTAATTAAATAAAATAGATTTCTATTGATTAATTCGGATTAATTCGGATTCATTAGGATTGAAAGTCCTTATTGACTGGATAGATCGGATTCATTCGGATTTATTCGGATTGAAAGTTCGGATTAATTCTGATTAATTCGGATTGGCGGATTCATTCGCATTAAAGATTCGAATTGATTTTGAATGGGTTTCGGATTCATTCGGATTGAAAACTCCTTCGGATTAGATCGGAATGAAAGTGTTTGGTTCGGATACAAATTCCAGAATGATTCGGATTGATTCGGAATGAATTTCAATGCGAACCTTTCACTAGGACAGCACAATAAATTCCTGGGGGTCAAATTTTGATCCGAAATTAGACCAAGCGTTGCATGCATGGTGGTTATCTTTTTCTAAGTATAAGATGTATAATTATTTACAGAATAATTTTATTTAGTGATGCATTCGAGCGAGATTTAATAAAAAAAGAACGAGTTCGATTTTTTTTCTCGACTCTCAAGAAAAAAAAAGAATAATAATATGACTCTCTTATTTTGACGCTCTATTTCAATAAATGTTTGTCCTTCAACAAAAGTTGGAATGAGTCAGTAAAAAAAAATCGCTAATAAAAAAGATTCATGCCACTGTAAAGATATTTTAATTGTGAATATTTTTCACATTCACAGATTTTCACACAAAAATTATTTTAAAAGTTGTGAACAGATAAACGTCAAAAAATGTATAGGGTTATAGGCATGAATTTTACATCAATGAACTTTTTTTGCTGCATCTTTGACATCTTTTGTTTAAAGGTAAGCATTATGAAAGTATTAAAATTTTATTAATTTTCACTTATAAAGTTAATTATAGGGGAAGGTGCTATCTCAATTCCTAATAGTGTTATATAGCTCCATTAAAGCTTGAAATACGTCAAAAAATTTAAATAATTGTTATAAAAATAGAATGAAGCGCTGAATTAATTACATAATTCATTATTAATGATTATTTCTTTTAGGACTTTTTTTTAGAGGTTTATGATTGACAAGTGAAATTTCACTTGTCAATCACCTCTAAAATCAATTCACCTCTAAAAAAAGTTCTAAATCACTTAAGTGATCCTCTCGAAGGGTTCCAAATGTCTATTATCCGGTCCAGGGTTTCCATATATTACTTCTTTTTCTACTTTTTCCTAGTTTTTTGACCTTTATCTGCTCATAACTTTTAAAATAATTTTTGTGTGAAAAATCTTGAATAGAAAAAATGTCCACACTTAAAATATCTTTACAGTCATGTGAATCTTTTTTATTTGCTATTTTTTTCGGCTGACTCTTTCCAAATTTTGTTCAGGGACAAACATTTAATGACGGATAGTAAAAAACCTATTTTTAGTAATTTAAGATGTGTGCGTGCATGTCAACATTAAATTAGGAAATATTTCTTCGCCTCGCTTTCCAAGTTCACAATACATTTACATTTATTTATTCTTCAAATAATGTCTGGTATAAAGAGCACCAAGCGTTTCTCCAAAAATTTGTCAGTGATCATCAGTTCGCCAATTAGATTGCATCAGTAAGCAGTAATTTGTATCTTCAACAATGAAATTCTTCATTGGATCCCTGCTCATCGCCTATGTCGTACTTCTTAATTTTACACGTAAGTTATACATAATATATATACACGTATTATTTATATATAGGTCAATCTTAAAGTAACTAAAATAATTAATATTTATGCTACGCTCATTTAATTTATTCGGTATATGAAAGATAAAAATTTTCATTTGGCTTTTACATTCTCATCAGGGAATGCATTAGATTTGTTTAAAATTTTATCCCCCCTCCCGTTTTTGTCAAGTGCCCTTGTTTTGTGACCCCCTGGACCCGAAAACAATGTTTTTGCTTCCTCATAGAGGAAGCTTTGTAGTGGTGACAAAAATCAAGTTTCTAAAAAAAGGTTTTTTTCAACTTATTTTAAGTGGAATATATCTAATATGATGTCCTGAAAAAATGTCCGGATGTGTGTGTGTGTGTGTATGTCACGCTTTTAACGATCCTGCAATATCTTTAGAACGCGTATAGACAAATTGATGAAATTTGGCATATTTATTCAACTATTTACCAAGTTGAATTTTTTTACAATAGTTTACCAAAATATTAAATTTTACAAGTTTCGTGTACTTTTATACTTTTCGAAAAATTCATTTTTTCACTATAACTTCTCAAATATTCAAAATATAAAGTTGATGTACGGAAAATGAAGAATCCTTTCATCGAGACGAATCGATTGACCTATATGATTAATGCATTTCATTAAAAAATAAGGATGTTATGGTTAATTGTATTTTCAAAAATTAATTTTCAACTATAACTTTTCAAATAATCAAAATTTTGACCTGACGTAAGGAAAATAAATATTCTTTGTGTCGAGATGAATCGATTGACCTATATCATTAATGCATTTTATTGAGAAATAAGAAAGTTATAAAAAATTATTTTTTAAAAATTCAATTTTTCAACTATAATTTCTCAAATAATAGAAATTTAAAGCTGCTGTTAGGGAAATGAAGGTTCCTTGTGTCCAGACGAATCGATTGACATATAAGATTAATCCATTTCATTCAAAAATAAGAAAGTTATGCTTTATTGTAATTTTTGAAAAAGAGTTATTCGAATATAACTTCTCAAATAATTAAAATTTAATGCTGGTTTAAAGAAAATTAAATACTTAATGCTTCCTCTATGAGGAAACAAATCATGTTTGCTTACAGGAAGCAAAGTGCTCATTGAATGAGCACAAAAGTTGATACAACTTGACAGCTAGTTACGAATATGTCTGTCTGTATGTTTGTGGATTTTAGTTTGTTAGTACAATTATTTTCGAAAGAATCGACAGGTTGGATTGACTTTTGGTATAAGCTGGAGCATTTTGGAAATTTTGAGAACACTTTGTTTTAAATTTACAAGACGGATACTCGTAGTATACAAAAGTACACAGAAAAAATACAGTGTTGTTTTCAAATAGATTTATAATTTTCTATTATCCTTTTTTTTCAGAATTAAGCGCATCGAAACTACCTCAAAGTGAACAGCTCGATCTTTCGCTAAGAAGGCCTGAAAATTTGAATCCCACTCAACAACATCCTCATCAACATCCTCCTCAACATCCTCTTCAGCATCCTCTTCAACGTCCTCCTCAACAACCTCCTCAAAAATCTCAACAGCGTCTTGAGCGTGCTCAACTTATGAGCAAGGATTTCTTAAAATTTATACCAAAGAATTTCGATTTAAATAAACAACTTTAAATTTCTATCTTAATTGTGCAATTACCTTGTTCTAAATTTTGCTACAATCAAGGCTACGATACATGAAAACGTTTGTTTGAGAAACAGTTAAACACATATCTTGTTCGCAGTGTATATGAAGTAAACATTGTAAAATATGACGTTTACACATATTTCGTGCTATAATTTCTTTAAATAAAAGAATTTTTATCCTCATATTGTTTCCTTATATAATTCGCACATTCTATCATAAAATAAAAATAGGTTGTGATTACATCAAAAATAGATTCTCGCAATCTCGAAATCTGAAGTCACATTCTCTCTTCGCCTATTGGTTGGATTTGTATTTGCCGTGCGCAAGGGGGGGGTTTGGGTGTTCAAACCCCCCTCCCATAGACAAATTAAAATTAAAAATAAGATTTTATTTTACATCAAAGACGATCGTTTGAAGGAAATTTTTTTATTGTAACATATGAATTAATCATAAAAATATTTCGACCCCCCCCCAATATGAATTCCTGCGCACGGCCCTGCCGCCTGTAATTCAGAATAATTCAAAGCTACCAACTTATTTTATGGAATTTTAAGAGAATTTCAAAAGAATTCTGATATTTTAAGTGATTTTAAGGAATTTAAAGGGATTTCAAGGAGTTTCACAAACTTTCTACACAGATGTCAAAATATCTTAAAGGACTTCAAGCGATTTTAAGGAATTTAAAGGGATTTGATAGAAAAAGGGCACATTTAAGTTTTTAATTGTTTTTAGTTTCTCATAAAAGACTTATTTCGAAAAACAGTAAAAACATAGATTGGTTTAATAAAATTAATGAAATAAAATTTCAATTAAAAATTTTTTTTTATAACAATTTATAATATTATCCTAACTTAATGTTCCCTCTATGAGGAAGCAATGTAATCAATGAGGACATCAAAAGTTAGTACAATTTCACAACTGGTTTAAAAGAAGTCATCGCATAAAATTTTCAAAATTTTCTTTATTGCATTAATAGCATCGCTAGATAAACAAATTTTAATTTATGTTGTATGTCCCCTACTTCATTTCTGAGGACAATTTTTATTATTATCATCGAAATAGGCAAGAAAGGGGATGAAATGGATGTACCTTGAGGTTTTCGCTTATGGGTGAGTGCACATGTCTTTAAGATGTCATTGGACAGATGCGATATTGCCGTCTAGACGACGAGCTTCCTTATCCTGACACTTCCTGCTATGCTGCACTCACACGGAACCACCTTCAATTCCCACAGGAGTTAGAAAATTCTTGACATCATCTCGGCATCCCCGTAGCCACCCTCCTACGAAAACATTATCATGCACTCCCACGGCAAGGATCCTGGGTTTCAGGCTGCGAGTTTTTCTCGTATTTTTAACTGCCCCATCCTTCGAAGGGGTAGAAATGATCCCCAGTGAATTCGGGCATCTTATATATCCGGAAATCCTGAAAACATTACAACCATATTTGTCTCTTCAAAGTCCTAGAGTCTTTTTTTCACATTTTCTCTTCTGTTTATAATCCTATATCTTAAAAGAGAGGTAGCAATTATATCAAAACGGCTTCTATAAACTCGAAGTTTCGAAGTGGTGCATGGAAAAAAGGTGCATTGGATTAAGTTGACTTAATTACTTGACTGATTTTACTTGCGAGAAGTCATTCTTTTCTAAGTAAGGGAGCAATTTTTTTTAATCAAGAAAATAATATACTTAATAATAACACAGGCACACAAAAAAAAAGATCTTGTTACAGAAAGGTGACCTATATACTCCTATGTTTTTCGGCACGCTGAGTCCGAAGCTGATGTCCGTTTACCCCCAGCACGTCATAATTTAGGTCAATTGAAGGTCAAATCGACAAAAATAATTTTTATTAGAAATGACTACTATTCCTAACGTCTTTGGGGTCCCTGAATCCAAATCCGAGGTCCACTTGACCCTATCGAATCACTATCAAGGTCAATTAAGGTCAACCCGGTAAATATTGCAAAAAATGGATTTTTGACTACAGATTCGGAAAGAGCGGGAAATTTTACATCTAGGTATGGTATTATCAATTTGTTTCCATCAAGATCTCATAGGTCAATCAGAGGTTATTTACGTTGTTATACACCGTGAGTCATTTTAATCTAATTTCGCAAATATCTTCTAAAATACTTTATCTACGAAAAAAAGGTTCTAACAAAGGTTGATCAGGACTGAGGGGGACATTTTAATGTACCATCAATTTTGACCTTGAGGTCAATTTTCAAGGTCAAATGGAGGTCAAAACCATTTTTTTAAATGGGAACCCCTATTTTTGACTGCGGATTTGAAAAGAGCGGAAAATTTCACGTCCAAACTGTTCTATGGAAAAATGGTTTTTGTGACCTTGAAAAGGTTAAAAATCAAGGTCAAATTTCTGAGAAACGAAAAGATGCCCTTTTTCTGAATTGTCTTGGTTTCTCAGGGTAAACAACCGTTGAAGATGCTTCAGAAAAATAGATAAACTGTTAACGTGTACATAACCTTGAACATCATGACCTTCAGGTCCATTTTCAAGGTCACTTGAAGGTCAGGACGATTTTTCAATATTTTTCAATATTTTCGAAAAATATTGACAGAGTCTTTACACCTTATCAGAAATGATTGCTACTGCATGGGTGTGTTTATGGGGGTGTTGTGATAACAATCCATAGCTTGAAGTCTACGAAAAAAATTCATCCGGTCACAGAAGTCCATATTTTCCAAAAAGCGTTCTTTTTCCCAAAGGGGATGGTCGAAAAATATTGACAGAGTCTTTACACCTTATCAGAAATGATTGCTAGT
>CAJFCP010026107.1:213087-267601 GCA_904066005.1 Synergus itoensis
TCGTGTAATGCTCGATTTTTCGTCACAGAGGTTTTAGAGAGTACTAGGCGAGCACAGAAATTTATGAAAAATTCCCTTCAACCTCGCGCAGAACTCTATTTTTCGTGACAGAGCATACAGGGAGGACTTGCCGAGTATTAGGATTTTGACTCGGGTATATTCATGAATTATTTTATCGGTTTCACATTTTAATACCAAAAAATCAAATTTTGAATACGCGTGAATAATTTCCTATTGAAAGTGAATAAAAATAGTGAAGTAAAATGGAAAAGAGAGGAAAAGTCGCGATGGTTTTGGTCGCTTTGGTTGTAGAGATGGAAAAGGGGGAGGAAAAAAAAGTGATGCCGTAAAGCACTCAGCAGGGTGCGTGATCCGCTTACAAAAAGTCAGTCTCCGAGTTTTGCGTTACTGTATAGTGTAGTGTAATGCAATATATATGCCGAACGATGCAGCACGACATTGTTTTACTTTTACGTCCATGCAAAAATCGCAAATTTTCACCAGCAGAAAAGCAGCCGTAGTACTAAGTCCCAACGGTATAGCTACAAGGGCGGATTGCGTAAGAGTTCATATATCATTTGTTACACGCTCGAAAAAATAGAAAACCTTATATATCTTTCTCTTTTTTTTTACAAGTAAGGATATACTTATTACTTATTACTTTAATCCTTTAATCCGAAATATGTAAATTAAGAACACTTGAAAAGTGTATTGCATAGCTTTATTATACTTGGTATTGGAGAACATTTAAATTAATGAAATCTGGTGAATTTGGAGGGATCCAAATAAAGTTTTAATCATAGAAAGATCTAATGGGTCGACTTGGCATATACAGGTTTGTTCATAACAGATGGGCACATTTGAATATACGAGTGTACGTAAACCACATTCCTTGAGGGACGAATGTGCACCCAGTTTTTATATATCGCGTCTCCCCATCTGACCAAGGCGAGGCTGTAAAAGCAAGCAGTTCCAAAAGACTTCTAGGAATTTTCTATCTCGGCGCGGCTCCCGGATGACTTTATGTCACCGCTTTTGTCGCATAAACTCTTTCGAACTAAACTTCTTCCTCAGATGTGTTATGTTTCTTTACACTTAACTCTTTTCTGTCACATCAGGGAGAAAACGAACTTTTTAGTTAATTTCTGTGAATAAAGACTACTTTTTACACACAAAAGTCCTCCATACATGCTGATAATTATAAAAATGTTAACTATAAGCGTTGAGCCAAGAAGTGGATAAATTCAATTAGAGGAGTCCAAAATAAAATTAAACATTGGTTGGAACAGGTTCTGATAAGCTAAAAACTAATTTTTAAATCCTAATAACTCTAATTAATTTACTGAATACATATATAAAAAATTCAAAAATTGATAATGGAGACACTTCTACAAAATAATAAGTTACGATTTGCAGGGTAAAACTAAGTCCAATTAAGAGCCAGGGTCAAATGGAACGATGCGATCGGGAGAATGGAACGAAAGGAATCCATGGTTCGGAATTGCCACGCGGAGGATTGTGACGATCTCTTCAGTGGCACGATGAAACAATTAAATAATTATACATGGGGTGTGCAAGAGGCTGTTAATAACGGCACTGAGATGTTTCCAGTCGCGCTCGGGGCGGCCATGTTTTTTAATAAGTTAAGTGACGACGCAGCTGCTCGTCTTAATGAAACATTAGTTTACGTTTGCCGGCCCTCCGTATAACACTGACTTGGGTGATTAGATGAATGCGTGGACATACGACATTACGACATTGATATAAAAGTCGAGAGGCGTTTACTTCTTGGAGCCTGTTTATTTTTAAGTGACGGAGAGCGCCAGTGTCACAGTTATATAAAGCCAAGAAAAATATTACTAAACACGGTCAATTGGCGTTCTAGGACGGCCCGATGTTGGCTCAATCTGATCCGTGATGCATTCGACCTGCCGCACCACGTAACCTCGAAGGTCAACAGATGTATTTAGCAGGCTTTTTTCTGGCCCTGTAAACATTTTTATAGGCCAGTCATTCGTATTGAGTTTAATTAAATAGACTGTGTAATCATTGTTTTTTAAGAATATTGAGCAGCAAACAATTATCTGATTGATAATATTGATATCTGGATTGAAGGAGCTCTTTCACTATTCTAGAATAGTATTATATCCTATATCTTAGAAAAGTGATATTACCATATGTCGAATACATTGTTGTCAAATATTTCAAAAATATCAAACACATTGTTATCGAAAAGATGATTGGTTTGGAAATTGCGTGAATTGTGTGAATATACTGAATTTGAAAATGTAACAGTTGTCGCCCGTAACAGTTCTAATAATGACTAAAGCACTTCTTAAGCATATTTTGCTCTTTTCATTATGATTCATGTAAAATTTGCTTAATAAAAATGTTTTCGCACTACATTAATATTATGAGTTCTTCATGAAATAAATAAAGTCATTATGATGTTTCATAAAACAATAGATTTGAGTATTACAATTCATTATGTACAGTATTTGATTGATTTTATAGTACAGTTCATTATATACAGTTGATTGAAAACAGTGTCACGATTTGCCCCATACTCTGTCACGATTTACCCCGGTATCGGGGTAATTCGTGACACCAGATATGGTAAGACATTTTATGATCTATCTAAAATCCATATGATAGAAAAGACACTAAAAATTTTTTTTTCACAAACTAGAGAGTTCATCCATTAAAAAGCAATAGTTGATATTTTTGGTATGTATAATAGTGTACTCAGGAAAAATTCACAAACTCAAAATGTCACGTTTTACCCCGGTCTCTCCTACTTTTGAAATCCCTTAAAAAATGTTAAATCTTTTAATTTGAAATTGTTCAAAATCCTCTGAATCTTTTTAACAAAAGGTGTGCAAAAATAATAATAATCACTACAGAAATTATACACCCCTATTTTTGGAAGGGGTTGGTTGGAAAGAGAAAACGTGACATCACATTTTTATGATACAGATACATTGACTATGATACATTTTTATGTACATTTTCAATTTCAGTTTTTTCCTCGATCCAATCTGAATAATTTTACGGTTTTAAAAAATCCGTTTTAAATTATTTGTTTCAATAAAATTATTACGCAACTAATAATCAAAAGATTACGCAAGTAACTACACTTCCTATTATAAAACTGTAATTATATAAGGTCTGAACAATTATAGACATTACTCAGAGCAATTCGATCATTTGAAATTCAAAATGACACATTATTTTTTAATAATTAATTATTTTTATTAAAACAGTTTCAATCAAAAAAATATAGGCAAAAATATTTCATTTTCCTCCTACAAAGAAATGCTCTCCTGCTCTCGTCTCAAGAGGATCATTGACAAGAATCCTTTCCTCCTTCCGGTAAAGTGGCACAAATTTGTCTCTCTAGTAGCGCATTCAGATATTTGTAGGCTTCTTAACACTTATCTTTGCTGATTATTGGTATGTCTACTGCTTGCAAGCTAACTGGAGATTTTTCAGATTCAGTTCTCCCCCAACCACTAATCCTTGCAATTACCAGCTTTGGTTACTCCTTCAAAGAGAGGAATCGCAACACGAGTTTTTCTCAACTTAAATGATGGCTATACTCGAATTAATGCGACATCACCCTTTGAGTCACGTAATATTCACTGTGTATAATTACCTTCTTAACGCTGTGCAAACTACCTCCAGACAGCCTATTTGATGACCCTGCTTGAATTTGGTTTGACGTCGAATTGGATTTTTCTCTTATACAGTGGGCTGCAGTGAGAACAAGGTCAGCAGAGATTATACTGCCACTACAATCATGAACTCCTTTTACTCGCAAGCTAATTTAGTATGGATATGTTTCAATTTTTACTTTATTGCCACCAATTATCCTTCCATCGAGGCCAGCATACAGTTCAGCTGAAAATAATAAAAGTGAATACGCGGAGAAAACTACTATGGTTGTCTCAACCACAGAGTAATTTATTATGAATGTATTTTATTTATAATAACTAGGATCTTTCTTAGAATATTTAAAAAATTGTTTAGAAAAAATTCTTATTGTGACAATTACAAGACTTATCAAATACACAAGCCATCAAGGCGAAAACTGTGAATTTTTAAATCATTTTCAGGTACAACTGACCGAATTCCATCTGATCATCAGCACATCGGCAGATCTTCATTATTATGCAATGTTCTCAAACGGGGCTCCCTGCGCGCGCAGCGTGTGTTGGCTCTAGCGGTAAGCCAAAATAATGCGCGCGCAGAGAGCCCCGTTTAAGGGGGTATTCTGGTCTAGAAAGCAGATTTTCGGCCGTTTTTTGAAATTTAATTTAAAAAAAACAAAAAATATTTTTAATATCCATTTTTTTACCATGTCTTTATTGATATTTTGACAATACAGAAAAAAAGTTTCACACAAAAAAATTAAAAATTAAAAAAGTTAGAGGGGGGGAAAGAGACAGGTGTGAAAAAAACGGTGCATCCTGGCCACCATGATTCCAACTCTCCTGGTGATCTGAAAAAAAAAAACCAAAATAAATTCTCAATCAGTAAGGATGCTGTTATAGCCCCTACCTCGGAGAACATGAAAAAAAATTTTCTTACAAAATGGCGACTGTCTGAAATCAAAAATCAATTTTTTACCCCTTTTTTGATGTTCCTGAATTTTTTAAAAATAGTAAAAACCGAAATTTTGACACGAATCTGGTAGGGGCTATAAAGGATTATATAAAGAAGGTTCACACAAAATTTCAAGTAAATCGGTTGGCTAGAACTTGAGATATCGTGGTGGCCATGTCGAAAAAAGTAGTTTCGAGAAAATCGCGTTTAAAAAAGTGAGTAAAAATTTCAGGCAGTCTAAGTCATTTAATAGTGCGCTATACTTACATTTTGTCAATCAGCCATTCCTGATTCATACATCGGACCTTCTTCTTCTTCAAAATAACTGTTTTCAGCAGCTCTCTCTGCCAAACGAGCACTTCTACCTTCCTTCGAAATAATAATCATTATGTGCAAAATCTCGATTTTCTCGAAAATTGAGTAAATATTTAATAAATAAACAAATGGAAATTCAAAAATCGACAACCAAGGTCCTCTTTGAGATTTATTGAATTTTAATTAAAAAAAAAAAAATTATAAAACGGAGCAAAATTGAAGGCTCTGAAGACTTTTGAACGGAAATCTTGCGTTTGGTCCCATTGTGGCGGCCGGACCGGTTTAGTTGCCGCGTCACTAAAGTAGCTGTAGCTCTATAAATAATTGAAATTTTTAAAATTCCTTTGGAGGATATGTTCTTAAAGGTCTAAACTTTGAAAATGTGCAAAAAAAAATCGATTTTTTCAAAATTCTAGACCAGAATACCCCCTTAAGAACACTGATTATATATATATGCACAAGTATCGCAAAATATTTTAATTGTGATTATGCTGAATATATGCTGTTTGGAAAACAAGCACTCAGTGACGTTTGAAATTATATAAGAAAAAATATTATGAACTTGTAATGAGCAGTACTGTACCTGCTCATTACATACACTTACAGTACATCGCGCGTCATAGTTCTATGCGAGAGTCCGCTACCCCACTTTCGTGATCCGACAGCGCGCCTGCGCGCCACGCCAGACGACCGGCTGCGAGAGTATATAAGACGCTCGCAGTCACCATTTCAGGCAGTTCGCAGGGCGTAGCTCAGTCTACTCTCGGTGACCCAAAATGGTCTCTCTGCTAGCAGGTTTCTACCATATCAGAGCGACCGGGATCAACCTGGACATCTTCTTCAGGGAAGACCCACTAAGTGTGCGACTGGCACGCACTCCTGACGAACCACCTGATACCTGACCAGAGGGCACCCCATGGCCAGTTATCAGGCATAGAGGGTACGTCGGCCCAAACCTGGGCTACCCCTGGTTCACTCCTGTCTCTCCCTGGAACCGTCCTAAAGACCCACTCTATATTTGACCAGAGGGCACCCCAATGGCCAACTATAGAGGTAAAGGGTGTGTTGATTAAAACTCAACCCACCCTGGGGCATTCCTGTCTATAACCGTACTTGGGATAAAGACAAGAATACCGCCAAAGAAAATGTCAGGGTGGACAAACATAGAATCTCCCTCCCCCCCCCTCTCTCACACTGTACCGTATACCTCTTTATCGAGAGAGATGGATTCAGGAGACAATATCCGTCTCGACCGCCAATGATACGTGACTTACGTAACAATCACTAATGTTCCGATTGTTATAATTACAGGTATCGGTTTAAACGCACACACATGCACACTCTCAAGCGTCCTGCCTCTCACAGCGCAGTAGAATTACACTTAATACTTTTCAATTGTTTTCTATGATAAAGTCATACGTAAATTACGTACCAAATTGTATTTGAACTCACACACTTTTTATTAAATATTGTATTAAATTCACACAACACACACACTCATTGATAATTAATATTCATTTAGCTTTTAATTTAGATCTGTAATTTATAGGAAAATATAACCCATTGTTATTTTTTTAAATCTAAATTCAGTGATCTGTTTATTTCTTGTCCTTAAATTCGATCCTGGCTCGACTGAAGCGTCCCGTAGGGCAGATAAATAAAACGTAACATTAAATGGCGCCCGAATAGGGACGTCAAAGTTAAATACTTCGTTAACAGGGGCGTAGCGAGGGGGGTGTCAGGGGTGTGACACCCCCCCCCTATCTTCATGCCGAGTCGGCATTTTCGGAATTTCCGGGTAATTCGATTATAATGTATATTAAATAATTATATATCGATTATATAATTCGATCACAAATGTGTACAGGGCCGGATTATAATAGGGGCGAATGGGGCCGGGGCCCCAGGGCCTCCACCACTTGGGGGCCTCCACCACCTGTATGAATCATATGTCATATAAGCCGCATAAAACATGTATGCTCTCCCTAAAAAAATAAAAAAAGGTCACCAATTTCCGTCACTCTCCGAAAAAGGGCCCCCACCTTGCCAACGGCCCCATGCCATTGGTTTGCTTAGCCGGCCCTGAATGTGTATAAATTAAAATCTCAAAGAACGAAAGAAGTTTAGTATACTCGGAAAGTTGGCTAGGCTGAACGCCGAGTTTCAACTCTGAAGTGAGTTAGCAACAAGGGAGCGGGGAATCCCCTTTGGCTGCTCACTTTTGTTTTTTTCTGCGGCCTAGTAAAAAATGACGGCATAAATAACCTCAGTTTATAAGTGAATGTTGTCGGAACAAAAAATTTTCTCCTGTTTCAGCATATTATCGTTGATGTCACCATAGTGTCTAACAGGTTGAAAAAATTATCAAAAAATAGTGTTCTGAATGTTTATAATTATATTTTGCTGATTCTCAACAGTGCTTTGCTCAGGTATGAGATTATTGAATAAATATTTTCCTGACTGTAAGTATAACCTCTACATGTTTAAAAACGCACATCAACACAATATCTTTTTTTAACGTTGAAACTTTACAACAATGGTGTTCAAAGTGACAAAGTGTTGAAATATCTCTATCCCTAAGTATAAAAAAAAGAATAGAAAATAGAACATGCTATAACGAGAAACAAAATTTTAGAGTACATATTTTATCTACATTATTTATCAACATAGTTATACAGTATTTTATGAATATATGAACCAAAAAGAATAATTTTTTATTATAGAATAAAAGTTTTTAAACAAATCAGAAAATGGCCGAAAAATTAAAAAAAGTATCGTTTATTCCTCAATCATCTAACGTGTATTATTTAATATATGCATAGCGAAACAAAAATGTCCCTTTGGAGCAGAAAAAAAATCTAGCTGGGTAATCGATGAGGAGTTTTTCATATTTATGCAACATTTTATAAAACATGTTAAACCCACCAAGGATGAGCCGGTTCTTATTCTGCTAGATAATCATTCTTCCCATCTCTCTGTAAAAACCTTAGATTTGGCGAAAGATAATTATATCTCCATGCGTACTTTTCCTCTACTTTGCTCTCATAAGCTGCAGCCACTTGACGTTTCTGTATTTGGTCCATTTAAAAAATATTTATCTTCCACCTAAGATGCATGGATGAGAAATAATCCTGGAAAAACGATGACGATTTACAATATCCCATCGATCGTCCGTACAGCTTTGCCACTGGCTTTGATTCATTCGGATTCGAATGAATCCGAATTTATCCGAATTTTTCTGAATCATTCGGATTCATTCGGATTGAAAGTCTTGCTTGACCGGAGTATTCGGATAATTCATTCAGATTGACCGGATTGATAGTTCAGATTAATTCGGATTTATTCGGGTTAAAGGTTCGGATTGCTTTTGAATGGATTTCGGATTAATTCGGATTGAAAACTTCCTTCGGATTTGATCGGAATGAAAATGTTTGGTTCGGATACAAATTCAAGACTAATTCGGATTTATTCGGAATGAATTTCAATCCGAAGCTTTCGCTAGGGTACTTAACCCGAGGTAGTTCCGACCCGAACTATCTGTCCCCTTGCAGCCACATATAGAAAATCCGATCGGGCCCAAATCGGAACTTGGGAACAAGTTAGGCAATTTCTCCACGGAAATTGATGTAATGAAGATACTTGCCTTGAAATTGAAAAAAATGTTTATTTGAATTATTGAATTTCAAATTAGAATCGTGTTATTTTGAACATTTAGTAATGTCGAGGATGTTGGGCTTGGATGTAGTTATTGGGTGCGAAAAGAAATCAGAAAATTTGGAGGTAAACGTGAATATATTTAAAATACCAAATTAAAATAAAAAAATAGCTTTCTATGGTCGGCAAAGCTCTGCCGGTTTTCCGAGCTTGTCGACGAGCCGCGGCTTTTTCAGCAACTTCCGTAATCGCTCGTAATCAGTCGTCACTTAATTAAAATGATCATACACACATCCACACTCATTCATAATCACACCTGCATGCTTCTTATCCATTACAATTTATTGTATAATACAATAAATAATATAATACAATAAAATATAAATAATATAATACAATATAATATAAATAATATAATACAATCTTTTCTGCGTGTTGTAGAACGCCTATAATATTTTTGATGAAATATATTTGATTTTTGTAAAAATGACGTTTCTTATTCTTCTTAAAGGAGTTTTCAAATTTTAGATGTGAGTACGCCGAAATGCATTTCTTTACCGGTGGAATTGCTCATGACACACGTGCCGGCTGGTCTTTATTTTCTTGTTGGGTATTTACGACTGAACGTACCGCCTATCTGCGATACATTTATTACCATAAACTGCCATTCAGCTTCTCAACCGCGTCGTGGTAACACGGTAGTATATCATTAGTGAAACACCCGCTATCCTATCGCAATGTCTCGCACTGAGAACGTTAATGCATTTGCGAAATGTACTTTCGCGCAAGCACCGACTCGTCAACTAGTCATGAGATGTTATATGACCACTGTATTGTCACTTACTAGAAATTTGCAGATAAATATACATACTAATATATAAGGAGAATGAATAAAATTTGTAAATTTTCGTAAATGCCTCATATAAAGTATAATTTGCAATCGGATGACCTGATCATCAACATAATATACAATCATTTTTAAAAATTTTATAGTTGGTGTCTTGCGACATTGAACATAAAATATGTATTCTTGGCACTCATTTCATAAGAATTATTCTTTCTAAGTTGTACATTGTACTAATTTACCCAATTACTCTAAGGATGTAATGAAAAATAAAAAATAAAATAAAAAAAGGGGTGCCAAATTGCAAGACGGGGTGCGAGGATGCCTCAGAAAAGACCATAAAATCGATTGGAAACCTCTGCTGTGATGACTGACATCCATGACTGGCCTTCGTACAGGTAGAAATCACAGAATAGATCCACAATTAACGTTTAGACGTAACTCACCGACGTCCCGACTCTTCGACGGACATTTATGTCTGCACATTCAATGCAAATATGGCGCGGGTCTATGTCACTCTTACATTCGCCTAATGACGCTGTGAGCTTCTCTCCAAAAAGGCGACGCGACGTGAGAGTCTCTAAGTGGCGATGGAGAAAATCGAGGCTCGTTTCAATCTACTGCAGAAAATGACCTCTCGTCAGAATACATGTTTTCATAATGTCAGCTTAACGTTTTTACTGCTCGATAGACGATAGCTAATAACAAAAATGAAAAACCGCTGAAGAAATTCAAAACTGTGCTACATTTTGTTAGAAACGTGCGGAAGTTGTTAGTTAGTGCAGATAAATGTCTCCATTCAACTTTTAAAGTCAATATTTTGCGTTGGCTTTAGAATATAAAGTGAAAACAAATAGACAAGGAAGTTATATGGACAAGTTTATAAGGCTACAACCCTTGATTAAGAAACAGAAAACATACTGTTAAAAATAAAATAGCATGTTACAGTTATCTTATTATCCAAATTTATTCCTGTTGCTCGCATCAAGTGTTGAACCTTTACTATTATTATCCAACTTACTATTATCCCATTTGACGAAAGCATCTATTTAACTGTTCGATCCCGTGAACGGATACTGACATAATGTCCCACTTTGATGAGGTGTGCAATACATCACCGACGAGAACTAAAACTACCGACACTTAGGATAATGATTTTGCTCTACGAGCTTCGACTTCAAGAGTAAAGACCGAGTGGTTTGATTTTTAAAATACCTGTCTCTTGAAACGCCTTCATGAATAAGGCAGAATGCAAGAAAAATAAAATGAAGGATCATACGAGTCAGACTACATGATTGAACCTTTGTAATGACTTCTGTTTATTTTGAATTCAAATTCCGCAAAATGGATAATTAAATTTGATTGTCCATTGCAGAATTTGAATTCAAACTAAACAGTTTTATTCCAATCTAATATGAAATCCAAAAGATTTCTATCTATGTACTCGTAAATTAATCCAAAGTCGAAATAAGGATTCCTATCTGATTTAATCCGATCTAATTCTGGTATTCCATCTTAAACGAAGTCGGAACGAAGATTTATTGATTGAACAAACTTACCTGTAAGTGAAGTTCGATCCTAATTCGTATGAGTGCCTCCTCCGAATAGATCAAATGGTAGTCCCCCCGTTTCCGGTCAGTGTAGCCACGAATTTTAAAGCTAAATAAAAAGATGGCGCGCGTGTGTTTTCTGTGTAGGGAATAGCCACACAGCAATACGGAAAGAAATTAAAGACAGCAGCGACACTCATAGGTACCACTGATGCGTTTAACAGTACTACTACAGTGCGCCCTCTGTTTATGACGACTGTTCTCCCAATTAAGGCACGCTGCAGCCCTGGTCGGGCACGCTGCTGTCCTGGTCAGTTCTGGTAGAGCACGCTGCTGCCCCTAAAAGTACAGCAGCTAACCTGAAACAGTGTTGCTGTTAGACCAAAGCGACAATGGCGCTGCGTTACCAAGGACTTGTCAGCTGCTGTCTTTAATTTCTTTCCGTGAAGAACACTCTAATAAGGACACTCAACTCCACTGAAGGGGGTGAGCCAGAAAACGTAGTCGGCAGAGAGGATAAACAGGTTCGCTTGCGCAGAATCACTGCGCATATACAGCTGTTTGAATGTGTCTGTATATTCATGTGCTTGTATATTCATGTGGCGTTCAAAAAAAAAAGATTAGAGAGAGTAAATTGTCAAAATATAAATGACAATGTTACTTTAAGTAGTTATCAAACATTTACACGATATAAAATTACCAAGCAATCAGTGGATGGAAAAATGTATAAAATTTGCAAAAAACATAAGTTTGAGGTTAGATCCGTGTCCCGTCAGATTTTTTTTTATGCGCAGAACAAAAACAAACTGCGTGAAACTGCGCAACGATACCCGAGACATGAATTTGACCCCCACCGTCAACTACACTTTTAGGCTCATGATTGCCTTACCCCCTCCACGGAGTTGAGTGTCCTTATTAGAGTGTTCTTGCCACACAGTGAGTATATTCTCCCTACCACTACTATCGACTTAACAGCATAGCTCAGCGGTTGTGTTCTGCGCTGAGAAGCTAGGCGATCTGGGTTCGATTTCCAGCATCTGAAAAATCGCTCTTCTTCATGCGTCTAAGGTAGGGTCCGTCCACATTGCCTTACTGATGAGTCCAGTGGTGGACCCGGGACGAAACGCAGAAGAGAAATTATAGAGATGGTTGAACGCCATCACGAGTAGGCAAATCCTTATTTCCTACATTGGTGACCCTCGACACCGCTTCGCTACTCCTCTGAACCTGATACCAGGTTATTGGTTCAGTCAACAAGCCGAACTGGTGAATGACGTTGCATATCCATTCAACAGGAGCCGAGTTTTTCATTGGTTTTTCACTCGGAGCTGCACTTACGCTCACTCGACTAGAGTTGCTCCTCATATCTCGGATCATCATGTCCCTTCTTCGTTGTCCAGGGTCCAGGGGCAGTCAGTGGGTTAGAAAACGAACACGCAATACGCTATATTTGTGACCCCGACGCTGCTTCGCTACTCCTCTGTTCCTCCCACACCACAGTTGTGACACCAGGTTAAGGTCTAAATGAACCAAACTGGTGGCCGACGCTATCCAATCATATATCCATTCTACAGGAGCCGAGTTTTCATTGGCTTTTCACTCGGAGCTGCACTTATGCTCACTCGACTAGAGTTGCTTCTCACATCTTGGATTATCATGTCCCTTATCGTCATTTTGAGGTTCAGGGCACGCAGTCAGCAAGGCGGAAAACAAACACGCAATACCCACGCATCAACGTTCTGAAATTTAACATCCTTTCCTATCTTTCCTTCTAACATTCTCGATGGTCGATTCGAATGATGCTGTGAACGCGGATGCATCGACAGGGCATCCGTGTTCACCAGTGTCTTTGACCAATCACATCATCGAGATGTTTCAAACTTTCGTTCCTGGTTCCCGCTACTTCCATCAGCGACCAACCACGTCACTCGGGGGGAGTACTGTAGGGAATAGCCACACAGTGACTATATTCTCCCTACCACTAACATCGTCTTAACAGCATAGCTCAGCGCCTCAGCACTTCTATGCTGACAAGCTAGGCGATCCGGGTTCGATTCCCAGCATCCGAAAAATCTCTCCTCTCCATGCATCTAAAGCAGGGTCCGTCCACATTGCCTTACTGATGAGTCCAGTGGCGGACCCGGGACGAAACGCAGAAGAGAAATGACAAGATGGCTGAATGTCATCACCCAATAGCTATACGCTATATCCGCTATGCGGTACGCGAGCCTCCATTTCCCTTAGTAGTAAAATATCCCGTATCTTTAGAAATTTCGATTTCTTTATTGATAGAAGATCCAAGATCTTTGGGAAGTTCACTTTCCGTGTTTCTAGTAGAATTATTCTTTGCGTTTTAGAATTCATTTCAGATAGATAGATATGGCAAGGTCTTAGATAGTATTTGCTTAGAGCCAAATAAATTTTCCGTTCTCTCAGAATCTGCAGTCAAAAATTCACTTTGTTTACATTATGCAAATTTGACCTTGAATTGACCTTGATGTAGACATGATGGAATCGAACGGATTCAAGATTCGGATTCAGAGGCTCTCAAAACCATAAAAATGCTAGTCACCTTCTTTCAATCGATTTTTTTGCCGATTTGACCTTCTAATGCTCTTAAACTTAACGTGCTGGAGCCAATCGGACCCCGGATTCGGATTCAGCGCGTCAAAATACGTAAGAATATATAGGTCTCGTTCTTGATACAGACTATTATTTTTGTTTGTGTGTGCCTGTGTAATTTAGAATCACTTCAAGTGACTTCAGGAGAATTCGAATGATTTCAGGTGACAAATTCAGTGAAATCTCCTGAAGTCAGTGAATTCAAATGAATTCACTTTTGAAATCGCTGGAATTTTCATGAAATTTCCTAGTGAATTGAATCTTCTGAAGTCATTGAAAAATCCTGAAATATCTTCAAGTTAGAAGTAGAAGTATAATCGACCAGTTGAATTGTATAAACCCCTCGTGCAAACATGAAAATTCTATGACACGTCTAATCTATTCTATTCTATTCTCTGTTTCATTTTTTTAATTTTTTAGTCCTCAGACCTGAAGGTCTGAGACATAGACACATCTGAAGATGTGTCTATGTCTCAGATCCATTATTTTGGAAGTTTGCATATATATATCGAATAACGTGTACCAATCGTGTATGGGGAATAGGTAATACTTTATGGTCGCGTGTGCGCGCCACTTGGTTATGCAGCATGTGTCTCATGTCGCCCCTGGAAAAAACTAATATATGCTGTTCTTCTTCTTCATGCAGTAACAACTTGATTCCATATTCCTAGGGCGATTGTCGCCTGTGAAAAATTGAATGAAATAAAATAAAGTTGCGAGGTTTCTTCTGTGCTTTATAGCTTAGCTTGCTGCATGAGGGCCTCCGCGTACAATGTATATATTGTAAGTACACGAAAACAAAGGCAATTTTTACTAATTCAGATTGAGAGAGTAAGTTTGGAGGTTCCTAAAGACCCTGATGTTCATAAAACGAATCTAAAAATTCAAATGTATTTTTTCACAAAGATTCTCTTCCCGTGCAGAAATTTTAATGGGGTCCTGATGGGGTCATGGTCAGTTTTCCCTAGTTCAAAATTTTCCCTAGAACGAAATTTTGCTCACCCTCAACGAAGAGGTCCCTTTCATCTAACTGTCTGACAAATTGTGACATTCTGCTTTTAGACGGTCGTCCCGATGTCCTACATTGTTACGAGACTGAATCACCGTAAAATTCCCTACTATAGAAAACTAGGAAGGGCAGAGAAAAATTCAATAACGACTAACTCCCAGCAAATTCTTATTGCTTATGGCACTGCGAGAATTTATGAACAATAGAAAAATGGGAGAATTACATGATTGACCTCTAAGACAAATTACTTTACAAAATGCAATACGCATAAATGATTTAACGATCGGATTTTCTTGGTGGCAATAAAATGAACAGATGATAAGTATCTCTCTGAAATCAGCACAAATTCTTGTGAGCCTTAAAAAGGTGAATAATCTCGTTAAACTATTACGCACGTGATTCGTTTTACGAGGCTTTAAAATGCACTCATGTTTACTTTAATACTTATCCGTTATTCGAAGGAGGAAAAGTAAATCGTCCAAGGCATTTCAATTTTAAACGAACATTCCCTTCAGCTATCAATTCAATTTCGATGAATTTGTCACGGTACAGATTTGGTATTTTCCATTCGAAAAATTCCGAAAGACTCAAATTTCCAACTGATATGTGTAAGACGACAGTAATAAAACTTGGACTTGCTGTCTATTTCCCATTGCGGCATGAGAAATTCACTTTGATGTACGTGTAAAATTGCAAGAAGGAAGACATTTACGAGCACAACGACGAGTTTTATTTGCTTCTTATCCACCATGAACTTCTTGATTCCACGTTTCACTACTCTAACGG
This sequence comes from Synergus itoensis, assembly GCA_904066005.1. Taxonomy (NCBI): domain Eukaryota; kingdom Metazoa; phylum Arthropoda; class Insecta; order Hymenoptera; family Cynipidae; genus Synergus; species Synergus itoensis. Next base: position 228,473 of record CAJFCP010026107.1, read on the forward strand.
TACGCCCCGCGAGTACTAAAGAATTCAAGGTGGTGTCATAAAAATATTCGAAGAGAAAAGCACCTGTTCGTGTGAAGATTTCACGGACATTTGGGGCTCGGAATGTTAAATTTGGACCTGCAAATGATCAGGACAATTTGTGTTGCAGCAAATTTTTAATCAGAAATTGATAAGAATTTTAACATTTGCTTTCTCTGTGTTATACGTATGTACGTAGCTGAGCTGAGATAAAGAGAAATGGTCATTTTATTCCCATTAATACAACCACCCCATGCTCCTTTACGCCTGAAAGATCGCAGACTGCTTATCTGGCGATTATAAGGAAATTTAATTTTCTCCTGATACCTAACGCTAATCGTTTGTAAACGATCAGGAAATAAAAAGTGCGAGGTTTACTGCTGGTGTTGGTTGGCACGATAGTCTGTATTACCGCTAATCGCTGATGCGTGCGAGATTCGGTAAACATTAAGTAACTCGTATCACTTTCTTAGAAGTAATAGTAGTGTGTACCGTGGGAAGTGTTGGAACAGGTAAAACCACATTTGATTCCAGGATATTCTAATAAACGAGACATTGTCGCTGATTAATGGCGCTAAGGTCCACGGGATTATTACTCCAACACATCTTTGTAAAATTCTTAAAAATTTCCTTACTTAGTAAGATTCTCTTGAGAACTAAATTATTTTAGATATCACAGTGAACCTATTCTATTTTCTTCTATAATCTATTTCTAAAAAGATGATTGAGTCGAAGTCGAAATATCGTGACGCTTATCCGCACTCCTGATTCGTCGTCGTGTAGGTTTCGATAGTGATTTTCGACAATTTCATTTGAATTGATTCCATTAATCATCATTTTATCACACGGAGAGAAATGCTATGGTTGGTCCAACCATATATATTGATAAATATGGGGCAACCATATTTATGGTTGGTGCAACCATAGTTTTGTCAGCGCAACCAAAAAAATAGATAATCTAAGCAATTGAATGGTTGCGCTGACCAAACTATGTCTGTAGCAACCATAACTATGGTTGCCCCATATTTTTCAATTGTATATGGTTGGCCCAACCATAGCTTTTTCTCCGTGCACGAGTCTAAACTCGAAATATATCGAAAATATTGGTTTTAAAAGAGCATTTTTATGGTAATATTTAAAATAAACAATTAACTAATTTATTACATGGGCGGATCCAGGGGGGGGGGCCACGGCTTCTTGGCCCCCCCCAAAAGCCCAGATTTGAAATTTTCACGTAGCTTATAAATACAAAAACTTGGTGGAGGGGGAAGGGTAATTATTTCGTGGCCCCCCCCAAAGCCCTTGTCTGGATCCGCCCCTGATTTATTATGACTAATTAATAAATTAATTTAATAATAATTTAACCGGTTTTTCAAATTAGACTGAACAACTATAAATGCGGTAGTTTTTTTAGAAATTGAAACCATAATTAAAGATTAATACTATAGTAAACATAGTTCATTTTGAAAACAATCTAATAATCATTATTTCTTATAACGTAAAATAGATGTTGTATCAATAGTTTATAAAGTATCAGACTTTAAAGAAATATGAAGTATCATGAAATATAAGATTTAAAAACAAGGGGAAAATTAGACTAAAATTAAGTCATATTTTACGCAAAGTAGCGAACGATTCGCATTTGATTTTATTATATTTAATTTTTACATTCTCATCAGGGAGAATGTATTAGATTTGTGTAAAATTTGACCCCCCCAGCAGTGGCGGATTTACAAATTCGGCGCCCATAGGCATTCCAAAAATTGCCGCCCCCCTTCACGATAGAGAGTTTGACTTTTTTTTTTGCTCCTCAAGTTTTGACTTTTTCCAAATTTGGTTGCCCGAATTTTGCCGCCTCTCGAATTTTGCCGCCCTAGGTAACTGCCTATGTTGCCTATATGGTAAATCCGCCACTGCCCCCCAGTTTTTGTCAAATGTCCACGTTTTGGGACCCCCTGAACCCGAAAAACATGTTTTTATGAATGTGTCTGTCTGTATGTCTGTCTGTCTGTCTGTCTGTAGATTTTAGTTTGTTAGCACGATAACTTTCGAAAGAATTGACCGATTGGATTGGCCTTTTGAATACTCGTTTAGTGTCCTGAAATGAAGGTCAAGTTCGTTGGTCAGCCATTTTGGATAAAAATTCAAAAAGTTGGAACATTTTGAAAATTTTTGAAACCACTTTTTTTTTAATTCAAAAATTCTATGCACGGATGTTCGTAGTTGTCAAAAAGTCGAACAATTTTTCCTAATGACTTTTTTCGATAAAAAAAAATGGTATGACTTATGATATTTTGAAAATTCAAAAAAATGAACGAAAACTTAAGTTTGAAGCCAAACAACGCACGATATGAAAAAAAGTCTTAAGATGAAAAATGTATCTTTTTGATCGCCCTATAGGGTAGGCATAACAACTTTTTGAATTTCCTTAAAAAATCCAAAATTCAAATTTTGAGCCAAATAACGCGAGATGCAGAGAAAATGATAAGAAACATAATTATTTGTTGCTCATATTTGTTTATGACAAATAACTTGACATGTCAACTATTTATTTTCCTCCACCGAACCTTTTGCATCAAACCTGAGGCCTAATTCCACTGATTGTGAGAAAAATTTTCACAGAGTATTAAATATAAAAATTCAAAAAATCAACATTTTTTTTCTCTATTTGCAGCTCATTAATTTTTTAAACAAACAAAAATTCAAAAATCGGCCTGAACACAACTCTTAAAAATTTAATGCTGAATTTTTTTAGAAAAAGGAATTGAAAATCGATTAAGAATTGCGGCCTAGAAGTTACTTTGAACATCATTTTTTCATTTCGCCCCACTGTGGGAGGTGCACTTAACGCTGTATGTTGAAGATTTTTAATTTTTTTCACCCTGTTCTATCTCTTAAATTAATTTCAAACCTGGGGCATATTGTGCAGAACAATTTAAAGTATTTTTAGGTAAAAAATGGTTGGTGTGCTGTAAAAGCTTTCTATTAAATAAAAATCAAAAATATTTTGAAAATTTTGTTTGTCTCCTTTTTTTGAAAAAAAAAATCCGTAATTTTTCTAAAATATCCCTCCATCGATACCCATAACATATATTTTTCCCATAAAAATTGGCCCAGCCGTTCTCGAGAAAAAAATATTTTACGATTTTTCTTCCTACCTCCATAACTCCACCAAAAAATTTTTTTCAGATCTGAGAATTTTAACTTGGATTTCAAGAGATTTATGATTTAAATGGTTTTCGTTCATTTTTAAGGGATTTCAAGAGGTTTTTGGGAGAGTTTAAGAAATCTTAACGAATTTCAAGGAATTTCGAAGGTTTTCGTGAAGTTTTAAGTGATTTGAAAAGGTTTCTGGCTATTTTAAAAGATTTTAAGGGATTTTAAATCTTGTGAAGTTTCGAGGAATTTTAAGAGATTTCAAACGGTTTCAAAAAATGTTAAGGGATTTCAAGGAATTTTAAATAATTTTGTGAAATTTTATGAGATTTATAATAATTTTAAGAAATTTTCTGATTTTTAGAAGATTTTATTGAATTTTAAGGATTTCATGGAATTTAATGAGATTTATAATAATTTTAATAAATATTAAAGGACGTCAAGGGACTTTAAATGTTATCGTATAATTTAAAAAAATTTCAAGCAGTTTCTGGGAATTTTAAGAAGTTTTATGAGTTTTAGAATATTTTATGAGGTTTGAAGGATTTTAAAGTTTGTCAGGTAATTTTATTTCTTTCTCTAATTTTTAAAAGATTTTGTAAAATTTTTAAGGATTTTATGAAATTTGATAAGATTTTTAAGGATTTTAGGAGATTTTAAATGTTAAGAAATTCCAAGAGGTTTTTAGGAATTTGTAGAGATTTTTACGAGTTTTAACTTGGATTTCAAGACATTTATGATTTTAATCGTTTTTGTGGATTTTTACGGGATTTCAAGAGGTTTTTGGGAGTTTTAAGAAATCTTAAAGAATTTTAAGGTATTTTGAAGATTTTCCTAAAATTTTTTTGCGCCATTAGTTTGTTTTTCTTCTTTCAACTTCAAGTCATTCAAAAGCCAATCAGGTTTGCAACAACAATGTATACGAGATTTTCGAGAGATTTCGTGACACCACTTTTTTAAGATAGGATCAACTTCAAGTCATTCAAAAGCCAATCAGGTTTGCAACAACAATGTATACGAGATTTTCGAGACATTTCGTGACACCACTTTTTTAAGATAGGATTATCAATCACCTTGAACTTATAGATTAATTGGCTTAATTTAGATGAACTCGTAGATTGTCTTAAAACTTGTTTCAACTACCACTAATTTTGGCAGCCCAGCTGGTAAGCTCAACAGCTCTCTTACACTCTAAGCTCTTAGAGCATTATTTTTAAGTACATGATCTTAAACTTCGTGCTCTTGAACACGCGAACATAAATCCTGGGTGCGATAGCACAGTAGCTCTATAGAGTCTATAGTATCAAAGTAGACAGCTACAAAAGGCACGTGTAGAGATGATCGTCTGCAGGTGCGTGTGGCGGAGTTTGCATCGATTTTCCAACATCCCTCTTCTTTTTTGAAAAATATTTTTCTTGCCCTCAAGTATATTATACACTAAGCGCGCAACTTATACATCCAGCATCTTTTGAAACATGCTGGAAAAGCAGTAGCCACTCGGGTAATAGCCCATCTAATGGAAACGTGTTTTTGCTGGGTATAGTTGGGTAACTGACACTGCTTGGGTGTTCGACGAGCGTTGCTATTCCCCATTGTAGTGATTAGCCGGCTGCGTCACAGTCGTGACCAAATGCTCATTATACCAAACACTTTTCATCAGGTGGTTCTATCATTACTCTGAATAAAAGATAGAAATACCATCAAATCACTAGCATCATTTATTTTGATTTGATCCAAAGATCAAATTGATTGTGAATGTATAAGTTTATTTATAGATATGCAAAAATATTCAAAATTGCGAGTTTTAATTTGTAACTTTCCTATTTTTCGATTTTCTCATTTTGTTGATGTTGGTATTTTAAGATATCTGCATGAATTCTGCATGAATACAGTACTTGAAAAGTTGCAATTTCAATATCAAGTGATGGAAAAAATACTATGGAGTAAGACTCCCTTCAGCTTTTTATTTTCGCAAAAATTTGAATGAACTATTTCGAGTTACACATTTACGATCGTAAAATAACATTGAAAGAATGCCGCGGTATGAGCGCGCGCATTAATACTCATTATATGATGTGTACATGTGTATGCGTGAGTCGTCTATAACAGGAAGAATGTTTAAGGTCTCTGTTTAAGGGACAAGACAATGAGTGTAAATAACTTTAATTGTGTAATTTACATTTTCCTTAATCACCGAACGCAGACCACAAAGCATTAATTTATTAAAATTGACTTTCCTTCAGTAAAGGGGCCGATTCTCTTACTCTGCCTGTACCTATCTACTTCTTCTTCTCATTCACACTGAAATTCTGTTGTAAAACGTTCATTTTATTTCAGAAGGAAACTTACATACTAATTTTCTGACTAATTTCCATATTTGAATTTTCCAAGCACTTTAATCATTCGTTTATGACATTAATTTCCACACAATTTTATATACAATTATTTTGTTTTCTTTACAAAATATTAGTACAGTATTCATTCTGGATTGTGCACATTTTAAATTTTCTAAATGTACACAATTTTGCTAATAAATTATTTCTATTTTTAGAATCTGTCATGCCTTAAGAAGTGGATCTTCCTTGGCGCCTAAAGAGAGAAATAAAGGAATTAAGATGAAACATCTGGAATAACAATGATATAAGACGCGGTAACAGTTTATTGCATGCTGGGCACAATTATAATTCCGTGTCAAATGTGTATGTATGAGTCAGATGCCACACGAAGTCAGCTGCCGCTAATTATTTCAAATGATACGAGCTCTTGAAGGAAGCATCAAAGATAGCAAAGTAATGCGTGCTTCATTTAATGTTCAGTGGTCAAGCTGCACATCGAAGACTCGAATGACACTCTTTCCATCATGTACATCTGTTGAAATTTCCTCATATCCCTTATTATTAACAACAGTAATTCTTATTTCAGAAATAAAACAGTTTGTAACAAAAGAGCAAAACCTTTAAGCAAAAAAAAAAAAAAAATGGGCAATGAAAACAGCAATAAGACATACAATTTCAGAACATTTTAAATTCGTTTACTGAATCCGCCTTGATTTGTCAAAATTTCTTCTAATATTTTTCGAATTCCTTTGAATTTCCTCTGAATTTTCAATTTAAATTTTATTATCAGGGATTGGAGGTCAAGCTTTTTTTTCCTTTTAACCTATTTTTTTATTATACTCGTTCTGTTGATTTAAATTTCTTTCAATCTTTTGTCATCTATTTCTCACCTAATATTTTTATTAAGAATAAAATCATCTTTCCACCTCTTTTAATGACACTAGCAACCATGATCCACGCGCTCTGCATGCAATTAATTTCTCTTTTGTGCACACGTTTTGATAAAACTCAGAGGATTCTAAACAATTTCAAAACAAAGGATTTTAATAGCTATTTACTTGACAAGTGTGGGAAGTAGGCAATTCCCGATGTCAAGTACTATACTTTTCACAGCGAGTCTAAGGCAAGTTCGATTTTTGGAATATGCTCCGATATTTGACAGGTCAGTCCTATTACCTGTTACCGGACCTTAGAAATCCATAATTAGCTGTAAAGTTGTATCAACTTTTTTGCTCACTCAATGAACACTTTTCTTCCTAGAAGCAAACATAATTTGCTTCTTCATAGAGGAAGCATTAAGAAGTTAATATATATAGGCTCACTTTAAGTAATTTCCACTTAGTCAAAAAAAATAAGAAAAGGCTAAAAACAAAATACAACAGCCAGCATTATAAGGAATCCAAGTGTACATTTATTTTACGTTATATATATCGTTATTACAATTCATTTAGGTCTTTACTCGACCGTGTCAGGATTGAGACTCCTCTCCAGTCTCGTCCTTATTTCACGCTTACATTCTATACACACTCATACGCACACACACCTTAATACATCTTACAATTTCGGCCGTCCTGACCTTATGTCTGTTCTCGGACATCTTGACTATATTATTCTGATTTATAAAACCTATTTACAATTTTAAACGTCGCTGGAATCTATTTATTAATTTACAATTCTTTTTGAGACCATATCCGCATATTCGCTGGTTCCCACACACATTCATATTTTCTTTGTGTTAGTTGGAATCCCGGGATATCAGTGACTATATATCTATTGTTTCTCAATTTTCTAGTGATTACGTATAGACCCTTAAATTTGGACTTCAATTTTGCTGACACGCCTTTAGTACAATAAAAGTTCCGGATCATTACGTAATCACCTACTTCATAAGGATACCCCTCTTTTCGCCTTTTATCTGTATAATTCTTATTATAGAGTTGATTCTTTTCAACTTTCTGACTCGCTTTCGCCCGCAGTTCTTTTAAATTCTTAGACTTTGCATTCAATTCGCTTTCCAAAAATTCTTTTATCTCATCGTTGAGCTTGCCCCTCTGATCCACCCCGAATAACAATTTACTTGGGCTTTCGCCTGTCGCTTTATGTACCGCATTGTTCATTGCAAATTCGACCTCACTTATTACTTTTGACCACGCTTTTCCACACTCGTGATCGCTGAGTTTACCCAACATAGGAGCGAGAACCCGGTTCACTCGTTTTACTTGCCCATTAGCTTTTGGTGACCCGGTTGCAACCTTAACATGCTGTAAATCATACTCTTTTACGAAGCACTCAAACTCCTCAGAGGTGAAACAGGTACCTCGATCCGATACAATAATTTTAGGCTTACTGTAAGCAGTGAAGTATTGCTTCAAGCATGCGATCGCTTCCGCCGAGGTCGTGGACCTAGTTGGATACAACTTTGTAAATTTGGTAAACGCATCCACTACCACCAGAACATGTTTTTTGCTTACCACCTGCGAATCACATATATCCTCGTGGTCTATGTGTACCATCTCAAACGGCTTATCCCCCTTCGGAATCATTTGCAACCGACCCTCCGCTTTGCCCGCCGATGGAGCAAAAGCGATGCATTTGAGACAACACTTCACATGCTCTCCTATTTTCCTTCTCATTTCCGGAAACCAATAGTTTTTGCAAATAGTTTGATACACTTTTTCGGCGCCTATGTCCCCCAATACTACTTAAACAATAAATTGTTTTCCATGTTGCTCGGTACATAAAATAGCAACGAGTCATCTTTCTTGCGGTATACCACCCCATATCTCGCCTCATACATTCTATCCTCCGATTTCTCCAAGCTTTTCATAATTTCGATAGTTATTTTGTCCGTAGTCTGAGCCAGAGCCAAACTCCTCAAACGAGTTATCCTCGATGGCTAAAATATTGTAGCACACCCTACTGAGCCCATCTACATGAGACATACGCCTCCCTTCCCGATGTTCTGTCGTACACTGAGAAAAATGTTTGGTTCGGATAACAAAACATTTGGTTGCTATAGAAGCAACAAAAAACGAACGAGTGTTATCTGCTCTCTGCCTCAGACATTCTTTTTGAGAAATAAAACACAGGATGGAAATTCATATCCTTTTTCTTCTGCATTAAAATTGCACCAAAGCCTATCGAACTCGCATCACAGTGTAGCTTCTACTAACCTGGCTTTCAGAGTTTCAAACGCTTTCCTTTCTTCCTCCGCGAACTTGAATTCTACTCCTTTTCTCAACAGATCGTACAGAGGCTTCGCTATTATTGAGAACTTTTCAATGTACTTCCTAAAAAATGAAGCCACGCCTAAAAATGACTGTACTGCCTGTACTCTTGTTGGAGGAGGAAAATTCACGATCGCTTCGATTCCCTTTTGAATGGGCCTAATTCCACGCTCATTAATCTCGTAGCCCAGGATTTCAACAGTGGTATATAAGAACTTGCATTTATTCAGCCTTAGTTCCAATCTATTCTCAACCATCAATCGGAATAATTTTTTTAGAACCTCTAAGTGATGCTCAAGGGTAGAAGACGCGACCATAATGTCATCCATGTAAACCATAATATCTCCTGAATTAATCAATTCCTTCAATGCAGTATTGATGAATCTCTGGAAAATACGTGCCGTCTTCAACCCGAAAGGCATACGCACATATTCAAACTGACCAAAAGGAGTTACGAACGACATGTACTTGGTAAATTCCTCAGCAATTTTTATGTGATGAAATCCATCTTTCAAATCTAATAAACTAAAGTACTTCCTGTCAATCAATCTGGTCCTCAATCAGCGGAAGCGGATCATTATCCCTAACAATCTGGCTGTTTAAAACTCGAAAATCTACGCACATCCTAAGTTCACCATTTTTTTTTGAGTGAGAATAATGGGAGAAGCATATTCCGAATTACTTTCCCTGACAATTCCTTGCTTAATTAACCTATCAAAATTTTTTCTGACTTTTCCTTTTTCAGAATAGGACAGGCGACGAGGTTGGAAGTGAAACGCTCGATGTTCCCGTAAATTTAGTTTTAATTCAGATTTAGTCTTAACTTCCTTCGGTCTTTCAGGTTCGATATATTCGCGTCTAAACAATTCTTTTAATTTATACTGATAGCTCAAATCCATTTCTTTATTAATGTCAATTCCAACCTCTTCTCCCCCTATCCCTTCTACATCGATATTGAGAAATTCCGTTAATTGTTTGTCGTAAGAGGTGACCCCTTCCACCTGTTTCAGTCTGAAAACACCTAATGTATCTCTACCCAACAGAACCGGTGGTACCATCGTCTCATCATCCACAACCAACAACTCTATATCTCTCGTTAAACCCATCATACTGGCTTTTCCGCTTAATTTTCCAAATATCTTAACCCTTGAACCATTAACTCCGAAATAATAATAATAATTTAGAGGAGAATTATTCTCTCCTAAATTATGTACACTATCCATCAAATCCGAATTCACATACCTTCGTTGGATTAAACTTACTGCGCTACCTCTATCTAAGAGAGCTCGAAAGGTCAGATGATACAATTCACCCTGAGCTTCCATCACTTCGAGATCAACGCTTCGATAAAAATCGTCCTCGTCTGCTGTTGAATCGATGTATGCCACCTCCTGATGTGCATTCCTCTTCCTTCTTGGACACTGCATAATCATGTAGTCCTCCGCCCCACACTCATAACAAGAGCCCTTTTTTCGAGGCTTTTTTTTCATTTTGTGGCTATGTGACCCAACTTTTCACAATTGTAGCACTTCACCACATCACGCTTTATCAAACCCCCTCTTTCTACACCCCCCTTATCCCTTACACCAGAGGCTTCACCTCTTTCTCCCCACTTAGCAGACTTCACTATGGTCTCACTCGCACTCCCCTGATTGTGCAGTGATACCTTCTCAAACGCTGACAATAACTCCTCAACAGACTGGAACCGATGAATCCGCGCTTGATCTCTTAGCATAATGTTAGGTATCCCATCGATGACGTAGTCCACCCTCTCTGCGTCTTCTACAGGGACTATATTCGCCAGGATCGTTTTCTCGTGGATGTACTCGCTAAAAGTGTCTCCTTTCTTCCAGACTCTCTTCAAATTTCTTCCGAAGAATAACTTTATTCGGTCGTCGGAAAAACATTTTCTGTATTTCGACGAGCAATCCATCCACAGACATCTCAATATGCTCAGGCTGCGAATGAAATCAATTTTGAGTTTCTCCTTTTAATTTCGAGCATATCAAGACTCTGGTTAAGTCCTCATCAAGCCTGTAGGACGTCCTAAGTAGACGCACCTGTCTCTCCCATCCTTCGATATTCCCCTCTGTACTGTCGAATACATTTAGCAATTCACCTATCATTGCTAAGTTTACTCGAGACGCTCCTTGTTGTCTCTGTGATGACCGCACACCAACACCTTCATGTGATGATACGTTATCGTCATTGGAGACTCGCGGTGCCCGCTCGTGAGCAGCAATCAATCCCGAAGTCTGCCTTTCCGATGAAGGTCCCCTACTTACAGTTCGTGATGATGAAGATGACTCTAAATTATCGATTTCCCGTCTTGTACTTTCTAGCTGACGGGAAATAGCTTCTCGTTGCGAAGATGCTTCTTTTAAAGCCCGCTGATGCTCCTCAGCCTGATCCTTTTTGTCAGCTTCTCTTTTCAGCTCCTCGATTTTTCTTTTAGCAGCAGCCAATTCTTCTAGCAACAGTTCATTTTGTTTTCGGATCACTACTAATTCATATATCTCGCCATCTTGACTCATTTCTCCACTCGGAATGGAATTGTCGACCTCTCGCTCCGCGAGATCACGCATCCATGCCCCTTCAGGATCCTTATCCTGAATTCGCGCAATGAGAGCGGATTTATTCCCTGTCGTACTGCACCCCAAAGAATGTAAAATTCCTTTTAACTCGATCATCGTCTAGTCATCCAGATTGACTCGAGTAGCCTTCTTTTTCGGTTGGCCGTCCATCTTGTTCGGAATACTCTATCACCGTAAACTCCTCAAAGTTCCCGAACAATTCCCCTTTAGTACCTCCTGCACTAGTCGGATGAAGCTTCCAAAAAAGAACACCTTTTTCCACTGCAGAACACTTGCAATCCAATCCACCTCATTCACGAACATTCAAAACGAAATCTCTCCTTATCATACGCGACGCGAGCCGTTATTTTTTGAATCTCCATTCGAATCCAATCCGAATCCCACTTCTGATTTCCGTAGGCTCACTTTAAATAATTTCCACTTAGTCAAAAAAAATCAGGAAAGGCTAAAAACACAATACAACACCAGCATTATGAGGAATCCAAGTGTATATTTATTTTACGTTATATATATTATATTGTTATTACAATTCGTTTAGGTTTTTACTCGACCGTGTCAGGATTGAGACTCCTCTCCAGTTTCGTTCTTAGGGAACGTTCATAAACCACGTAGCTCCATTTTGAATGTATTTTATACCCCCCTAGGTTCATGAAGTCTACCGTAGCTTTTGTCCTAAATTGATCCTCCCTCCCTCCAATTGGCTTGTGGTTTTTTGAGTGCTTTTAGATTTACTAGGTATGATTATTAATAAATAATTAAATACAAGTTCTTGATACTGACGAAATGCCGGCGGCCGACCACGCGTGACCCTGGCAGAAGGTTCGGATTGAAATTCATTCCGAACCAATCCGAAAGCTTCCGAATCATTCCGGAATTTGTGTCCGAACCAAACAGTTGCATTCCGATCTAATCCGAAGGAAGTTTTCAATCCGAATTAATCCGAAGCCCATTCAAAACCTATCCGAAGATTTAATCCGACTGAATCCGAATCAATCCGGTCAATCCGAATTAATCCGAACTTTTAATCCGAATGAATCCGATTTAATCCGGTCTATCCGAACCAATCCGAATGAATCCGAATTTTTCGGATTCATTCGGATTGGTTCGGATACACCGGATTAAATCGGATTCATTCGGATTGAAAGTTCGGATTCGTTCGGATTGACCGGATTCATTCGGATTGAAAGTTCGGATTAATTCTGACTCATTCGGATTGACGGATTGATTCGGATTCAGTCGGATTAAATGTTCGGATAGATTTTGAATGGGCTTCGGATTAATTCGGATTGAAAACTTCCTTCGGATTAGATCGGAATGAAACTGATTGGTTCGGACACAAATTCCGGAATGATTCGGATTGATTCGGAATGCATTTCTATCCAAAGCTTTCGCTAGGGGACTTGCCGGTCTCGCTGTCATACGAATGTCAGACGAAAAAACAATGCATGCGCCAGCTTCTCACTGCTCATGCGCCACAGTATTTTTGGCGCGTTATTTTGAATTTGAAACTGAATAATAAAAATTACGTCGCTTTAATTTTAAAAGTCATAAGGGGTGTAAGGGCTACGTGGCCTGCACTCAGTAGCCCCCTCCACCAATGTAGCCTTTAGGTAGCTTTTGGTCACCCTCCCCGTAGGTACTAAATGGGCCACGTGGTTTATGAACGTTCCCTTATCTCACGATTACATCCTATACACACTCATACGCACACACACCTTAATACATCTTATGTATATTTTTTTTATTTAACAATAATTATTTATTTCAAATAATAATTTTTAATATTATAAACAATTCCTCCTCTTCCACTCTTCATTGTCCTTACATCAGGTTAAAATTTTTATTATTTGAGAACTTATATTCGAAAAATTAATTTTTCAAAATTATGAATAACCATAACTTTCTTATTTTTCAAAGAAATTTTATGAAATCCCTTAAAATTCCTTAAAATTATTTAACATCCCATAAAATATCTTAAAATCACTTGATATTCTTTAAAATTACATAAAATTATTTAAAGTCTTATAAATTATCATAAAATCCGTCAAAATTCCTGAAAATCCAATGAAACTTCGTAAAACCCCTTGAAATTTATTAAAATTACTTAATATCCCAGAAAATACCGTTAAATATATTACAATTATTTCAAATTCAGTGAAATTCCGCAAAATCCCTTGAATTTTTTTAAATTATTTTAAATTATTTAATACCTCATACCATGTCTTAAAATCCCTTTGACAATCTTCAAAATCTGGTGAAATTTCTTTAAATTTCGTAAAATCGTTGATATTCTACGATATTCCCTAAAATTCCTCAAAATTCTACAACCTATCGTTACATATTTTGTGGGATTTTGAGTTTTAAGGAATTTTAAGGGATTTTACGGAAGTATGAGAATAGAAATCATTATTATTATTTTTTTTTTTTAAAGCCCATGATACATCCTTCCTATAATGGCCTCGTGTATGTTAACTTGAAGCCATTCGATGCATCTGCTAATTCTGTTATATGCAATCGTACGCGATGAATTGAGCTTGCAGCACGCATGTAAATCGGGCCTATCAACAAGTCCTTGATAGGGTACAAACAGAGATAATGTGGTACATTTACCATACAACACGTGGTATTCGAATGGATTATAGCAAAGTGGTAGAGGGCTAACAGCGTGAGTGCCTTTTACTGTCCCTAATTGATTTGTACAAGACATTGAGATAATGTCAAATGTGATTTAATCACATAGGTTTCTTGTTTGAAAAATATACTATAAAGATACGAAAATCTTCTTCATCTTCTTTATCTCCATTCTATTGAGATGCAAAATTCACATTATATCCTGATTCTTTTGCATTAACATTGTATCTTCAGCATCTTTACTGAAATGTTATGTTAAAATTTTATATTTTTAAATTCAATTACCTAATTATTTTATCTTGAAACAAAATGAAGAAAATGTTAACTATAGCGCCTAACTTGATTGTGGATACATACAGCAAATACTGTTCTGAGATGAGATTGAAGATGATATAAATAGACGACACAGGTAGATATTGTATTGATCTTCTCCCTCATCCATCTTCGTCTCTATTACGATCTTCGCATTACCGCTAGAGTTCTCTATTATACTCGTCGATTGGTTCTCCCTCGTAGAATCTCCAACGTGTTATAAAGGTATAAAAGTATAAAGGTATAAAGGCATAAAGGTACTTGCCCGATCCCGTTAACCAAGCTGCACAACGAATGACCACATGTATAGGTATCTCCTTTGAAAATGGTTATCATTTCCCCATGAAATTGTCGTTTGCTTCCAAGAGATTTATACAAACAAATGTTACTGATTTTTGGTAAGAGTAGGATAGAGGTAAGTAGTAGGATAAATCAAGATACAAATACAAATCCATCTCCGAAAAAACTATGATTGTGACAACCAGAGAAATAGTAAAATATGGTACAACTAATAATTTGCGGTAGCTAATGATTGTGGTTGTGGAAACAATAAATTGTAGTTGTACCATATTTTACTACTTCTGTGGTTGTCATAACCATTACAGTTTTTTCGGTGATTGTTTCTAAATGTGATGGGTTACTTTAAAATAGCACTATGATTATTTAAAACATTATTAGACATATATAAGCAGACAATAGTTATTAATTCATTAGAGAATGACGATAAAGGGAGGAATATAAAATAAATGAGATGATAAGTAAGATAATGATAACGCAAGCACAGAAAGTATGTAAAAATTGTTATTTTCATGATCCTCTTGCTCGACTGCCTGTTGAATCGCTAAGGATGTGAAAACGGTCAATAACTAATACTCCACCTCGTAGAACCGACGTGTAATTTAGTAATGAAGACCATGCGTCATGTGGACGGGCGGTACTAAATCACAGGACATGGATTGGGGCTCGTCTCCTCCAGATGTGACCCAGTGCTTTCTGCTAATTTGCTGTTCATACCAATCTTCGCCCCTTGTCCCTTAACCGAGCTTCATGAAGCCCTCCACCTAATATGCCAAACTTATTACAACTTTATTCATCCTTTTCCTAAAAACCGTAATTTTCTCTTAAAAACCCTTTACTTGCATGGAAAAAACTGCTGTGGTTATGACAACCATAGAAATAGGTAAAAAAGGTATAAGGTATAAATAAGGATAACTACAATTTGAGGTTTCCACAACCACAACAATTATGTGACAACAATCACAACTATTATTAAATAGTTGACACACAACTATTTCATAATAGTTGTTACAACCACAAATGGGTCTATTAATCACAATCATGGTTGTGGAAACCACAAATTAGTAGTTGCACCATATTTTACTCTTTCTGTGGTTGCCACAACCATACACGGAAAAAAGAAAATAGCTGAATTTACCATTTAAAATAGTGAACTTGCGCTCTGAACGAATTTTTCCTGGAATTTAGTAAGTTTTACTATTTCAAATTGTAACTCTTCCAATGAAAAAGAAGGGTTTGCAATTTTCTTAGTAAAAATTATCATTTGAAATAGTAAAACTTACTAAATTCCAGGAAAAATGCGTTCAGAGCACAAATTGACTATTTTAAATGGTAAATTCAGCTATTTTCTTTTTTCTGTGTAGAGTTTCTTCCGTATGACATCTTTTGAAATCTCTTGCACACCTTTAACCTCTTCTGATTTTTTTTGAAATCCTTTGAAATTCTTTAATTGTAAATTCCTTGAAAATCCTTAAAATCCTTGAAATTATTTTTATTCTTCTCGTAATCTGAAAGAACTCATTGACCTTTTATACCCCAGTTTGATTTTTCAATATTTCCATTTTCATATATCTGCCTTGTTCTTCCCGACATTTTTATCAGATTTCGGATGCACGAAAAGAGAAAATTGCCCTTCGATATCATAAACCGTCTTCCCTTTCATGAATTCAGAAATAAAAAAGAGAAAAACACCTGAGAGAGCGAGAGAGGAAGAGAGAGGTCAGAATGGAGAGGGTGGGACATTGGCACGAGCCTAGTTTTTCAACAGCTGCGGCCAAGTCCGAGATAAATGAGTGCAATGCAATGTCAGAAAAGGGACATACGTAACGCATGTACCTAATCGAAGAGAGAAAGAAAGAAAGAAAAAAAAAGAAGAAAATAGGTACACAGGAGAGGGCAGAAAGTATGGGCGTGTATACGCTCTTCCTCTGGGATTCAAGTTGCACAATGGAATTATGCTCTACGGTATTGGTACGTATTCTATGGAGCCTCACGATATATATATATATATATATATATACGTGATGTAGCCATGGTATGTTGGATATGCCCGCTATGCTGGGGCCATGTTCTGGTTTTGATCCGTGCGCCAGATAAGATCGCCCTTTGTTACCAAGACTCGTGCCTTAGGGTTCCGAAAGCCACACTGAGGACTTCTCCCATCAATTCCTCCTCAGGGGTATCTTTTCTTTTTTTCCTCATGCAAATATACCATGACTATTGTCAGTATTGTCAACCTCGTCTAATCACCAACAAATGTAAACTGTTAAAGATGACATGAGGATAAATCGGAAGCTGCCATAAACTGTATTTAGGGGTTAATCATGTAATTTTCCCAGGATCCCATTGTTCCTAAACTATAGCACCGTGAAGTTGTTCATTTTTACTTTCATTTAGAAAAAAAGAGTATAAAAAGTTCTGAGTTATTTTTACAAATTCAATGGATCTCAATACAAGAGCAACATTACAATCCCTAATACATCTTACAAATAAAATCCAAAACCATTTGCAATCCTATCTTAAAAAAGTGGTGTAACAAAATATCTCGAAAATCTTGCATACATTGTTGTTGCAAACCTGATTGACTTTTGAGTGACTTGAAGTTATAAGAAGGAAAACAAAATAATCGCGCATTCAGCGCGCGTGTTGGTTTTTACTAGTCTTTTAAATTTTGTGAAACCTTTTGAAAAGCATTCAACTCCTTTAACATCTTTTAAAGTAGGTGACCACCTTGTAAATTAAAAAAAATCGATTTTTTTTTTCTCAATCCTTATACTTTTAAAAATTAACACCAAAAAATTTTTTTCCAAAAATTCGAATTCTAAAAAGGTGAAATTCGTGAAAGTGTGCACGCACTTCCAACGCGTACACATAGCGAGTAAAAACTTTCAACGCGTTTTTCTCGAAACTACTTTTTTTCAAACGAGATTAAGCGCGCGCGCTTTAGCGCGAGTGTTTCGTCTTTAGAAACTGAAATGACAATTTAAATCCGTGCGCCTTGTGAATTGACCAATAAGGTTAACGCACTACGCACGAAGTTAGCTGCAAAGTGACACATGGAGTTAGCCGAAATGCATGTCCTTTTTCGAATAGGAATAGGACCATATGAAACATTATTTTAACATATAAATATCTATACATATGAGCCATACGTTTTTTATAAAAACTACGTATATATTTTCTCTGGATTCTTATTTTTAAACTAAAGAAGATATCTCGCTGTTGGAAATGTGTGAAAATGCATCAACACAGCGCACAGTATTCAAAATCGGCTACAGCTTACAATTCTCAACCGATTTGGACGTTTTTTCTTTTAAACTATTCGGGAATAGTTTGTTACGAGCATTATTCTGATGAGATATTTCAGCATTTTCAGACAACAAAAAATTTTTTGTGCTATTGAGCATCTCATCCATGTATTTGTTTATATAATTTGTTTATAACAATTAGCTTCAAACTAAAATTAATTGTATATGTTCCTTATGAGTACAAATATTGATTCCAAGGCCCAGTTGCATTATGACAGTCTTATATTCGGAGAAAAAAATCACATTCTCAAAAAGTGTAATTTTTTCTGATTGTTTATTTATATAAATAATTATTCAAGCTTCAATTCAAAAATCAATTCTATAAACGGTCTTGTAAAACTATTCCCGAGTAGTTTAAAAAAAAAAACATTCAAATCGGTTGAGAATTGTAAGCTGTAGCCGATTTTGAACACTGTGCAGCGGTCTTCTCATTAAAATTCGTATTGTCTTTAAATTCTGTAATTTTAATTAATTTTTACCTTTATATTGTAAATGGGAAAAGGGCTCTAGTGCCCTGGCTTATAATGAATCGAAGGTACTAAAACCCTGACTGTTTAAAATTGAACTGGTCTACTTAATATCACACCTAAAAAGAAGCCAACTTTCAAACTTGATTTAAGACTTTTTTTCTCTGTAGTTTACCTACCATTGGCCCTTAAACCTGTAATCTCTTAAAATCGCGGGCCACGTCGGCTGAATTTAAGAAAGTAAATTAATATTTATCTTACTTTTCTATCTTAATACATCACCAGCCACTAACGAAGCCAACAGTACCTGGTGATACAAATCTATTATGCATTTTTATTGGTCGATTGGGTGAATGTACTATGTCAATTGCTGGATTAATTTTAAGAAGCGCAAGATCGTTGGCATATCCATTTGGACGGTATCCTGGATGATATAAGACTCCTTCTATATCGTGACAGTTTCCTTGCTCCACATATTCTGAACCAGATAAAATATGGTACATCCCTTTTTCCTCAATGCAGTGAGCAACAGTTAAAATTACTTGAGTCATTAGTATATTGCCTATGCAAGTGTATTAATTATCTCTTAGAAGCTGCACAACGTACGGGACTTCACGAATTTTCATTTGTGTAACTGCATTATGGTCGGTGGACAGTAGACGTTTTTTTTCTGATTAGAAGATTCGACGATGTCATTGTAAATGTAATGAAAATTTATGTATTGATACATTATAACTTTTGATATACGAGATTAAGCGCGCGTGTTTTGTCTTTAGAAACTGTGTTTAATTATATGATTCTCTTTTTTTTACTTCCTAAAAAATAATTTAAATGTTATTCTAGAATATAGTTTTGTAATAATTCTTGTAATATTATTTTCTTGCCATCTCTTATATTAGCTGGGTTTTTCCCATTCCTTTTAACAAAACATGGAATTTCCCAAATTTTTTAACGACAGTCTGTAGAGTATTTCTTCAAAACTTAGAAATGAGAATTGTCAAGCTAGTCATAATGTCATAAACATTAAAAGGTTTTCTAATGTGCTCTCATCAGGGCGTTCCAACTTTTAAGCTCTTTATAAATCTAGCAAGGACCTAGTGCAATACTGTTATCCTGTTATAAATCGAGATTAGTGAGGTCTACGCGTGCTCAGGTTCAGGTACTCTTCGACTCTTCAGGTCTGCCGATCATAAAAATCAGACGAAGATTTGTCAAGGCATAAGTGCTTCCTACGACCTTCCAATTTTTCCCACTACTGTATATTGAATCTTTAATTTTTCCCTCCCCAAAAATGTACCTCCTTCCCTTAAGGTTTACCTCAGATGGCCAAGGACTCGGGACTCTTGTCTTACTCCTTGAGTTAGAAACACCTCTGCATCTTACAATTTGTAAATTTGTCCCTTTGAATTGAGAACTTTGAGAACTTTGAGAACCTTGTCGAGACTCTTCCGAGAGCTTTCTTAATTAATTGAGACTCTAGTAATATTAGAGCTTTCTGAATTTTAATTGAGGATTCACTTAGAAACTTTGAGAACCACCCGCTAGCTTCTAACGTGAATTAACCGCTTTATTTAGTTCTCTTTTCATCTTAACAATTAACTTGATGTTCGCCTATCTGCTCATTATTGTATAAAATCTTCAATTCGTGATGTGTCAATAAACTTAAATTATACAAGAAAGAGTGTCTTCATTTGGTCATATGTGCTTTTCTAACAAACTGAAATGACAATTTAAATCCGCGCGCCTTATGAATTGACCAATAAGGTTAGCGCACTACGCACGAAGTTAGCTGAAAGGTGACGCATGAAGTTAGCCGAAATGCATGTCCTTTTTAGAATAGGAAAATAGGATGGCGGTCTTGTTTTGTTCATTGAGACGTTTTGTAAGCGAATCTACCACATTTTGCCAAAAAAAGTTAATTATAACATTTTTTTTTAACAGAAAATAGTCAAAACATGGGTATTTTTTCAACATTTTTTTCAAACATCCGCAATTTCTTTTTTTTTTTGGGCAAATTGTGGTAGATTGTCTCGTAAGGGATCTTTCTTTTGAAGATGCAGTGTTTTTTTTATTTTTCTGATTCACCAATCCTGAGATTAACTTTCCGCCATGGGACAGCATTTTTTTAAGGCCTCGACTTTGGCGCCTCCTGGATAGTTGCTAAAGAACTAAATTAAAAAAAATCAAGTATTTTTATATTTGATAAACTTGAAATAAAAGTTTAAAAAAAAGATCATTGTAATATCCTATACAGAGCCTGAAAAAAAATTATTGAAAATGTTGCATTTTTTAGCCTTCCAAGGTGGTCACCTATCTTAAATTACTTAAAATTCCTCAAAATTACTTGAAATTCTTCAAGATTAATGATAAATCCCTTGAATAAATCTTGGACGTTTAAAACATCAAACCTGTCATTCTGCGAGAATTGAGGAACAATGGTAAATTGTAAAAATGAGAAAGTGACATGATTGACTCCAAGGCTTTTACTACTCTTCTTTGACATTCCGTTATATTAAATGAATTGATTTTGCAATAAATATTTGCAATGAATATTTACTGTGAGGCATGCATTCTGAGGATTTGAAAGTAAGAAGTTGAGTATTAAAGTTTATGATATAAGGAAGACAGTGAGTGAAAGAATCTTATGGATAAGAAACGTAGCTGAGGGCTGTTGCTGGCAGGCATAGCACGGTAAGCGGGTAAGGAAAGGCGCAGAATATGCCCTGCCCGCGGGTGCAACGACCCTGCTGACCTTTGTCCGAGCCATGCTCTGGCCTGGCCTGGCCTGACCGATCCCTGCTGGTACCTCGACTAGCCTCCCTGAACCAGAGACCAGACGACCAGACGAACTTTCAAGAGATACTCTCTCGGATCTCAAGAGAGAGAACCACGGATCTCGGGACCTACGCCCCTTAATATCTCACACGCACTTGTCAGAAACACATCGACCTTTCGCTATTCACCTTCCAATGTGCGAAATTCTAATTTCAACATTCTCTCAATGCCTTTTCTGAGTTTATAAATTGTAAAGGTGAAAAAATGAATCCTTCTTAATAAAAGTAACATGAAATGAAAATTTGTTAAAATTCGTGAACATATCTAGAAATTCTTAGAAATCCTTAAAAATTTCACAAAATCTTTGAATAGTCATAAAAATCTGTTGAAATCACTTAAAATAATTTAAATAAAAGTCGTCAAAATTTCCCGAAATTTCACGACAACATTTAAAATGCCTTAAATAAAACCCTAGAAACCATTTGAACTTCCTTAAAATTCCGCAAAAACCTTCGAAATCCATTAAAATTCGCATTAAAATTAAAAATTCTCTTAAAATTCTACGAAATATTTTGAAAATTCCAAAATCCTTTTGAATTTCGTGAAAATTATTTAATGATGGAAAATCGTTAAAATCCCTTAAAATTCCTAGAAACCCTTGGAAATTCCTCTCTAAAAAATGGTGTGTGTAACGAAACCGGATTAAATCCGTTAAAATTCGATCTGAAAGTCCCTTGAAATTTCTTAAGATTTTTCGACAAATTCAAACACTATAAAATATTTTAAAAGTCATAAAAACCGTTTTAAATCCATTAAAATTCGTGCTGAAAATCTCTTAAAATTACTAGATACTTCTTTAAATTCCTTAAAGTTCTACGATAAAATACCCTTTATCCTTTAAAATTCATTAAAATTATTATAAATCTCATCAAATTCCATGAAATACTTAAAAATTTCACAAAATCTTTTAAAAGCCATAAAAATGTCTTGAAATTCGTTAAAATTCGTGAAAATCCCTTAAAACCCTAGAAACCGTTTGAAATTCCTTAAAATTACAAGAAAACCTTTGAAATTCAGTAAAATTCGTAGAAATTTCTTAAAATTCCTCAAATTTCTCAAAATTCTACGAAATATTTTTAAACTTCTAAAATTATTTTGAATTTCGTTAAAACTACTGATGGAAAATCGTTAAAATCCAATTAAAATTCCTAGAAACCTTTGGAAATTCCTCTCTAAAAAAAATGGTGTGTGCAACGAAACCAGATGAAATCCGTTAAAATTGGTAAAAAAAAATTTTTTTAATGGCTCGAAATCCATTAAAATTGGTGCTTAAAATTTCTTAAAATTTCTAGAAACTTCTTGAAATTTCATAAAATTGTACGATAAAATTCCCTTTATATCCTTTAAAATTCATTAAAATTATTAGAAATCTCTGAAATTCCATGAAATCTTTGAGCATTTTACAAAATCTTTTAACAGTCATAAAAATCTCTTAAAATCTGTTAAAATTCGTGAAAATCTATAATATTAAAATTTCTATATATCTTTTAAAATTCTTTAAATTATTAGAAATCTCATTAAATACTATGCGATCTTTTAACACTTCAAAAAATGTTTTAAAAATCATGAAAATCTTTTGAATTCACTTAAAATCCCTGAATACACTAAAACCGTTTGAAATGCCTTAAAATCCTAGAAACCGTTTAAAATCCCTTCAAATTCAACGAAAACCTTCGAAATCCATTAAAATTCGTAGAAGTCTCTAAAAAAATAATTATACGCGCGTATTGGTTTGTTAGTTTTTGTTAAATAAGGATATATCGGAATGTATTATCGGAATCCAAGTGTCGAACTGTTGTTTGAAACTAAAAAAAATATGTTTAAAAAAAAAGAATCCTTCAAAATATCAAACCTAATGTGAAGATCTTTTCTTCCTACCATAGGAAGCAAATTAATTTTAATTTTTTCAATTTTTGCTTCCTCATAAAGGAAGCTTTGTAATGGTTTTATGTAATTTTTAATTTTTTATAAACTTTTATGTATTAATATTTTTGTTAGTTAACAGACGATTTAAATTTGTTTTATTTTTTTGCTTCTTCGTAGAGGAAGCTTTGTAGTGGTGACAAAAATCCAGTTTCTAAAAAAAGGTTTTTTTGAACATATTTTAAGTGGAATATATCTAATATGATGTCCTGAAAAATTGTCCGGATGTATGTGTGTGTGTGTGTGTCACGCTTTTAACGATCCTGCAATATCTTTAGAACGCGTATAGATAAATTGATGAAATTTGGCATATTTATTCCACTATTTACCAAGTTGGATTTTTTTTACAATGATTTACCAAAATATTAAATTTTACAAGTTTCGTGTACTTTTATAATTTTCGTAAAATTCATTTTTCCACTATAACCTCTCAAATATTCAAAATTTAAAGCTGATATAACAAAAATGAAGATTCCTTTCATCGAGACGAATCGATTGACCTATATGATTAATGCATTTCATTAAAAAATAAGGATGTTATGGTTAATTGTATTTTCAAAAATTAATTTTTCAACTATAACTTTTAAAATAATCAAAATTTTGAGCTGACGTAAGGAAAATAAATATTCTTTGTGTCGAGATGAATCGATTGACCAATATGGTTAATGGGCATTTCTCTGTAAACTGGGCAACTCATTGTCCCAGGCCAATATTGTGTAAAGAAGTTCAAATTATAAATGTTTCGTAAATAAATTTAAAAGATAATAACCTAATCTAGCTGTACCTGGCATACAATATTTTTTAAAATGAAGTTTATTGTATCAAAAACTTCTTCATAGACCGCAAAAAACAGTCCCCTGGCGTGTCACCGAAGCAGCACAGTCACTTCAAATTAATTTAATTATGATAATAACTATTGGAATCAATCAAATTGTTTGATTATTCAAACAATATTATCTCATTGTTAATGGGACATGTTTATTTTTTATAAATATTATTTTATCATACTAAAAGAGTAAATTAAAGTTTGTCTTCGCATTTTGTGAACAGTCCCCTGGCTATATTTAAAATTGCGAAACAAGTAGTCTAAAGATTAAAGAAGGGCGGCGCTGCGTGCAATAGGAAGCATACGGTCTGAAGTTTGCTCAGGTGCAGTCATTACCGTCAGGTCGCCATTTTTTTTAGTGCTGCTCGAGTTTCCCTTGGTGGAAGTCATGTCGTGACCTGTCAGGTAACAGTCCCCTGGTAAGGAAAATTTTGATTTCTTTTTAATATACTATATTACACCTTAGATACTTCTTATCGTTATAAATAGATAAATATTTTTTATATACAGTAAAATAACATGACTTAATTACATTTCGTGTTATCTTTCAATGAAATCAAATAACACAGTCCCCTGGCAACAGTCCCCTGCCCTTCAATAGGACAGGGGACTGTCTTTATATTACGTTTTTCATTGTTTTAGGTACACGTGTGTTTCAAGTGAGACTGATTCTACAGAGTAGGATTCAAAGCATGTGATTCTTCCAATTAATATGATTTTAATTGATAGTAATTACATATTAAGATTTCACAGTTAAAATTTAAGTTTAAGTAAAATATTATTAAAAAAGTGTTGACTTTTTGTTTCTTTATTATTCAATTATTTAATTCCTAAGCTATAAAGTTTTTAAAAATAAAAAAGATTTAATTTTGGTACTGAAAATGGTATTATTCATTAAAATAAACAGTCCCCTGTATCGATTTTTCAGAAAGTACTCAATATTTTCTAAAATAATGAAAATATTTTTGGTTCATCTGCCGTTTATTAATAAATAGGCGGATATATATCCCCTGAATAAGGTTTACTAAATACATTCGTAAAAAGTTGCCGGGCCATTTTTCCTAGAAAAGTCGCCCAGTTTACAGAGAAATGCCCTAATGCATTTCATTGATGATATGCTTCTTCTATGAAGAAGCAAATCATATTTGCTTCCAGGAAGCAAAGTGCTCATTGAATGAGTACAAAAGTTGATACAACTGCACAGCTAGTTAAAATTGAAAACCTAGTAGATAATTATTTCTACCAACTTCCTAATTTTCAAAATCCACTAGGGCCACAATTTCTCTTACTGCCACATATAAACACTCCTTTTTTAAAAGGTTGGAAGACCACTATGCAAATCATAATATTTCTGACATACACGCAGAAAAAAATCTGTTGAATCTACAGAAAAATCTGTAAATTCTACAGAAAAAATCTGTAGATTCTACAGATAAAATCTGTAAATTTTACAGATAAAATTTGTAAATTTTACATTTACAGATTTTTTGCACTTTCAAACATAAAAATAAATGCCTTAGAAACAATTATTAATTAGGAATATGGTTTCTTCGTTATTATTATTTATTCGTTTATTCGCCAATCGATATTTGTAAATTTTAACGCATATATAACAAATAAAATTTCGCACGCAACGCTGAGGGGAATCGAACGCACGACCTATGGGACGATAGTCCACGAGTTTAACTATTATCCCAACTCACGAGATGGTGTCTCCCACATTTTTCCACAATGCACTCAGTCATACACTAATATTAAATTCAACAGATTAAATCTGTAAAATTTACAGATTTCTTTTGTTAAATTTACAAATTTTCATCGCTCCAAAACAGCAGATTTTAATCTATAATTATAACAGATTCTTTCTGCTATGTTAGCAGATGACTCTAACAGAAGCATTTCTGTAAATTTTACAGATAGAGTTGTAAGATTAACAGATTTGATCTGTTATAGTACACGGAGAAAAATGGAGTTCAGCGGCCTTGCAACAGTTACACAAACTCCCGACAGAGTCCAAAAATACGGTAACCATTACTAAACTGTTTAGGAATGATTACCGTACTCCTGGATTCCGTC
This sequence comes from Synergus itoensis, assembly GCA_904066005.1. Classification (NCBI taxonomy): domain Eukaryota; kingdom Metazoa; phylum Arthropoda; class Insecta; order Hymenoptera; family Cynipidae; genus Synergus; species Synergus itoensis. The sequence continues at coordinate 254,479 of CAJFCP010026107.1, forward strand.
CTATAACAAAAGTCCTGCTTCAAGAATTTGTGCAAATGCTACAAAACCGCTGAATTCCATTTTTCTCCGTGTAACAAATTTTATCTGTTAAAATAGAAAATAGCAGAAATGTTCAACAGATCTGAATCTGTAACTTTAACAGATTCATTTTTCTGCGTGTACGATCCAATTTTTCCAAATTCTTGCAGTTTGAGTGATTGAAAATACTTCCCGATATTTTCAAGAAAGAGAATTCGTTTTTTATGAAGATAGAAGACAGTAAATAAAAAGAAATTAATTTTAATCAGAATGCAGTTCCCACGTAAAGTTGAGGATGGACGAGAGACGAATAACGTCTTGCAGAGAGTCTGAAGAGTCCAGGCCACCTCTCCAGGCAAAGTTTAATGACGCTATAAAAATCTGGAGGTTGTTAGATAAAGCTAACCCGGGCGAAGAGGATTCACATTTTTTTAGTGCAGTGACTGTGCTCGCGATTGTTACGAGGCTTTAAGTCTTTCATTTTCTTTCCCTCGGGTCTAACTATTTTTAGAAGGGAGATGAAACTGGTTAAATTAATTTTCAACCCTCAAGAGTAAGTAAAATCCCAGGTTTATTACTCGAAAGGGTTATACAATTCGCAGATAAATAATCTTTCGGGTCTCTTTCTAAGAATTACGAGAATTCTTCTTATTAATTAATAATCAACTTGCACTCTGTAAGTAAGTGTAAGTTTCAGCGTAATAAAATGGTGTGTAAATATGTTACAAGTAAAAAATGAAGTAATAAATAAATCATTTTCAGTAATGGACCATAAGGTAGTTGATAGGTGACTTCATGTATCTTGTTTCTTAACACTGCGGCTTTACAGTGATTCTTATCATATTATTGCGCCGGACCTCTTACGTCAGTAGCTCATATTTATTCCTTCGTTTTGCGATTTTGTATGAAGATAATGTACATATACATATATTAAACCCTTTACATTTGACATATACACATACGTATATGCTCAAAAGTATAATATATAAAAATATTCAATATACCTACATATATATATCCTATCTTAAAAAAGTGATGTTACCAATATATCGAACACATTGTTGTCGAAAACCTGATTGGTTTAGAAATTGCGCGAATTGTGTGAATATACCGAATTTGAAAAATATCTTCAGATTATTTTCGTTGTAAAAACGATTACTAATAAAAAGGTTATATGAAGATAGAAAATAATTTAAAGTGATAAAAATAATTATTTTGATGTGAAAAATAAATTATAATTGAAACAAAAAAATATTTAAAAATACATACCTAAGGTTAGTGAACATTATTTGAGAAACTTTGAGTAAACTTTTCATGCGTTTTTTTATATCAGTGTTTACTATATTTTATTTATATCAGATTTGACTATATTTTGTGAAATTGTAAGTAATTTGAGAAACTTTAAAGAGATTTTTAGGAATTTTATGAAATTTTAAAGGATTTTACGACATTTTATGAAATTTTATTAGATTTTCAGGAATTTCAAGGGGATTTTATAAGATTTCATGGAATTTTAAGTAATTTTATGGGATTCGATGATAGTTTGGGAGATTTTAAGCAATTTTAAGCTATTTTTAGATATTTTAAGAGATATTAAGTAATTTTAAGGACATTTATTTTCAGAAATTTTAAAGGATTTATTGTGATTATATTGAATTTTCAAGAATTTTCAAGAATTTAACGAAATTCCATGGAATTTTGAGTAATTTTAAGAGATATAATGAGACTTCATAGGATTATTAGCTCGATTTTGAGTAACTTTAAGTAACTTTTGGAAATATCAATTTATTTTGCGAAATTTAAAGAATTTTATAAGATTTCATAGGATTTTAAGTAATTTAAGGGTTGTAACGATAAGTTGTGGAATTTTAAGGAATTTTATAGAACATCAAAGAATATTAAGGAATAACAAGTGATTTTACGAAATTTAAAGGAATTTTATCAGATTTTGAAGGATGTTAAAGGCATTTTAAGATATTGTATGGGGTATTAAGTAATTTTAAAGACTTTTAAGGGATTCAAGGGATTTTACGGAATTTTATGGAATTTTAAATAATTGGAAGATATTTTACAGGATATTAAATTATTTCAAAGACTTTCAAGGTATTTTACAATATTTTATTGGATATTTAGTAATTTTAAGGACTTTTGAGAAATTCAAGGGATTTTGCGAAATTTCAGCGGATTTTCTAGAATTTTAAGAGATTTAATCAGATTTCATGGGACTTTGAGTAATTTTAACGAATATCAAAGAACATCAATGATTTTACGAAATTTAAAGGAATTTCACCAGATTTTGAAGGATAATAAAGGCATTTTAAGGAATTCTATGAAACTTATGGAGATTACTCTGAAATTAGATAAAGAATTAGAAGTTTCTATATTTCAAGAATTAAAAATTCGTCTCCATTATTTTGTTTGTTAGCAAAAGATGTGCAAAAAAAATCAATCGCGCGCAAAGCGTGCGGATCATAATTGCTAGTATATATAAAAAGATATACGTGAAAGTGTGAACTTGAATCATTTGGAATCTTTTAACCGTCATCAGTCCCTCATTTCACCACCTTGAGTGTCAAATTGACACTCTGAGGTAAATTAAAGATAGTTTAAATTTCTTTCATGTGGAATCAATTAGGAAATATATTAATTCAAGATTGAAGAATTTTTTTTATGTTGATTCGAATATTTTCGTGTAGAAACTAGCGCGCATTTCTTCAAAAATATTCAAATAGAATAATTGCATGGTAAAATTGAAAATAGTGTCAATTTGACACTGAGTACTGCTGAGGGTTAATATATTTAAACATGTTTAAATATATTAAAAGTGCATTTTTGAAATCTTGTGAAATCCCTGAAAGCCCTTAAAAACTCTTTGAAATTCATAAAATTACTTGAAATCTTTTGAAACCGCATAACATATTTTGAAATCCTTTAAAATGTATCAAAACCTTTGAATTTTGTGAGAAATTTTGGAATAAAAAACTATTGGAATAATAAACTATTTGAAATTCTCTTGATTTGCATAAACTTTTGGAAATGCAAGAGTGCGCAATATACATACCGATATATATATTGTATAATTTACACGATGCACATGAAAGTAGGAACATTATATATAGGAAAGTACCTACTGCAGACTACAATGTTGAATTGCCTGAGGGCTCTATTGCTTCTAATGAAGAAAGCAAATAACAAAACTTGATGATTATTTCATAAATCATTAACTTTGATTGAAGATGCTTATCACCCTTGATCATCATCTCCTCTACTAATATATGTATAATGTATGTTGTACAGACTATATAATACGTAGGTCCAGCAAAAGTATTATTGGAATTATCAAAACTTTAAAAATGTTCAATCATCTCAACTGAATTTGAATTTTCTCATGGAAAAAATAACACAGTAGTATGTAAACCCTAGGGGTGTCAAATTATCCAATCGAAGTGTTGCGCGATGAAAAAACAGTTGACAATTTACTAACAAAGTAAATTTGTCAGAAATAATTTGTCAACCTTTTGAAATTATTACTCTTTTAAAGTATTTTCTTGAATTATATAAGAAAATTTCACATTATATTTAATAAATTACTTTTTTCCGTTAAAATAGTAGATGTGGAGGAGGTAAATTTTTTTTCCAGCTGGATCTGAAAGGACTGATTAAGTGTGAAATGAAAACGAATCTATGATTTCAGTTTTAGAATTATCTGATGATTGATTATTATGAATATGATTTAATTTAAAATGTAAATTGCCTTTCTTGCAGGTTCATTTCTCCTTGTAGGATGCTATCATCATTAAAAATTATTATAAACACGTGTTCCTTCTTTCGGAAAACGATTCAATATAAATATTATTATCATTTATCGCAGTCATGATGCTATTAATATTATTACCCATAGTGATTAATACCATATCTTACATATAGGATGCTGTTACGGCCTTTACGCTCTTTGAACTTCGAAGACGATATGTTTATACTCCTATCGTAGAGTTTTGTAGGTATTCTACTAATTGCATCATTAATAATGCTTTTGTAATAACTTAATAAGTTAATTTGGCTCAACAGGTTAAATTCAACTAATAAATTATTAAAATGATGAAAATCTCACTCTTGATGATTTTGCTTAATGAATCATCTGTGGAAATAATATTTGTATAACTGATTTTTTAGTTATAATTTCATGACATTTAAAAGAGTTTCAAGATTGAATATGATTAATCAAATCAAAATTCGTGTGAACAATTCGGGTCTGAATTAAATGTTCTAATTTTTCAAAGATAATCTGTATAGAAAAAAATTTCAAAAAAATTTATCAGGTTTCTAGTCACATGAGAGGTTGCCCCATCCTGAGAAATAGGACCTTTGACTTCCGGTGGGATCATCCGTAAATGCGCGCCTTCAATTTCACGTATTTGCAGAGCACCTGGTTGCATAATACCTGCGACTGGTTCCTTCGGTTAATATTCTATGCTAATGGGTCGACTGGTGCTATTTTTGACCGTAAATATTTTCACTAGGGGGCTAATATCGATAACATAAGTCAAACTTTACTCCATCAATATTTTAACTCTAAAAATGTCAATTTCCTTAAACGTAAAATGCTTTTTCATAAAGTAAATTTTACGAAATTTCAAGGAATTTTATGGAATTTATAAGTATTTGAAAAAATTTCAAGACAGTTTATGAAGTTTTTATTTTGATTTTAGGGAATATTAAAGGATTTTACGAAATTTCATGAATTTTGCGAAAGTTATTGGAGTTTTATGGAATTTTAAGGAATTCCCCTACAAATTAATCCGAAGCCCATTCAAAATCAATCCGAACCTTTAATCCGAATGAATCCGCCAATCCAAATTATTCAGAATTAATCCGAACTACACTGAGAGAAATCTGAATAGTTAGGTTGACTAATGCGTAACAACTATATATTTGTAGTAAAATAAACACAAACAAAAATTTTTTTAGACTGACTAAAACGAATAGTAATTCTAATTAAGTAAGACGACAACATTTTCTTAGTAAAACTTACCCAATTCATTTAGTTAGAGGAACAAATCGCGTGTGATGGTGGTCCAGTGTTGGGTAAGTTACTTTTTTTTGAGTAACTAGTTAAAGTTACGTTACTTAACGAAAAAAAGTAACTAGTTACAGTTACCTAAAAAGTTACTTTTTTCTGTTCCTTAATTTTTTAATTTAAAAATATAAATAATTAACACAAGATGAATAAAATTATTTATTCTTATTATATTATTATTATAAAAATATTAATAATTCATAAAAATATTATTAAAAAAAATAGGGATTAGTTTAGTAAATAAAAAAGTAGACAGATATTTCGTCAAGTGAACAGTAATATATTTTTGGAAAAAAACTTAAATTAATTAAATTAATTAATGAAGGTTTTTTAACCTTTAAGAGCAATTGCTTTTCGAAGGGCTGATCTTCCAATCTAAAAATACCTTACATAAATCATAAACTAGGGATCCCCAAACGAGAGGAGTTGAGTGGTTGTCAGATTTTTGATTGGCCCAAAAAATACGGAAACTCGAAGGTTTTAAAACCGCGCGATTTTCAAATCCGAGCCTTTAATCCCTTCTTTTTTTATTAGGAGAAAAATGTAAATTAAACAAACAAACAAACAAGATATACAAGATGTACGAAGTAACTGCAAAGTAACTAAAATTAAGTTACAAGTTACTGCAAAAATCGTAACTAAGTTACGTTACAGTTACTTTTTAAAAAAAGTAACTAAGTTACCCTAAAAATTACAAATAACGTAACTTTTTAGTAACTTAGTTACTTGTAACTAGTTACTACCCAACACTGTGGTGGTCCTACAATAGCACGTAAGTAAAAATTAACGTTAATAAAATTAAGAAGAGGACGAAAGTAAATCTGATAACGTGAATGTTCATCGCTATGCGTACGTGCTAGCATCACGAACGGGCTATTGAATTCTATTGTTAATTATCGCAGTTTCGGAGATTGCGTCTTTTACAGAAGAGCGTATCAGCTGGTTATGTTCTTATAGTTCCAGCGACTAATCGGTTTTGGTAGAATTGACTAAAAATTTTGTCACCGCTATCCAGAAAATTTAGTTATGTTGAATAGAAAATAATAGTTGTGACTCTGTTTTACTAAAAAAAAATGGGTAGCCATGACTAAAAATTTCTCAATACAATGTATGTGTTTCAATACGAATAAATCCGGTCAATCCGAATGAATCCGGATTGAAAATCATGATTGACCGTATTCATTCCGATTGATCGGATTTATTTGGATTTGAAGTTCAGATTAATTCTGATTAATTCATATTGACGGATTCATTCTGATTCATTTATATTAAAGGTGCGGATTGCTTTTGAATGGGTTTCGGATTAATTCAGATTGAAAACTTCCTTCGGATTAATTAGATCGGAATAAAACTGTTTAGTTTAGATCAAAATTCTGGAATGATTCGGATTGATTCGGAATGAGTTTGAATCCGAAGCTTTCGCTAGGGTTCAATCAAGGGGTTTGATGACTCTAAAAAATTGGTTCCTTACTCCCTAAATCTGAATCAGTGAAAAGCCACTGATTGACAGTGAAATTTCACTGATTCAAATAGCTAGAATCCGGCCACTGATAATCAGTGAAAAGTTACTGATTCACTCAGTGAACAAAAGTCACTGATTGAATCAGTACAAAGGAATAATGTGGACCGATAGTTGACAGCACTTTTACCTTCTTAATTTAGCGCGAGATTTAAATAATACTAAAACCACACTGCTATCATGAAATCCAAATTAAAATTCCAACGTGAAAACCAGATTTCTCAAACGAACAAATACAAATTCTAAGCACTAGAGTAATAATTAATTAATTCGTGAAAAGACTAATTTTTTTAATTCTTCCCATAAATTTCCCCGATAATAAAAGTTCAGATAACTAGTGGATTCAATTGAAGGATGATAATTACTTACAAACTGTTGTACTTTTCGATAAGTTCGGCGACAACAATTCGTATCAAGGTACGTCTATCATCTTTTCCGCACCGCTCTCCTTCAATGTCTGCTATTAAGGGTTTACATCACCTTGGCGCGCCGAAAAAATAAGCTTTTTTTGTGAATTTTTTTCTCGAGTTGTATGTTGTGGATCAAAATAAAATTTTAGGGCTTTATTACACATATATTCAAGTTCTCAAAAATATTTTTTATTTAAGAATTTACAACAAAATGGCGTCGTGGCAGTATAAGAAACGAAAACAAAATGTTTTTGAGGAGGAAAACGGTGTGCATTGTAGCAGTCCTGGTGTTTCATCTGGAACAAAAAAAAATTTGTTTCTTAATTTATAATTTTTTTTCGTTTTAAGTACATAGGATTTTAAATTTTGCTTGAAAATTCACAAATTTGTATGAGTTCAAACTTTTTTTTTCATTTTTAAGCAAAAAATCGACTTTAAATTGTTAACTACAAACGTAATAATTTATCAATCATAAAAATCCTACGTACTTCAAGAAAAAATCTATCTAAGAAGTTGTGATTAAAATTTCAAGTCAATCGCACAAAAATTGAGCGAGATATGCTGCACACCGATTTGAAAAACATAGTTTCGAGAAAAACGCGTTTAAAGTTTCAAAACGCATTTGTGATATGAAATTTTCAAAATATGAGCTTGCTGATTTTTTTACCTTTACTCTGCTATCCCAGCTCCATAAAGCTGACTTTCTACATTTAAATTCAGCTCGTCAGTCTCCTTCCTGAGTGCCGCAAGATCCTTCCGAGCGCTTTTTCGGTGAATCGACGATGAGTGGTTGGCAGCAATTTTGCTCCGACTGGCCCGAGATGTTGTTGTTCTATTTCCTTTCTGTCTGTTATACACTCTTTTACTCATTTTGTTAATTAAAGCAGTGAAAAACAACGCACAAACTAAATAAAATGAGCGCGTAAGTCGGACTATTAAGCGATGCTCTTTGCGACGTGTTTACTCCAGTTCTAACTTTTTTTCTGTCGTCCTACGTCATCTTCAAGATTTATTAAACCATCTATATATATTTTGAAGAACTATAATTCACTTATACCTGCGAAAACTAACCAACAGAGCTATTTTAAATTTTACCCTTATAATCCTGCGCGCGGTCGAGCGGCCTTCTCAAACGTTTCGGAGCGCTCAGAGGCGCTTCCGAAAAAAATCTAAAAAAAATATTTATAACAGCCTTTCCACCAAAATTCTTGCTGAATGTTATTCTTAAGGAAGTTCTACCGGTGTGAAGCTAGTCAGAACAAAAAATGTCGTGAATTTGACTCACGAGGTAGTTGATGTGGCACACCGCCTCGATTTTTTTAGTGTGAGTGTACGTAAACGCACACATACATCTTTAACCTACTAACGTATACACGGGTGCGGTGTTGCCAAGCCTACTTAACATCATGATTTTTATAACATTTATTTACATTTTCATTGATTTACAAGTACCCTTCTAACAATATTATAAGCTGAAAATGTTTTTTATATATTTTTCTCACTATTATAAAAGATTTCATCGATATTTAACCGTTAATAAATGTGTGGTGGGTAATTGAATGCAATGAAAACGTAGTTTTCCATAAGAGTACATGTTAAATGACGGAAAATATTTATTTAAATATCTCAGCTCCTAGGTACCCCGGAATCTTAAAAATTTGACTGATTATTTTTTATGCATTTAACTAACTATGTTTCAAGTTTCATCTTTTTCTGACCGTTAATTCGTTTTACGGTAGAACCTCCTTAAATAGTTTATACATCATTTAAGCGAAAAAAAAAATTTTCGAAAAAAAAAAATTTCCAAGTTGATGTAACCCCTTAAATTACGCCCTTGCTCGTGATTTTCTAAAGTTTCTCTGACAGTTTTGTATTTCTGTTTACAAAAAAAATGTGTGAAAAAGTTTACGCTATCTCAAAAATACTTTCACATTCCATAAAAAAATTAAAAACTTACCGAAAAATGTGAATCGGATGTGCTTTCTCGTGAAACGTTAATTGATGAGTCTTTCCTAAGATTTATAACATCAACATTTTCAGGTACTTCAGGTACTTCTATATTATTCACTAAATATTAAGGAATGTCAAGACTTCCCGTTACAGAATCGACGACGAATTCCTGTAAAAGAAAAAGAATTTTCCTGTAGAAGAAAAATAATATTAAAGGAATTTCATGCAGAAAATTAACTATTATACTCACTTTTACATTCATATCAATATCTCGACATTGTTTGATGATTTTTAAAATCTTTTTAGTAGGACTTAATTTTAATTTCATTATTTCCACCAAGTTCTTTTCAGTTAATTCCAAAAAACTGCTTCCATCAACATCTTGCTCTGTAACATTAAATGTCATTTCTTATTTTTATTTAAGTAAATTATTACAATAAAATGTACCGCAGACTAACGAAAAGTTCTTCAGATGCTGGCTGTGTTCATATAGACAAAGATTTATAATGAGCAAGCTTTTTTATAGATATGAAGGATATGGGACCAGTTTCTTCGTCAAGTTCTATTGAAAAGTTATTCAAATCAGGATCTAGGTGCAGAGTTTCACAAATCACGCATCGAAGATATACTTCTTCTTTTTCTAAAATTATGATTTATTTTATGAATCCAAATGTTGGTAGATTTATATTTCTTTCTCCGTCAACATTTAGAAAAACCAGAAGTCCCTTTCTGTACAAGGCGCCATTTATCCTTATCGAGTTAGTTGTAAATACAACGTCGCTATCAAAATAGCCAAACTTTTTTAATTCATCTTTACTTGACGTATTTTCCACCTCTATTATATTGCCACTCACTTTTCACACTGTAGAGCTTTACATCTTGTGCTCCCCAGTATGCACACTGGGTGCTTTGATTGACTCGGACAAGGGATTTGGGTCAATTTTTAAAGTTATGAATAACTTGAGCCCTTTGTTTTAAGGGAGCGTAATTTCCTTCATACCTCATGCAAGAATAAATGACTAATGGTCCTGAACATTCAATGCAATCAGGATAATGGCTCAGATGGTGAAATTTATTAATAAAATTTAGAGAGTAAATTAAAAAATTCTCGAATATTCTTCAGAATATTTTCTCTAAGTGAAACTTAGAGAGGAAAGCAAACAGCAAAGGAGGAAAGATATCAGGGGCTGATGGCGCGAAGATGGATCCATTATAGGAAATAAGAATTTCACTACTCGAGATGGCATTCAGCCATCTATATCTTTACTCTTCTATGTTTCGTCCCGGGTCCGCCACTGGACTCATCAGTAAGGCAATGTGGACGGACCCTGCCTTAGACACATGGAGAGATTTTTCCGATGCCGGGAATCGAACCCGGATCGCCTAGCTTCTCAGCGCAGTACACAACCACTGAGCTATGCTGTTGAGACGATGGTAGTGGTAGGGAGAATATAGTCACTGTGTGGCTATTCCCTACACCATTGTTTGCCTTCTGACGGCGATAAGTTCACAATAAAGTTACATTCGCTCCCAAGTAAGTTCCTGTCCTTCTTCCACCCTTGTCCCCTCTGCCAGCTCACGTCCACATGGAAACCTCCTTGGAATCATGGTATATTCACTGGCGATAACCATAAGTCTCTTTGCACCCGCACGCTTCTCTTTCCTCTTTCCTCTTTCCACTTTCTTATCTTCCTTTATCTTATTGTCCCTCTCCTTCTATTCTTTCTTCTTACTTTACTTCTCTTTCTTATCCTCCCATGGCAGCAGCTATTCCGCGATTGTTTTCAACTTGCGCTGCTCTTATTGCCGTTGCTGTGGTAGTTGTGGTACGCATGCCATCGTGGAGCATGGAATTCATGAGACAAAATTGATGATTACGATGTCCCAACAACCCACAAAAGGACCATAATGGCTACCTTCTTTCCCTCTTTTTTTCTCCTCCCTCGCTTTTATATGTCCTTATCTGTAACTCCGAAGCAAATTCTCCCCTCTTCCTCTCTTCTTTTACTCGGTTCTCAAATCTTGGAATGGAGGAAGAGAGGAATGGGAGGATGGTATTTCGGAAGTCGTAAACAACAACAGTTATAAGTAGGTACTCACTATCCCAAAAATACCCCGATATTTCTTTCCCTATTGAAAAACTTGATGTCGTTTTTGATGCCAAAAAAAAACGTAAAAAAGCACGTCAAAAATGGCATAAAAAGTAGGTCAAAATCGATGTCAAACATTAGGATAGTTTTCGACATCATTTTTAACGTCGTCTTTCACGCCCTTTTTGCGTCGTTTTTGGCGACTTTTTACATTCTCATCAGAGAAGGTATTAGATTTGTTTAAAATTTGACCCCCCCACCCCCGTTTTTGTCAAATGTCCACGTTTTGGGACCCCCTGAACCCGAAAAACATGTTTTTACGAATGTGTGTCTGTCTGTCTGTATGTCTGTAGATTTTTAGTTTGTGAGCACGATAACTTTCGAAAGAATTGACCAATAGGATTGGCTTTTGGTATACTCGTTTAGTGTCCTAAAATGAAGGTCAAGTTCCAAGGCCAGATATTTTGGATAAAAATTCAAAAAGTTGGAGCACTTTGAAAATTTTTGAAACCACTTTTTTTAATTTAAAAATTCTATACACGGATGTTTATAGTACTCAAAAAGTCGAACAATTTTTCCTAATGACTTTCTTGAATAAAAAAAAATTGAAAGACTTATAACATTTTAAAAATCCAAAAAAATGAAATAAAACTTAAATTAGAAGCCAAACAACGCACGATATGAAAAATGTTTCTTTTTGAACGCCCTATAGAATAGGCATAACAACTTTTTGAATTTCCTTAAAAAATCGAAAATTCAAATTTTGAGCCAAATAACGCGAGATGCAGAGAAAATGATAAGAAATATAATTATTGGTCTTAGAGAGATCTACAAGTTTTCCTTTAACCATTTTTCAATAGGATTAGTAGTTTTCGTTTTAATCATGAAAAATATTGTTAAACACAGCCGAGTGCGAAGCACGAGTGCCCTGATGAGAATGTGCTCCTTAAGGTTGACAGAACCTTAAGTAAATTATTTTTTTTGTAATATATGCACGGAATTTTCGATTTTCGAGGCATGTATAGCGTTACGCAAAGTGACCAATTCTAGAACTGTGTTAAAACTCAGTTACAAAAGGACTTTTTTTAACTGTTGCGCTTGCGTACTTTGAACAAGATCGACTTTTTGTAACTGTTGCGCATGCGTACTTTGAGCAAGATCAACTTTTTGTAACTGCCGCGCATGCGCACTTCCATCCCAAATTAGTTTCCAGAAGAGCCGGAATTCAGTATAGTAACATAACCACACTGCTAGCTTTAGTTGTCAAAAACTTAATCACTCGCACCTGATATTTAGAAGTGGTTGATCAGTTATGCGTAATTCGTTCATTGTTTACGTATAATACGTAATTTACATGTAAGAAACTACATAAATTACTTTCTCGTTTTTATTGATTCTCAAATCGAACATTCCATGCATTTGTTATAAAAAGTATCGTGTGAAACAGGTACGGAAAGTAGGTAGTCATAACTCTTGCGAAGTTTACTGTACTTGCCATCGGCTCATCTACGACTCGTTTCCGGCTCGTCTTCGGCTTGCCACCAACTCGCCTCCGACTTGCCTCCAACTTGCCTTAGATTCGCCTCTGGCTCGTACAGTAAACTTCACATTCATTTGGAACTGCCTACTTTCCGCACTTGTTGCACAATATACTATTCTTTTGCATTCAGAGCTGTAATTTAATTGAATTTAAATTAAATTAAATTAAATTTAATTGGTAAGAGAAGGGGAAGGTAAACTACTCATTTATTCACGCTTGAACATCACTGGGTTAGAGTCATGGATGTAAGAATATATGGATGGAGCCCCTGCTTGCGGGGCGTGGGCCGACGTTAGTAAGGGGGAAACAATGTATAGCAGCCATATTACTTAGGGAAATTTCTTCGCTTTCGATTGGCTGAGATTTTAGTGCGGGCTTTTAATGCCCTGTCCACAATAGAGACTGAGCTCGTGAACGTTCGACGCGACGTTCTTATTTACGTTCGTTTTTACGTCACAAGTAGACGCGTTGAACACTGCTACCAACTGTCCCAGAGTTTTGACGTGCTCCATGTTCCAC